>JABSTQ010009395.1:0-388094 GCA_013358835.2 Ixodes persulcatus | reverse complement strand
GTAGTGCATTATCACACGTTTTAAGAAACGTGTTTAAAAAATCACACATTTCTAAGGGTAGGTTCACATTTATATAAGGTCTATCGCTACACTTATTAGGGTGTTAATTATGGGACACCTCACTCAAGGCTCTGATATACTCCGACGTTGAGCGCAGCGAACGTAACGTAGCGCAGAACGTGGGCCTTTGATTGGCCGGCGAGCAGGAACTCGATATCTGCGACCAATCAGCATCGGTGTCCGCTGCGCTGCGCCACGTTTGCTATGCTCGACGTCGGAGTATAACAGAGCCTTTACATGTATAAAGGTGTGAAAATGTTTAATGTGTATATACCTCTAACCGAAGAAAATCTCCTTCATGTGATTACATCGCGTGCAGATGAAACGATCTGTCGATGACACGTCGTTCGATGAACTGATTTGACCGCCAATGAGTGACGACTGCCGGTAGTATTTCGGGGAAATAATTCTACCGGCTGCCGGGAGACTCGACCCTACCCAAGAATGGACCTTTTGTAGAAATACGCGGTGCGCATGCGCGGAGTATTTCATGCGCCTGGGTTCGAGAGTATCTAGTTTCAAACAATCCGCCATCTTGCATTTCTCGCCTTTGAGCGGTTTCGTTGTGTCGACCTCGGGGCGGAAGATTACGCACGATGGGGACAAAGGTGAGCTTGGGGGAGCCGTATCTAGGTCACATCGCCTCAATCGGTGAACAGGATGTAGCTGACGTTTTGGGTGTGGAATGGGTGGGAGAGGCCTTGGGCGCGCGTTGTTTTCCAGTCACCTAGTCTCGAACCGATTCGCGTGTCTAGGTGGCAGCACATATTCGCCAAGAGTTCCATTACCCGGTTCTTCTTTGTTCTCCAACATTCTGAATTGTATACCAGCTTAGTAGTACCTCTTCAAATATTACAAAAAAAAAAAAAAAAAAAAAAAAAAGGATGGTAGCCGCAAAAACTCCGACAGCCTGGCTCACAGTCATGTGGGAGACTGACAGGTGCTCGTCAGTCGCCACCATGCCCACCATGCCTTGAAAGCTACCGGTGCTACCGGTTTGAAAGCTACCAGTCATCTTGTTAAAAAAGTGATGGACCAAATCTGCCGAACTTCAGATTCGGCAAAGTTCGGCAAATGCCGAACTTTTGAAGGAAAGTTCGGCAAAAATTTGGCAAATGTCTGCGCACGCGCGAGAATGCGACAGAGCCATGGATTGCAAATGGACGCCGTGCAGTCGTGCGGTTATCACCGTGTAGTGTAGTACAACCAGCGGTTATTATGGCGCGGTGTGGAGTAGGCAACACGGTAACTGTGCGTTTGTGAGCGAGTGTGCTTCTCTTCAATTTTCTGCCTCAAAAACAGAAGATCGACCAGTAATTTACGCAGTCTACTGCGCAAGTGACAAATGATGCGGTGCATTCTGAAACATTGAAACATTGGCCGACAATTACCAGAAAGTGGCATTTTAAAGGTTAAAAACGAGACGTTGTGAATATGGGACGCACACTTTCATCCAAAGCTGACGTCAAGTGACACAAATTGAAAAACGTGAAGGCTCAGCAACCGTTGCATTAGTTTTCGCGCACAAAGCGGTGACTCCCAGAGAAAGCACGAACGCAGCGTTATTGCCTTCAAATGTACACACACATGCAGGCTTGCGCTGATCTTGCCGCAAAACCGAAACTCTCTTGGCGTAATTCGTAACTGCGCCGATGGATGGATGGTAGGGGTGTGCGAATATTCGAATTTTCGAATACGAATCGAATATTTTCCTTATTCGAAACGTATTCGATTCGAAAATTGCATATTCGGAAGTTCCCGAATATTCGTCCAAAGCCGAATATTCGGGAAAAGCGGCGAATATTCGAGCAAGTAACGACAAATCTGCCTGCCACGCATTCCCCTATGAATGTTTATTCACTGAGAAAGGCGAATGAGGCATGCGTCATCGGACTTCTCCGTTTCTGTCTGTCCGATGGCAGCAAAGGAGGATCAGTTTCGGCTTCTTTTCACCCAGCCCTTTGTTGGGTGGCACTTTTATAGCAATGATGTAACCGCGCGTTCTATAAATTGATTCAATAAAATAAACCTCGAGAGTAAAATATACATATAAAACAAATCTCGAGAGTGTTATCTAATATAAATGTTTGAAAATTAAAAAATAAAGAGAAAATGCCAGTTGCGAACACAACATTGCACCGCCATCGACAACAACTCCTGCCCAAGAACGTTTAAATTAGGGGTGTCGCGAACTTTTGTCGAACCGGATTTTTAGGTCGAACTTCCGGGGTTCGACCGGGTCGAACCGGTTCGACGAACCTTCGAAGTTTTAACTAGGGGTGTCGCGAACCTTTGTCGAACCAGATTTTTAGGTCGAACTTTCGGGGTTCGACTGAGTCGAACCGGTTCGACGAACCTTCGAACTTTTCACCAGATTCGACCGGTTCGACTTTGTGGACAGTGTGGACAGACCTTGATACAAGCATGTCTAGGTTTGGCGAATTTTTTTTTTATCAAAAGAGTTATTTTATTTCATAAACAGTTGCAATTAAAATAAACTAATTCTAATAACTGAAGAAGTTAATAACTTAATTTTTTTGTACTGTATTAACCGAAATAACAAATCAGCGCTGCCCTTAATTCATCCCTTAGCCATCATCATCCAATCCGAAGCCAACTGGCCAGCCTGTCGCGCATGCGCACACGAGTCGAACCTCAATACAAGGTTCGTCGAATTTTTCACTAAAAGTTCGAAAAAGTCGAACCTGGTCGACCTCGAACCTCGGCCGGTTCGCGACACCCCTAGTTTTAACCAGATTCGACCGGTTCGACTTTGTGGACAGTGTGGCCAGACCTTGATACAAGCATGTCTAGGTTTGGAGAATTTTTTTTTATGCAAAGGGTTATTTTATTTTATGACCCGTTGCAATTAAAAGAAACCAACTCTAATCACCGAAGAAGTTAATAACTTAATTTTGTTTGTACTGTATTAACTGAAATAACCAATCAGCGCTGCCCTTAATTCACCCCTTAGCCATCACCATCCAATCCGAAGCCAACTGGCCAGCCTGTCGCGCATGCGCACACGAGTCGAACCTCAATACAAGGTTCGTCGAAATTTCCACTAAAAGTTCGAAAAAGTCGAACCTGGTCGAACTCGAACCTCGGCCGGTTCGCGACACCCCTATTAGGGGTGTCGCGAACTTTTGTCGAACCGGATTTTTAGGTCGAACTTCCGGGGTTCGACCGGGTCGAACCGGTTCGACGAACCTTCGAAGTTTTAACCAGATTCGACCGGTTCGACTTTGTGGACAGTGTGGCCAGACCTTGATACAAGCATGTCTAGGTTTGGAGAATTTTTTTTTATGCAAAGGGTTATTTTATTTTATGACCCGTTGCAATTAAAAGAAACCAACTCTAATCACCGAAGAAGTTAATAACTTAATTTTGTTTGTACTGTATTAACTGAAATAACCAATCAGCGCTGCCCTTAATTCACCCCTTAGCCATCACCATCCAATCCGAAGCCAACTGGCCAGCCTGTCGCGCATGCGCACACGAGTCGAACCTCAATACAAGGTTCGTCGAAATTTCCACTAAAAGTTCGAAAAAGTCGAACCTGGTCGAACTCGAACCTCGGCCGGTTCGCGACACCCCTAGTTTAAATTGCTCCTGCCACTGCTGCCACTCCCGCTCAGTCGCGAACCTGCCCTGGTTTGAGTGCGAGTTGTATGCGTCTGTTTTCGTCCCGAATTTGTGTTTATTGTTTCCGATTCTAAAAGTTCGACTTTTTTAAATTTCAATGTGATCTTCGACAAAGGTTCGAATGAAGCTCAACTTTTGTGCGCATACGCGAAAATTAAAAAAACAAAACAAAACTAGTTGACTTTACTTGGCGGAGGAAAAAGTGCACCAGAAGTGCACTCGGTGCACTCCTGGCAACTCGGCTGACCGCGCTAGTTGTCTGGTTTCGTTTTCATTTGGTACAAATGTTTCTCCAGAAATACGCGACAACAAAACAAATTTTTGCATGGTATCTTTGTAACGTAATCTAGTACTCGGTGCCAAAAATATTTGGGAGTGGAAGAGCAACCAGGGGCTACCTTCAAAGGTGGGGGCGCTTGTGCACTCGGGAAACAAACAAAATAAAATAAAAAGTGTCGGGTTTGCAGTAACAGCGTTGCACATGCAGTGTACCAAGGAGAGCGCCGATCGAATTTTGCAAGTGCATTTTTCACTCCTGAATTTTCTTTTATTATTATTATTAATTTTTGAAAGCCTTACTCAAAATGCGATCAATCATATACTATCTGATGACGTTGCCAGCCCTTAGAACCACTATGCTTCACCCCGAGAACCGTCCGGGCACCGGCGGCTCCTGTGACAGATTTTATTGCCGTCTCCGGAACACACCGATGCATAGGTGGTATTGTTGCGCAAAACATACTAGCGGACGTGTTCTATGCACCATATAAGACATAGAAACGTGCATCAGAACAGTGCGGTGCTGTTGCAGTTTACTTGCAATCCACAAGTGTGAAGCAATGAAGTTTTTTATCGGATACAGTAACTCTTCAAAGTATGGTATTTGCATATAAAAGTGTGTGCATGTGTGTGAATTGTTAAGCGAGTCGGGTGCGAGATTTTAACATGCAAAAAGAGGGCAATTTTGCTCTAATTTAAGACAAACTCCGAGACTGGGGAAAAGACGAAGGACAACACAACACAGAGTCTGTGTGTTGTTTTGTCCTTCGTCTTTTCCCCAGTCTCGGGGGTTTGTCTTAAACTACGTTAAGCCTTCACCAGCTTGTTTGTGCCCTAACTTTTTGTTCGATTTTACCGTCTCCTACAAGGATTTTCGCACTGCCTGTATATCTTCCCATTTTACGCAATAATACTAGCGGTTCTATATTATTATGCGTGCAAAACTCGTAAGCAGTACCTGAGCCCTTACGGAAAAGATTAAATTTACTTACCATTTTAAACGGAGTTCGCCATCATCACAGATGTGACATTCCAATCTGTGCCAACAAACCTGTCATTTTGTGTGCACATGGGGGACGGTTGATTTACTGAAGTAACTGTAGTATTTCAATATTATATATATTCACCAAACTAATAAACGAAATGAGGTATCTCAGGTTTAACGGGCAAGTCCGATGACGACAACGTTTCATTTATCTTTAGAAGTGCCATTAATAATATTCTTGTTGATTGTGCCAAACCTGTTATTTGTTTTATTATTGACTTTTTTTTTGCATTTGGTTCTTGAGGGGACAATGAATGAAATGAAATGTAATAAAGTTTTCCTTTTTGTTCCTTAAAACTATTTGTAAACGGGGAAAAAAAAAAAAAAAAAAGGAACCTCGAGGTCGAGTCCTCAACCCAGCAGACCCATAAAGAAACACAGCAGGCCGTACGTTAGGGAGTGATTTTTTGTTTGGTTTGTTTATTCTAGTATGGTACACGGGTTGAACTCCTTTCCACACCGGCCTGTACAAAACGTTCTCTTCTCATTCCGAGCGAGGAGGAGTAGAGGGAGAGGGGAAGACGGTGCGCGAAGCATATCACAAGTGGTCCGGGGTACAGGAACCAGCGTCGAGACACTCATCGTCGCCATCGATGGGCGGCACCTCTCACAGCCGCTTGACGCCAACTTTCACCTTTCCACCGTTGGGGGCGGGCGCGAGTTCTATGGCTATTCGAGAAATACCGTCGCAGTCTTAACACCGCGGGACACCGTATATACGGCGATCCCTTGTAGCTTTCCTAACGCTCGCAAGGCTTTCTACACGGGCTGCTGTTTCGTGTATTAGACGCAGCCTAATGCATAAGCTCGATCGTCAAGGGCGGGCTCTTCGAAACGGTTCTACTACGCCGCAGTGTCTTCCTTACTTCTGCAGCCACAGAAGGGATAAAAAAAAAAAAAAAAAAAACCTAGAGAACAAGAACGGTTAACTATACACAGTGAGCGAAAGTTATAACATCCCTACGTTCAAGAAACAAAGTAACGCGTATGTATAGTCTTTAAAAATGACTTTTTATCTCTTAGTTAAATAGGCGGGAGTGGTAAATGAAATGATAACGATGGTGCCGTTCTGGCAAGTACTTTTTCTTCGGATTGTTGAGAGGCTCCATAACGGGATGTCAACTGCGCGCGTTGTCTGCTTCAGCCGTTTCGCCAGTTTCGGTTCTGACCCAAATTCCTCTTCGGATCGGCCGCCATGTTGATCAGTTTCGCTTTCCATTTTATTCACGAAGAAAAAGTAATTGCCGAACGAGAAGTGTTCAGGTAAAACAAAGTATCAGAGGAAAAAAAAAAAAAAAATACGGATGTGCATGTGCGTAGAGGGGTGACACGAAATCAAAATGTCGAAACAAAACACCAAACCATCCTACCGGCAGTTGCGTATTTCAACGTCTGCTACTCCTCGACAGATAGTCGGCAATACCTTTTTGTACACACAATCCTCAAGCTTGAGAGTCTTTCCACAACTCGTCGGCACTCACACGGTAAAAGCACACAAAAAAAAAAAAAAAAAAAAAAACAACAACGATGATTGAGGAAAATTAAGAACGGATAAAGAAAATTTCTAAACATGCACTACGATCGGAGGTCACACGCACTACGCAGTTGTTCATGTTTTCGCACGATTGGTGCTTTTTCTCCTTAGGTTCCCTGGGCTTTTAGTTTTTCTTCTTTAGCATCTCGGGACTGACTGTAAGGGGGAAGGGAGACAAAGGAGAGAAGAGAAAACAAAACGAAACCGAAATGAAGAAAACGAACTCAAAAACCAAAAAAGATCAACAAATTTGCCAAAAAACCAAAATCACTACACTAAACGAAAAACTTAAGGGGGAAAAGAAAGCAGAACTGAACAGAAAGATATCTCGAGACCGGCACGAACCGTAGTAAAAATAGCCCGGCTCCTGGTGGAGCATTATCAGTTTTCCCCCTTCATGTAGAGATAAATATATTGCTGCATTTTAGATTAGATATGTTATTTTATCAAGACGTACCCGTTTTAAAGGCCAAATGCATTCCTTCTTCCTCCCATAACCAAATCTCGCAAGTACTACTTGTCGCAACAAATAAACAATGCGCGACACTTTTTTTTTTTTTTTTTTTTTCCTGGAGGTGTGCGGTTTACTTAGGCCTGGTACCTTACCTTTGTAGCATGAAGCAGCGGAGCAGGGCCAGTAAAATAATGATAGAGTTGGCAGGATTGTACTTGATCCTGTGGTTTGAACCCGAATAGCGCGCAGCACAGTGCCACCACAGAAGAGAACCCCAAAACTGAAGTCCTACTTTCCAAGAGGATGCTTTTCAAGCAATGTCGCTCTGTGCTCGCTTGCTATTGAAGTTCAAACATTTCCTAAAACCACTTCGAAGTTTAGCTCATACAGACTCAAACTTTGTCCACTACTTCAATCTACACTGAATGTTGAGTCAACTTTAAGCTTTTCTGTAGGTGAATACTTAGAAGGCTGACCATTTTGTGACGCTTCTCTTTACACAATTGATTTGCAGCATAATGTTTCGTTGAGTTGAATCCGGCACTTCTGGCTGAACTGTGATGGCAAGCTTTGTCGGTGGCACACTCCTAAAGTGTACATTAATATCAGGTCACATCTGCATCCTTTAATCTTAAGACTGCTTGACCATGAAACACCATCCAACAAAGAAAATCGCCAACATGCTTCTCGGAAGACTTGCACACATCGTTCACAGGGCGATTCAACATATTTTATCGCAAGTTTTAAACATCTGGTGCAACGTAACCCCAACTGCACAATATGTCCAGGTCTTCCAATGAAAAGGAGCATGTACTCAATAACGAATGTGGGTGGCCGATTTCAAGCGCGGCCCTTCAGACCTTTCCTCGCGACCTTCATTTAGCCGAGGCAGCTGCTTTCTCGACAATTCGCTTCAGGAAAGCACCCTGGGACACGCTGAAAACAGCCACTCAAAATCGTGATAAAACATTTTCCATGAATGAGAGCGAGGCAGTGAAGAAAGGAAGGCACAGTATGTACGACCACATCATGTCCCAGCATTTTCGGTGCTATAGGACACCATTCAAAGGCCAGCAAAAGAGCCAATCCTCACACAAAACAAGCCAAGCCAATATACAAGCAGCAGAGAGCAATAGTTCCTGGCTCTATATAACTAAAGTAGTGTTTTGCTTCCACCATCTGTTGTGCTGCGACAATACAATCACTTGCACCACATCAAGTGACCACTTCGTATGCTGGTCACCCCATGAGCATCATCTAAAGAGCCTAGATTGAAGAAAGGGTCCATCTCAAAGCATGGAGAGCATTTGCAATTTAATGGCAGACACCTCTTGTGCCAACCGGTCGCAACTGTGCTATATCTTGTCGCATGGCGAGGAGGAAGGCAGGCGTGAAGGCAGAGACGCTTCCAGATGGCCCATGCATTGGTCACCTCCTTGCAGCTCATATTGCAAATGCCCATAAACCAAGCGGTTGGAAACTCTTTAATATAGGCTCTGTCCAGGTCAGTCAACTCCGTCCTTCTAAACCCGTGCCCCACTAAGCAAACATACTACGAACCCTACCGACACTTTAGCAGCAGTGCCCGTTTTAAAAGTGTTCATGTGTTACTGGTTCGAGTCACCCAAGCATCACAACGCTGCCCAGGTGCTTTTGTCATGGCTGCAAGTATGCAAGGTGTCCATGATGCATCCTAGCGCTGTAAAGCAAGCTAGAGAAAT
This sequence comes from Ixodes persulcatus, assembly GCA_013358835.2. Taxonomy (NCBI): domain Eukaryota; kingdom Metazoa; phylum Arthropoda; class Arachnida; order Ixodida; family Ixodidae; genus Ixodes; species Ixodes persulcatus. The sequence continues at coordinate 379,356 of JABSTQ010009395.1, read as the reverse complement.
TGATGCTCTTGACAAGAAAGGTATAACTTTCATTAAATGTCCATTTAGGTTGTGTGTTTTACCTGTTGAAATCTCCAAGCATAGCTCCCTTCCCATTAAAAATGAGATAGGCCCAGCGAGCATACAACGCACTCTGTTGTCGACTTGCTGTGCCTATTGGGATAGGTGCGAAAAGCTCTCTAGTAAAAGGTCTATGCCTCGAAATTTTACACAAATGCACGTTAGGCAAGAGTTTTCCATATGCAGGCACCAAATTTTCCAACTCCTACAGCACTAGGATCAATTGTGGACACCCTATAGAAAGTTGGCCTAGTGGGACACTGTTACTAGCAACACTCGTAAATTTGTGTGGACAAAACGTTTCTCAGGCCGACATAATGTGATCGTACTAGGTACACCCAAACGTGCAGCACTTCCGCCAGTCCCAAACCCACTGGAACAGCTTGACAAACACAAAACCCAAACGAAGCAGAACCGAAGCCTTAGCCAGAGAAGGGGGCAGTGCAGTCGCATGCAAAGCAAACGAAGCAGCCACCCAAGGCCCGAAAAAATGAAGCGGGGCAAAAATAAAAAAAAACAAGGGCCCAGGGAGGAATGTGAACCCCCTCCCAGGGGGTTGTTATACCTGGTGTTGCCATGCAACTGGTCTCTGAAGGGGACCTGAAGGGACGCAAATGGGGTGCGGGCTGCCCTGCTGTTAGGAACAATCAGAACGGGCAACACTTCAAGGGCTGGCCACCAAGCCTTTTGCACACACGCACAAAACCGCTACTGCATGCAATGCCTACCAACCACACCTAGGAACAACTTTTATGAGGCAACGCAGTCCAAGTTATGCAGGGCGTTCTTTGCTGCTGCAAAAAACTGCCCAGAAGTGCAGAGATGGAACAGTATATTAGGTGGCTGCCTAATATATCTTGCTCCCTGCTTTTGTTAGTGCTACTGACATGCACCGAAACTATGGGGAACTTAGTTAGACAATCTTGCTAAAATTAGCTTTCCTGTTCTTCAAAATGATCGATATCCAAACAATACTAAAAACAAAAAAAAAAAAGCCTCAAACAAGGGCAAGGTTACAAGTTGCTCGAAAGAGAGAAGTTTTAAATTTGCCCTCTGCATTCAAACAATGCAAAGAAAAAACAAAAAAACGAGACAATAAAGTTATACAGACTATCTTGTTTGGGTCACCCTCAACTTAAGGCTCAAAACAAACAAAAAAGTTTGAAATACAATGTGGCATTATTATTGCCTGCATTAGTTCTGCCTGTCAGCCAATAAGCAGAGATTATCCAGACAGCATGCACAACTTTCAACTTTCTCGTCTCCGAATACAATTGTTGTGTTCGTTCAGATCCCTCATCTTGCGAGACAAAGGCATAGTGCAGTTACAAGTGAAGCATGGAATGCAACTTCAATGAAGACGAGGCTTGTGCTGTCATGCCTTTCTCTCCCCGAGAGCAAACTTCGAAGAACTGATGGCCGTTTACCAAGCAAATAACATTCACAACGCGGGTGTCGTGTGAACCTCGAATGACCCTTCGTGAAAGGGGGAACAAGTTCTCAAGTTAATGCAAAATCCATCTCACCCATGCACCCATCATCTTGCGCTCACATTAACGCAGCGATTAAAGGGACATTGACAAACCCCCAAAAAGCTTTTTTAAATTTCGTGTTAGGCGATTTAATATGGTGCGGGGGACTACCCAATCAGTACTTTGCTACAAAGTCACGTGTATTTTTAATAACTCCAAAAAGCTAAATTCTCGAAACCGAAACACTAGCACAGAAGCTCATGGCCAGAAGTCGCATGGCTACACCCAACTGTGCTTTTTTTTTCCCCCTCCACATCTTTGGCGTGTGAAGCAGCCGACGAAGTTGTATGCACCGTTTGTCGTGCGACTGTTTCGCACTTACATCCCTAGCGCTCAATGTTCCGCGCTAGAGGATTGATTGGCCGGAACCACGGACAGTTCCGAAGTAGCGGGCCCATGTCCGTCACAACAGTTTGTCCGTCGTGCGCCGCCATCACGTCGTCCAGCCAGCGCCCGCGGTACGTCGCCATATTGAGAATGACGTGTACATGTACTTCCTGTGATCTGTGCAACATTTTTTTTTGTTTTTCAATCAACATATTTACAGTTTTTCAAGGCCACAAAAGAGGAGTTTGTATTCCTTTCTATTTCTAATATTGAATGTGTGCCTTAGATGACACACAACTGAATATATTTGGTAGACAAAGTTTGAATGCCACGTGACTGGGAAAGGGTGAGCGCAACTGAAACCGGCCAATTTTCTACAATCTTTATTCCGGCGGAAACAAAACAAATTTTGAGGCGCAAATTGTGTTCTAGGTAGTTGGGCAGTTCTGGGCAGTGTTCAAATAAAAACCAACGGCGAGCACAAATACCCTGTCAGTGTCCCTTTAGGCTACGACAGCTGAGGTGCTTCCCCACATGCATCCCAAACTAAAATATGCCAACTACGCACAAACAAAACAAAACCCGGGAGCGACCCCCGACATTTGGTTGCACAGAACCTTCGAGCAGCAGTAGAAAACCGTCTGCACCGACGTTAGGACGTTAGGACAGCGGAAGGGACGACAAAACGACAGAAAGACAGATGCATCGCTCGACGCAACACGTGCAAACGCAGAACTGTGCGGGGTTTCTTTTGGTATTCCGTCGCAACAGAAAAAAGGGACTAGGGCGTTGCAACGTCCTTCCACACACACAGACACACCACTCGCAAGGAAGCTGGACAAGAAAAAAAACGAGACCAGTCGTGACATCACCCTTTCACTTCACCCTCCCCCACGTTTATTGGCGTCACTCTCTCTCTTGCACCTCCGTCTCTCTCCGGAAATGCAGCAGTGTCCGTAGCTTTCCGAATTTTTCCCGACTGTCACCACGGCACGTTCTTGCCCCACAACCACCAGAGCCCAACTCAATCCATCGTACCACGCAAAAAAAAAAAAAAAAAAAAAAATACACGAACCGACGACTCAGGGCGAGAGAACCGAAACGGGATTAACAGGGGACGACTGACGAGACACCAAAACAGAAAACAACAGGTCTCGAGGAAGAATGAAAAGAGCGCTCGCTCCCCGCCGCAAACGGAACAACCTATGTACAACCTCCAAGAGGAATTGGAAGAGGCCGAAGACCGCGTCCGATCCAAAATGGGAGAGAAAGACTTCGTCGGCTTCCGAGCTTCTGGGACTAATACAAACTAAAGACTCCTGGCGGCGGTGGCTACGCGCGAGAACAGAGAAAAAAAAGGAGAAAAAACAGACTTCGTAATTTCCCTCTGTTCCCCCCTACGAGATTCCCTCTTCCACGAAACTCGTCTTCCGCACCTCTTCGGGAATTGCAGAGAGGCCCCGAACGTTTTGTCGCGCTATTCCGCGGAAGCTCCGAGCCTTTCCGAACGCCCGAGGCTATCTTCTAGAACCACGATCGGCTAAAGGGGATCGCGAGCGGCCCCGGATCTGCCGACGCGCGGCTCCCAGCCTTCCACACACACGCACGCAAGCGGCGTTAATATTAGAGTGGAAAAACAAGACAGCAAAACCGTCTCTACGCCACTAGCTACTGCAAGTCCGCTTGTTTAGGGGTGGGGAGGGGCACGGCCCCGGCGGGCGGGAAGGGGGGGCCTTCTTCGGGGCGTGGACTCGGGGGGTTGTGGTTGCCGGGGGGGGGGAGCGGAGTCGTCTTCTCTTTTGGGAGGAGTCGTTAGAAGGGGGAGCAGAGCACATAGGCCAGGAATCCCACCCAGGTGCCCAGCAGGATGGAGAGCTCAAAGTAATATTGTGTACCGTCGATGAACTTGCGGGCAATGAACTTCATCGTCTCGTCGAGAATGATGACCGGAATGGACATCTTTAGGACCGCCATCCACTCGCCCACCGACAGCGGACACACTGAGAACACCGTCTGCGGGGAGAGAGAAGGAGATTAGAGCCACGCCCAGAGTCTCTACATGGACGCAACCTCGCACCCCTGGGTACCACCGAGGAGGTCGAGGAGCGGTCCTGCCTACTCACGTTGAGGATGTCGCAGTAGAGGACGACAAAGTGGAGGGTCATGGAAAGGGTCATGGCTGCCACCAGCCAGATGTTGGTCCAGGGGGGCATCACCAGGAGGGACTGGTTTTCGGACAAGCTGCGGGAGAGGAGGCCCACGTCAGTACGGCCAGGCCACGCCGCGCCGCTGACCCTCCAACCCTCTATCGCGTGTCCGCGGCTCTTTCCTGCGGCACCCGGTGCCGCAGGAAAGAGAAACCCCCCCCCCCCCCCCTTTATAGGCCTTTTTCTGGATTGCAGTCGTAGGGGGGGGATTTCCCGGTAGAAGTTTCGACACGCTACGGAGAAGTACCTGTTGAGGGCGTTGAGCATTTCGATGGTGACCAGCACGGAAAGAGCCATGGTCATGGGGTGGGGGTCGTGGAAGACTGCGCAGTCCACCCCGCGGAAGTTCTCCTTGTCCGTCAAGCACGACAGGTGGTGTGTCAGATGGTAGTAGTCGAGGTGGGGCCCCGAAGGGCACACCATGTACCACCAGACGGCCGCACCCACCGTGGCAGCACCCACGTAGCCCCCAATGGCCATGTACCGGAAAAACAGCCAGCCTGCACCCGCAGGGGAGCAAACGGGTCAGCCAAACACCGTCGTCATGCAGCCAGAGAGCTATCGGAACACTCAACACGCAGCCCTGAAGACCAAAACATTAGTCTCTAAAAAAGCTGCAAAAGTGAGTGTTGGTTTTTTAAAAAGCGGGCAAAGTATAATTTGAAATTAAAATTTCGCCATGGCCTGTCTGCCCCTGCTGAGTACAAGAGAGGAAGGGAATATCCGCAGACTCCGATATGCCGACGATGAAGTCACGCCGCCTTCGACAGATAACAGGAAAAGAAGAGTCCATATTGAAAAACAGCGCGAAAACCACACGGACAAAGACAAGAGAACACACAGGACGAGGCGCCTGTGTGTTCTCTTGTCTTTGTCCGTGTGGTTTTCGCGCTGTTTTTCAATATGGATTCATACCGACAAGCCCAACTTTCCATTCTAGTAAGAAAAAAAAGAGGTTTGCCGCACGCCCTGCCCTATGTTTTGCGAGCGGCAGTTTCCTTCACATCCTGCCCAATTTCAGTGCGACAACGAAATTCAGGAGACAAAAAAAGCTATAGTAGGCCGTTCCAAGCTCGGTACTTCTCAGGAAGTGCACCGGCTTCCCTTCAAAGGGACGGTGACGAGAGTATGGCTGCCAAGATTGGTACACAAGCCCGGAGGGAGACCCACCCGAGATGAGGGACTCGTCCGCCTTGCGGGGCGGCCTCTCCATGATGTCCAGGTCCGGGGGGTTGAAGCCCAGGGCGGTGGCCGGCAGGCCGTCAGTCACCAGGTTCACCCAGAGCAGCTGTACGGGGATCAGGGCCTCCGGAAGACCCAGGGCCGCCGTCAGGAAGATGCTCACCACCTCCCCAATGTTGGACGAGATCAGGTAGCGGATGAACTGCTTCATGTTGTTGTAGATGGCCCGACCCTCCTCCACCGCCGACACAATCGACGAGAAGTTGTCGTCTGCCAGCACCATCTCGGAGGCCGACTTGGCCACCGCCGTGCCCGAGCCCATGGCAATGCCAATCTCCGCCTTCTTCAGCGCCGGCGCATCGTTCACACCGTCGCCCGTCTGCATGCATCATCCAGGCCATTGGGCGCACGCACTGACAACCATACGCCTCGCGACGCATACCCCCGCGGACCGCAATACGAGCCAAAACACCCTGTCCGGCCTTTTTTTTGCGTCTGCGGTCCCCGCAAGCTTTGTTACAGAATTCAGAAAAAGTCCCGATGCTCTCTTTCGAAGAGCAAAATGTGAAAATAGAGAAATATGCGAGTGGCACGATAAATTACATCACTGACAATCCGGCTCCAAATTTCCGTTGCAGGTCTGCATTTACAGGGAGTATTCATTTGCAGTCATATGTGTGTGCTCTGTAGTTAAGGGCATGCTGGCAGCGAGGGTTCACCAGACTAATTTACCACTCTCAAAACTGTCGCTTATATAACTTGCCTTACCCGTATCTCGTTCCAATGACGGCACTCGAATAGTTTCTACAGCGGCGCTTTTTCCATTTGAAATCGAGGTTCATCCGCGGCATAGAGTTAATATAATAATCTAGAGGGGAAAGGTCCCATGCATTCCGGCTGCTTCTAAACAATGGGGCATAGGCGTGGACATCAGTTGTCCCAATGGGACCAGATTGCTAGCAAACTTTGATATAAACGAAGGAGCAGGAAAAAAGCACTTGAAAGGTCTGTATCTAGTATTTTTCTACCTTTATTTTGCACAAAAACACTGGGGTCGTGCATTTCATAAAAATTAATAAAGTTGACAAGCACTCGCAACCTCAACTCGTCGCAGCAAAACGAACACACCTAACCTTTCGCCTGCTTTCTCCAGTCTTCTGCCACTCTCTTTCACATTCTTTCTTTCTCGAGACCACCGATGTCGGCGCTTACGACTCGCCGCCTTCTACTCCTGTGTATACCCTTCTGCACTACGGCCCCATTGCAGGCGGGCCTCACACGACTCGCAGGAGGCCGGCGCACAGAGAGTGCCCCTCACCATGGCAGAGATCTCTCCGTCTGCCTGCAGGAACTCCACGATCTTGCTCTTGTGGGCGGGCTCCACACGGGAGAAGAGCCGAGCCCTCTGGACGGCCCTGCGCTGCTCTTCAATTGGGAGGTCGTCGAACTCCCGGCCTGAGTAGGACATGCCCGTGGTGTCCTCATCCTCGGTGAAGACGCCGATGCGCCGGCAGATGGCCTCCGCCGTGCCCTTGTTGTCGCCCGTGATGACGATCACCCGGATGCCCGCCGCCCGGCAGCGCCGGATCGCGTCGAAGACCTCTTTGCGCGGGGGATCCAGCATGCCCACCACCCCCACGAAGGTCAGTCCCACCTGCAGATGGGCGGAGCAGACCATGGTTAAGGCAGATGGCTGAAGCAGATGACAGCTGAAGCAGACGACAGCTGAAGCAGAAGGCAACAGAACCAGAAGGCAACTGAAGCAGAAGGCAACTGAAGCAGACAACAGCTCAAGCAGGGACTTTTTGAGGCTTGCTGAGGTTCTCTGGGACGAAAAAGTTTGGGAACCCCTGGGCTAAATCAATTAAGTGCAACCAATGCCCTGTGACTTTGCGCATTTGTGTATTCAATGTTATATGCATTCGAGCCTTCGACTGTACTCTGTTCTCAGATGAAACAAACTACGAGGCGAGTAAAGACGCTGCGAAATACATATTTGCACCCTTTTCCTTTCCATCAGCTTGTCCAAATATTAAAATCGACCAATATTAAAAAAAAAATTGTAAAAAAAGTATATCTTAGCACAATGCTCAGCAAAATTGTCATTTTGGTGCAAGATGTAGCAAACTTTCGTTCATGGTGCAATTTGACACAAATGGTAAGCAATTTCATCATTTAAAGCAATAAATAATGGCAATAAGGATGCCGGGCTTTAGTGCTGCAGACATGTTGCACTTTCACACCTCTAAGCGCCTATGTGCAGCCAGAGAAGACCTCGTCTTCATGCAAGATCTGGGGCTGCACACACCAGTTAAATTTACATTCGTGTAGTGGCTTGAACTGAATCCTGCAGCACTCCCAACCGGCTAGAGCAGCCGTAAAAAATTTAAATTAATGGAAAAAAAAAAAAAATGGATAGGCTGTGGGAAGGACACAGCTGCAAGTTTTAGGCATGACAATGTCTTGTGCCGTGTATCGCGAAATGAAATGAAGGAAATGTAACAGATCTATTTGTAAGTCACGGAATAACAGAATGAAACGCAAGTATCAAACATATGCGAGGCGTGTCGCAAGGTGGTGGAACGGGTGACGTCACGCCAGTGTCGGACGCACTATAGGTAATCGTGCTTATCTCTCGAAAGGATGGAGACATCTCGATTCTTTCACCATCAAGTTTAGCTCATTGCGATCTATCTATGTTTGAGATTTCAGCAATATGCATTCAACAGGAATGGAGACAGAGGCCTGAACGGTCAATCTTAGGCTCAAGTTTCAACTTTCACGTGGAATTAGTAAGGCAGTACTGTCGCAGGTTATATGTTTGTACCTACTATGGAGTGTATGTCTATTCCACTTTGAAGTGATACCAGAAACAAATCAATCAAACGCTGCTAGCAACAGCGAGTCAAACTGGGCTGAGCACGCACTCCGATGGCTCATCGAAAGCGCTGTTTCACCCCGCGCCTGTGCGGGAGAGGAATGAATGGGCGTGTTTCAAACGAGTGATGCATCGAGTCAAGAATGGTGGCTAGGCACATAACGACGTGAGAACAAATTGCGGTTTCTAGCCACAGAGCAGTAGGCTGTTATAGTGAGGTCTGTTTATGTTGCACAATGTTCACGTCAAAATGTGCGCGCAAGAAAACACGCCAAGAAATGCCGCATCTATGCTTTTGGCACCTGGAGACCCCCAGCCACGCCTCAGCCATAAGTGGCCCCAGTAATCCCGCTTCCCCGTCTGGCATGTACCCTTCCCTGCTGGGCAAACTCCCGACGCCAGAGGGAGGGTGCCCACCTCGTAGGTGGCAAACTTGTTCGAGTCCCCGAGGTCCATCTCCTCGGGCTTGGGCGGCGTGTCCAGGGTGGCCAGGGCGAGGCAGCGCAGCGTGTCCCTGCCCGTGCCGTAGGCCTTGGTCAGGTCCAGGATGCGCTGCTTCATCATCTGGGGCATGGCCAGCTTCTTGTCCCCCACCCGGCAGTGGGTGCACCGCTCCAGCACGCCCTCGGGGGCACCCTGAAACGCGGGGCATGGGCGTCAGCTCCCGAAGCGCGCCAGGACAATCCGTTCCAGCAACAGCTTAAGGCTGGTTCACGCGTCTGCATTTGACTGCGACCGACGGCACTACGTCTCTCCGCACCAACAAGCTGCAGGAGGGGGGGATGTCGGCGTTTGCGGCCCAATTTAGCGGTTTCCACTCTTTGCAGCACCGCAGACAAATTTAGCGGTCTCTACGCTTGACAAAGATTTTAATATAAACCATTATTAAAAACAAACTGATCCACTGCCAAACCAGGACTGTTTGTACCGTTCGAGCATCCCTCCTTCCGTCTGCTGCGGAGCCGACGTATCGGAAAAATTTTACGCTTTCGTGGCACGATACGCGCACCAGGACGAAATCTCGGGGATTTCTTCCTCGTGGAAATACCGCTTTACGTTAGCAGCTCATCGAAGATGCTATTGCAGCTTTTATCGCGCATGGAAAATGCTGCAACTTAGAAAAGACACAATTTCTCATACTCTAACGTTTTTAGGTACATTATACCAGGTGTCACGTCACATGCTTCTGTCATCATCATACCGGCTGGCCGCGTTGCCTCGCAACCGACCGAGCCGAAACAGCCGATACGCCTCGGCGTATTTTGACAAAATGGTGCGCAGGCACAAATCCAAAACGCCGTTCGGGTCCTACATGCAGCGGTGACGACGCGATTGCCTTCAGTGCACGAGGCGCTCAGGTACGCATTCCCAGACTTCCCGTTATATCGTCTCAAAACGACAAGTCTCAACAAAGCCGCGCTTCCCAGCATTCTGGGTTTATTGCTGAGCACTTTTCTCCGCCGTGCCTCAAAAACCGACTCATCTACGTCGGAGGCAGCTGCCGAGTTTTGGAGCTTTCCACCAAATCCGAAAACCACCGTGCGGATTAGAGTGCACATCCTTATTGAAGCTACGGTGGATGAAATGTCCCTTGACGCGCGTTTTCAGTCCCGTACCAATCAAAAGTGGTCCCAGAGCGACAACAAATTATGCCGCAAGAGCCGGCACGTCGCGCTGTCGGACATTGAGATTCTGGCAGTTGGTTGTAGCAGACAAGTTCTGGCAAAGAAGACGAGCGAATGCGATAGTCGCCGTCATCGCAGCGTCCCGACCCCTGGCCGCCGAAGGTTCCGTGAACTGTCCGACTGCGGAGCAACCTACGGCAGAGTGGGGGGCATCTGCCACGCGCATCTCTGCTGCAATGCCACTACCAGGATTGCAACAGGCAACGGCGCGACACTTTTGCGACGTCACAGTGTAGAAATCGAGGAACCAGAAACGAGGACAGGGTAAACGCACCGGTCCAAGATGCGCTCCGGGCACCAGACCCAAACCCACCTTGACGAACATCTTGGGTCCGTTTCCGAGGCGGGTGTTGGCGGCTGCCCGCGTCGGGTTGCAGAAGGAGCTCATGGACTTGCGATCGCGAGAGAACTCCAGCGTGAACTCCTTCTTCCACATGGCCTGGACGCCGTGGTTCACCGTCAGGGCCGCGTCCCGCCTCGACTTGCCGCTCTTGTCGAAGCCAAAGGGGTTCATCTTCTCCGCCAGCACCGTCAGGGCAGTCTCCGTGGCCTCCCCAACCTTCTCAAAGGCTTGCTTGTACTGTGGGTGGAGGAGACGAGAAAGAAGTATGGCAAAGTGCTAGGCAATTGCGTTGCATAGGTGAAGCATCATTGCATCACAAATGCTTAGCGATAGCTTCCAGATGCCAGACTCTCACATTCAAGGCGCCCTTCATCAGATAGTTTCATGTGTACCATGTGTACGCTTGATAGTTGTTCCTAGAATTAACCAATACTACCGCTAATCGGGCTGACGCAACTAACTAACCCGCCAGAACAGACCACAAACATAAGAATTATTGCGAAACTTCCGAGTACTTTCAGTGTGACGCAAAATAAAATTGAATGGTACGTTATTCGAGGTAATTATCTAAAGTTCTGAAAACTAGCACAAGCATATCGTAACAATCCGGCCAGCTAGCGAGGCCCGAGCTATTCATTTTCAGTATTATTGAAGTGATAAAGTTTTTGGCACAGTGTTGGCACAAATTCCTTAAAGTTTCAGTAAAATGTAGGAGGATGTAGCAGGGTAAGCCCTTTGGCACATATGGCACTAGTGCATATGGTGCAGCGATCACATCATTGAAATATGCAAGCAGCAGTGTACAAAAGCGAGCGAAGGTGCTGCAATATGAATGTAAAAAATGATTGTCTGGTTGCTTAAATTCCAGTCGCCTATCCTCAAAAAGGCAGCTTTTCTGTGACCGGGATTCACATTCCTATCAACTTTGCTGTACTTGTTTTCTGACAATAATTATCGTAAAGCACAATGGTACAATGACAATTTCTGTGGGGTTGACTTGTTTCCAACAGCCCACTAAAAAGCATTCAGCATTAATTTATCAGGGACAATTAAGGCAGAATATTGGTTTCCTCGAAGGCAAACAACTGGCCCTACCTTCCAACATGTTAATAATTAATCGGAGACAATCGAGCGAAAGGTGCAAAGAGGTGTAGGGGTTCTTCACAACGAGAAGGAGGGTACTCTTCCCAGTTTCCCAGGCTCAACATAGACCGGGCCAGGCACAAGAATTGCAACCCACCTCATTGAAGTCAATACTGGAGTCATTGCACATGCAGCAGATCGTGGTCAACTCGTGAAGAGCCTCGTAGTTGGCGCAGTTGGCCTTGGCACCATTCTTGAACCTGGGGGAGGTATCGGAGCAATGCAGTTAAGAGGCGTCGAAAAAATTACGAGTTCCAAAGGGCACGCTCAGAGAAGCTGCGGAATTTCTGCGATTTGAGCCGACGAAACATCCCGCATTGCTTTTTGATACCTATCTTTCCCACACTATTTCAGTTAGGAGAGCCACAAGAAAAGAGAGTGTTCCAAGCGCTAAATCCGAGACACTCGGTCTATGGGCACCAGTAGGTGGTTAAAGCGGAGGTCAGTACTGGCAGGATAGGTCCAAAGCTATTAGATACATTCAGGCGTGGAACTTCCCATAGGCACTGTAAAACGAAGGGCATCCGAAGCCGCGTAAAAATTTTGGCAGCAGCGATAGAACTGCGGCGTATTTACAAATTTTGCCCACTAGCCCCACTTTTTAAAGAAAAGATGCGAAAAGTGCGAAGACGCTGGAATCTTTTAGCATTTTTCTTAGGTGGGACGCAGCTTTACTACTGAAGTTAGCACTCCAAGTAAGTGCACCGTAACTCATCAACAGCTTTGACGATGGCATTTCACACGTGGCACGCTCTGCACGACCCCAAAGATTGCAGCATTTGGTAGTCATCGTGGCGCCAGAGAGACGAGCGGGGACTCACACTTCGCCGATGGGCTCGTAGGTAGAGCCGGTGACCTCGAACTCGTGGAAGGAAATGTCCCCGGGGTCGGCCTTGTCGACGATGAAGAAGCGGCTGACGGACATCTGGTTGGTGGTGAGCGTGCCCGTCTTGTCCGAGCAGATCACCGAGGTGCAGCCCAGAGTCTCCACCGAGGGCAGGGAGCGTACAATGGCGTTCTTCTTGGCCATGCGCCGGGTACCCAGGGCCAGGCATGTCGTGATCACCGCCGGCAGGCCCTCCGGAATGGCTGCCACCGCCAAGGCTACCGCAATCTTGAAGTAGTACACGGCACCCTTGATCCACGAGCCGCCGTGCGCCGGGTCGTTGAAGTGGCCAATGTTGATGGCCCACACCGCCACGCAGATCACAGAGATCACCTGGGACGGAGGTCGTCACTTCAGCCACGCCTCTCCGCATTCACCGGCTTTGGCACACAGCCTCGGCGACATATGCCACTTACACAAACTATATTCGTATTCGGCTCAAGAACCACAGTAAAAAAAAGTCCCGCTCCTTCCATAGCGTCTCCGATTTACCCCTTTATGTGGTGACATAGGATATATGCCGGTGCATTTTAGATTAGCTATTTCATTGAGACGTACATGTTTCACATGCCAAAAGCATAGTCCCCCCCCCAATCCGATTTTTTTTAAAAACTACTTCGTGCAGTCTTTAACGGGGTCCCTCTCCGTGTGTCCAAAATTTATCAACACCATGTAAGATGGTGGTGGACGCTCTAAGGAATTGGCTAAATGCGAGTGAAGAAGAAAAAAATGTAGGGAAGAGGTCACCGGCACAGTTGCAGACGGACGGCCACAAGTGGCGCCCTCACCTTGGAAAGTTGCTCGCCAAACTCGTCCAGTTTCTGCTGCAGGGGTGTCTTCACTTCCTCCGTCTCCGTCATCTCCGTCCTGATCTTGCCTGCGGGATGGTTTACGTCGTCAGAGAGGAGTCGGACACCACGTCGAGAATCGAAGCGATTCTCGAGGGCAGTACGTACCGATGGCGGTCTCCAGACCGGTGCCCACCACGACGCCGATGGCCTTTCCAGATGCAATGTTGGTTCCCTGCACGGGTCAAAGGTCGTCGTGTCGTCAATCGGCGCTAGACTCGCAGCCTGACTGCGCCGATAGACCCTTTCCGAAATTCAGTCTGGCCACTTTGATCACTATCATCATCTGTAAAACGGCGTCTGTGCCATACCAATGGCGGCCTTCTAGTGACTGATAAAGGAAGACGTTGAAGATGCTCCTAAGCGGATCTTGCGAGGCCTGTACATTCGGGGGGTCAGTACGACGCGACGTAGGAATGGAACAAAAGAGCTACGTAAGCGTTTATTTCTAATACTGTAACTCAGATTCAGTCAATCTGTGGGCGGCACACAATCGGCTTTAAAGCACTTTGGTGTATAGAATTTTCTCGAGGCATCTGGGTGGGTTGGAGCTTTGTTCTGAATGTAGGATCTTGGTCACCATCGAACTGAAAGTGATCGAGAAAGAACTCACACTGAACAATTCCTCGCGTGCCGTTCACTCGCGAAAGTGACGGTGCCAATACAAGTCCATTTCCGCCATTGATATGGCAAAACCTAAACTGCTTTACAAGCCACCAGATGGCACTGAATTTCGGAAAGGGTCTATTCTCCCCAACACAAATATTTACCTAGCTCGACACGCTCTAACAGAAAGAACCTGTTCCTCCCACACTGCAGCCACCTATGAGGTCGGGCATATTTTGACCACCCAAAGACTAACGTAAAAAAACTAGCTTCAGATGAGAAGTGAAATCCAGATTGTTAGTGGCTCAGAGCAGCTCGTAAAAGTTCCGCAGTCGGCGAGCCCGCAAAACAGCCGTGGCGACTTTTGCACCTGAAGTTGCAACGTAACAACCGACGTTTTCATTCAACCCGGATATTTAGAGGACTGCTTACAACGCTACACTCGTTTTCACCTCAACAAGTGGTAAAGTTTCGAGCATTGTTCATACGCCGCGTGAAATAGTTCTTGCAACATTTGGTTGTCGGAGAAAGAACGCTTTTGGCGTTTGCAACAATTATGTCTCAGTAAAATAACATTTATCCAATCTAAAATGAACCTACATATATCTTAATTCTTCACGTAAAGGGGGAAATGAATAATGCTCCGCGAGGAGCCGGACTTCTTTTACTGCGGTTCTTGAGGTGAAAACGAGCATAGTTGGCTCGAAAAGCACGAGATATAGTTAGCTACACCGAGAGTATTTAAACTAGGCAACCCAATGACAATCTTACTTTCGAAAGACTCGGATCCTTTCGTCAAATTGTTCGGGGTAACTGGAAACAACTTTACCTCGAGCAGGCCACCAATTCCGGACTAGCACATCCTTACGCCTCAAAAAAAAAAAAAAAAGAGTCTCCGCAATGTGGTGGGTCCACCGAAATGAGGATTAAAGCATCTACCCACAAGCTCGGTTTTCTGCGAGACAATCCCATTACAGTCTTCCTCTACCAAGAGGCCAGGAGAGGAAGGGACTAGAACCAATACAACCCATAGTCAGTGACAGGTGAAGAGGGGAAGCTCCTCCCACCTCTTCCCCCTTGAGCAAAGTGGAGAGGAGGCAAACCACTCCCCAGCATTCGCTCTGCTCAAGTGGAAAGAGGTGGGAGGAGTTTCCCCTCACCTCTTAGTAACCAAGCATAGAAGACAAGGCCCGCACAGGACACCCACCCCAAGCGGCAAACAGTTCAAAGTGGCAGACGCATCCGTCTTGGCATTGCTGCATGCTGTGCTGCATGGATTCACTAGTGACAATGTTTCGAGACGGGAGAGGGGGGGTGGGGGGAATGTTTTGCTTGCATCCTTTCAGGAGGAGCCAGCGTGCAAATGTCCTCCGAGAAGGGGGGGGGGGACCCACCGAGAAGAGGATGTTCTTCTTGTCCTGGTTGACGGCCCTGGGGTCCGGGATGGGGTCCGTGTGCTTGATGACCGACACCGACTCCCCCGTGAGGATGGACTGGTCCACCCGCAGGGTAGTCGACTGGACCTTCACCAGCCGGATGTCGGCGGGCACCTTGTCCCCCACCGACACCTCCACCAGGTCCCCTGGCACAATCTCCTTGGCCCGGATCTTCTGCACCCCGTGCTTGTTGGCTCGCAGCACCTTGCCCATCTCGGGCTCATACTCCTTCAGGGCCTCGATGGCGCTTTCCGCATTGCGTTCCTGAGCGGGGGGGGGGGGGGCACACCAACAGGCGCATTGGGCTCCGCTAGACTCCGTCTTGAGGCAATGCGCTTGCATTTGCTTAGCACCCAGTCTTTGCAATCTCTTACACCAAGGAACCCGCTGGGCGCCGTCTATGAGGTAACCCTGGCATTTCAGCGCAAGTTTTACGGTATTTGCGGGATCAAATGTGCGATAGATGGCGCCAGGGCCTTCTGTCATCGTAACGAAGAGGTTTTAAGGCACACAATCATAAGCAGTCGCAAGCATGTAAACCAGCCTTTAGTATACTGCTCTTGGCACAGCAAGCTTTCGTCGGCACTAGGGTTCCTCATTCCTAGAAAACACGAGCTCCTTTTTTTTTCAAATATAAGTTGAGCAAGCCTGACTTCTAGCCATAAAAGAACAAGTGGCAGTTTCTCTATCTTCATTTGCAAAACTACTTCAAAATATTAAAAAAAAAAAACGGTGCTTACTCTGTTGGGATAACAGATACTGCAATTACTTCTTTCGCAACATGCAACACTATGTATCTATATATTTGAAAAAACCCAGAAAAAATTATAGATTCCCCCTACAGCAGAGCCTCCTCCCCCACTTATGAGGTTTGCTTTTTACGGGCAGAAGAATCTCGTCCATCAAAATCTCAAAACGCCTCTACCGGCATCACAGGTACATATGCTGACCGATTTTTTCGGACTCCAATAATTCCAACTTGTTCGATATTTTGGACCTAAAGGAGGAACCGCGACCTACCCAATAGAAATGGTGCATATCCACGACCAATGTTTCGGACAGCTTAAAGTCCAAAAATTTGACTTTTCGGACAAAATCGATGCAAGCGGTGAGCGGAACCGAGAAGCCGCCATTTTAGATTCTATGTTGGCTGCACATGGATTGACTTGGTTTGGCAGCACTACTTGAGTACTGCTAAGTCCTACCGCTATGCAATGCTACAGGTTTTTTTTTTTTCTTTTTTCTTTTTTTTAACCTAGCTGCTCGCTATTATTATCGTCATTGTTACCATTTTGCTTTGTTCATTCGCCACTCTGCAGTCGTGGACTCGCACCTCTTATCTCGTCTCGGTGAATTGTGTTTTCGGACTTAGCTGGCTCGGACGTCATGGCTCCATCGGTTCATCCGCCGCCGCAAAGTGTCGCTAAGAAGTGCGGAAAGTACTCGAACATAACGCTAGAAAAAAAGGCAGCTATTCTCAAGCTAAAAGAAAGTGGCCGAATGCAAGCGGAGGTGTAACCTGAAGCGAGGCACTACTGACAACTTTTTTAAGCCCGCGTAGACGTAATAAAGGCAAGTTTTTTAACCTGCCCATCTTTCGGACTACTCTATTATTCGGACATTTTCTCGGTCCCTGCGAAGTCCGAAAAAATCGGTCGGCAACTGTACTTCAGCTTTGCTTCACTGCATCTTAGCAGTTGGCGACAAGATGCTTCGTTGGTGCCCTCTTGTGGTGCCTATGCATGACGTCACCACCAGAGCTACGATTGCCAATGACAAGTTTGACGGTGTGCGTGAAAAGCGCGATGGAGGCTCGCAATCGTCGTCTTCTTAAGCCAACGCCGTCCAAGTTGATGGTCTGACACTACTCTTATTTCCGTTGAGAGGGGCAGAATTGACCCCACTCTATCGTCGCAGCAAACGTGTGGCCAATCATGAAAGGCCGACCACAGCAACGCTTTTGGTCATGCACGTCGTAAATATCAGTTAGTGCTACGGAAAGGTTCCACTGCAAGCAGAGAGGAAGGAGAGACGACATACCTGCCAGACGCCCACCACGGCATTGGCAATCAGAATGAGAAGGATGACAAAAGGCTCGACGAAGGCGGTGATGGAGTCTTCATGCTCCTCAAATAGCGCCAGAACCTGGAACAAGAACAAAAGCCATAGCGTGCTTCAGGTTCACGAGATCACACTGTTCCAACACTACACACTCCTCCGTTTCAGCGACACCCAAATAAACGCCAAAAAGCTACGGCCAGTGACTCAATGAAAGCATCGAAGCGACAAACATGACCTTGCCCCGCAGTAAGAGTTACTCCCAAATTTCTTCAGCATATCCCATTTCGGCTGCTATAAATTAAGGGTCTCTGAGATTTTTTTTTTTATTTTTTGACTAAACAAAATGAAACAGCACAAGCTTGTTCAGATTTTTATGCCGATTTCAAATATCTGGTATTTTATTTAATAAGAAAGGTTAATTCTCAACATAATTAAAATTAACTCACCTTTAGAAAAAAAAACAATACTAGCGAAAAACTATTTTTAAGAAACATATGGCCAGATATTACAAACTATGGAGAGTACAACATTGGAAGCACTTTTTAGACAAAATCATTTATTACCGAGTTAACAACACACAGAAGTTAACAGTTCAATGTGCACATACCAAGCAATAGAACGATAGTTTGGTTGAAAATTTCCGTACACCTATATTGAAAAATCTGCTCCCAACATTATATGCTTCGCACATTTAGCTACATGATGTTAAAAAGTTATATTTCTGTTTGCCCTAGATGCTGATATTCCTCCTGAAAATTTGCAAAGTCCGAGTTTTGTGTTTTCAGAGAGTAACGTTTCAGCATCAACTTCAGAGCAACTTCAGCCTGCATAGATATTATAAAGTGATATTATGGCTCAAATATTTATCTTCAATATAAGACTTTTGGCAGATCAAAAGAAAAATAGCTAATAATTTCAAAATTGAAATTCTAAAAAAAAAACACCTTATTTTACTACAACGAAAGAGCGACATTGAAAACAGACAAACGAAAGCCTGTATTATCCGTTTGTTTTCAATGTCCCTCTTCCGTTGTCGTAAATTAGAAAGCAACACGCCCAACCATCTACAAAAACACCTTTTTAGGGATATTCTTATTCAAAGATTCCTCCCCCTAAAGCTCGTTTTGAGCTTTCCATATCCCAGCACGGGCAACAAAGCGGGGAATTTGTAGCGATCCTCCGAGTTGCAACAAGCTCAAAACAACCAGACTAGAGGCACCGAGTGAGCTTCGAAAAAGCCATTCCCCTCCACTTCATTTTCTCCCACAGACACTCAAAGAAAGCAAATGTGTACTTACAAATGAAATTACAGCAGCTAATAATAAAATCTTCACTAGAAGGTCGTCAAACTGTTCCAGTATAAGTTGCCACAAAGGCTTGCCTGAAACAAACGAAAGAAGCAACAGATTATGAGCATCGCACTTCCCTCAGAAACACCACAGACAGACCTACAACTAGTATACAATTTTCTTAAGAAGCAGGCACTGATACAATCGCAACTGGCTTTTAATTATTAACAATGTTCACCCGCTCCAAGCCACGATAAGTTCCAAAGAAAAGCCGAGTTCTATTGCATGCCTCGGTTGCGACATCGAAACTACCACTGAAGGGAGGTAGTTTCCACCATAAGCCAATGAACTTTACTCCCTTCTTGTTCTAAACACACCAGTGACGACAAAATGCCTTACATGCTTTGAAATTAAGATGGGAACTATCAACGACACAAAGAACTACCTGCTGCCGGCTTCCAATGCATTACCAGCGAGAAATTTTCCTAGCAGAACTTTCAAACTAATGATTTGTCCTTCCAAATTTTTTCGCTGAAAACATGCGAGTACAATAAAGGTTTTCTCGGGAACAAGAGTTCTTTGATTGCCCAAATACTTATATTTGTAGCGAATGCTAAATACATGCCCAAAACAAAGTCATTCTGAACTTCCATTTTCCTGAAACAAACTCACTTTCTCTCGAGCTCACGAAAGCAAAATGCCCCTAGCTGATATACCTCCCTAAACTGACCTATGTGTGCCTGTCTTCACACCCACCGACAATGTTTAGTTTGCGATTCCAATTGCAAAAGCTCCACTTACCCTCCTCAGCTGGCAGTTCTGCAAACAAACGAGGGAAGAGAAGAAAAGAGAGAGAAAAGATCAGTTCAGTTGTTTTCTCAAAGGGGCAGACTTAAACGTCAACCCCTCCGAGAATACCCCCCCATCACCCAGAGACAAGGGACCCAAGACCAGCAAACGGACCTCGAGGCCAGACTGGCATAAACAGACGTCAGAAAGTGAAACCAACTTGCTTCGAAGGAGGAATGCAGTCTGGCCGGAACCCCGTTTACTGCCTTCTCCGCCCTCTCGTCCCCCTATGCGCCAAACCTTCTACCCACACAAGGGTCAGCCACGTTCACCTACCCACGCAAGAGCGCACGCACCGTCCTTTATCCACGCCCTGCGTATGGCTACGAAAGCCTACGGGCGTAACCCCACATACTATTATTTCCAACTTTAGGCGGCAAACAAAATGATCCAAGGTGTTCCTTTTTCACTGCACATTTCTAACAATATCCATATTTGTTCGCGAGTCATTCAAATGCTCTCGAAGTTAACTGTTCTTTAAGTAGCTGAAAAGGAGGGTTGCAATTTTCTGAATTTTTTTTCTGACAGGGTTTGGCATAAGCAATTGGTCTTTAGTATTCCACGACAATGGCACTAACATTAACCAGTACTCATTTCGCAATGACAAGACTATGACCTATAACATTACCTAGTAAAAAAAAAAGAAAAAAAAGTGGAGATTGCAGATAGTAGTTTACAAACATAAGAGGAAGTGTAGTAGTACCAAACATAAGGATTTAACTCTCCTTCATCTGGTTTCATGCATCTTTTGTTTGCAAATGTTTCAGAAATGTAGCATTACTATCCCAAGTGCCTTTACTCATCGCGTCTGCAGTTATTATATAAAATATGTTAATAAGCGCTCAACATTCCACTCAACCTTTGGAGTTTACTTCCACCCATCGATCTATCGACAATACTCGTAAAATAAATACAAATTTTCCGCTACCAAAAGCCCTCGAGTCCAGCTGCAACGGCACTACAACTTCCGCCTGCCAAGAGGGAGTTGAGAACACTTTCCTTTAAAGCACCTCCCACCAACGCACGAGAGGCCCCTAAAGGTTCTGCACGACCAAGCTGAAAGCCTAGCAATTCGGAACCAACCAGATAAGCTACATAACTGAAAGGCTACGTATCTTTTGCCACCTGCAATGGCTACTGCTAGAAAGAACCTCGCACTACGCCGATCCACAGAGCCAACACCGGCTACCCCGCATCGTCCCCCACTCCAAAACGTTGCAGCAACGAGCGCAACTACGCAAGACCAGAGGCAAAAGCAGCAGAGGCCCCGCTACGACCGCCGCCGCACGCGGCCGCTAGTCTAGGTGAGGTGCCGTCCCCGGTGCCTCGGCCAGCTAACGGTGCACTCTAGCGTGCACGCTAGTGCACATGCATGTGCGCACACACACTTTTCCGACGCCTACTTACATCCTTTCCCTGCCCCCCCCAAGGGCGGGCTCCGGGCGACGCCGGGCACTGGGCGCTGCCCGAAACGGAGCAGACGACGCAAGAAATACCGTTTAGCGTCACATCCCACCCCACCCCACTCGCAGTTTTATACATGGCCAGTCCCTCTGGCGTCACCTTTTGGAAACCAAGGTCTAGTGCTCCCCATCTCATCCACCTTACGAGCGTGAAGCAAATATTCATTTAATTAAACTTCTATCCCATTTTGAATTTCTGCTAAACAGCAGGTTCCACACTGAATTTTGACTCGTAAGTGCAGTATTCAAATCCAACGTTAAGCTTGGGTTGAAAGCAATGATAGTAGAGGCCCTCCACCGGTGGTCGGGACAAAAGGCAACAAGCTCAATGGAAATGTGAGGTTCAAAGAGAAGCATGTAAACATGCACAAAGATGCGCAGCATTGCCTTCTTTGCAGGCAAGAACTGCAAAGCTGGATTGCACGACCTCCGAGAGGCGGTAGCGCTAAATGACACTCGAAAAGCTCACATTAGATTCTCTTCAAGTGCCGCCAAAAAGGAAGGCCAGAGCATTAACCTTCCAACACAATAATGAGGCGGTGAAGCAATGCTTCCAAGCTGCCAAGCAAGGGGCTACTTCAACACAGCTTCGCAGGTTGCTAGTGCTGCGGGAGCAACGAGCCAAAGACCGAGAGGCAAATGCCAAAATATCCTGAAAGATGGCTCGCTCCGACGCAGTGAGGCAAAATGAATTAAAGGAAGGGGCTAGGCCAATTTTGCTCTAGCCAAAACAAGTCCTCCAACATTTTATTTTTTTTTTTACATGGATCAAGCGCGCATCATTAGCTGTCCTACAAAGCACCACAAATGCTGCATTACTTCAAATGCCAAAACAAAAGAGCTAAATTTATTTAATGATCTAAGGAATCAGGGAATACCAATCTGAAAAACTCATTTTTCATTCTGTCACTCAAATTGCCTCGAACCCCAGTGAGCAATCTCTGGGCAGTACATTTTTCCTCAACAGAAAACTAGACAGGAAACATAATTGGGGCTATCTTTCGGTTGTGGGTCACTTTCCAAAATATTATACCAGGCATTTTCTTTTTACAGATCAAATAAAAACATCGAGTAAAAAAAAAAAAGTGTGCGCGTGCGCAGAATGAAACTTACTATAACTATAACCGAAACCTACTATAACCAGCACAGCAAAAGGCAAGTAAACTCTGCACCGAGAACAACACATCAAACGAAAACCAAAAAATAAAAACGGAGTATAAAACGCTAACAATCAATACTGAATTAAAAAAAAAAAAGGAAAACCACAGGTCGTGACACTTTTCTGCACTACAAATGGATTCCAGCTGTGCATTGTTTTTCTTTTTCTACTTGGTCGTTTGAAGCGTTAACCCACTCATCCATTCCAGGTGCAAGCAAGATGTTTGACCCTCAAACAAACACGCGTGGGAAGGAGAGAGAGAGGGGGTCTCACCGTTGGGGCCATACTTGTCCTGGAGCTTCTTGACCTGGGACTCGGTCAGCCCCCGCTCGGGGTCCGTGCCAAAGTAGTCTAGCACCTCCTTGTATGGCTTGGCGTGGGCCAGCTCCATGCTTGCCGTTCGCCTCCCTCGAGATCTGCGCTGCCCCCCGCACAACCAAGGCCGCCCAAACGCTCACGGCCCTCTCCGGCACCCTCTGCCCTCAGCGCTGCGAGGAAACAAATCACGACGTCAGCGCCACCAATATTCTCGGATCTGTCAAGCTCCACGGAAGAGAGCCGTTCCAAAACGGTTCTTCTCCGTTTCCAGCGCACGAGCAGGCACGGGCGGATAGCATTGCTCGTGCCACCGGCAACGCATCCGCAGGAAGGACCGTTTTGAACGACGCTCTTTTTGCACACACTCGACGTTTATCATAAAAGCCGCAACATAATCACTTTCCACCGCAAGCGATGGGCGTCCGACGTTCCACCTGTTCCGTCGCTTCTGTCCATGGGGCGGGCCGATAGCGCCACCGTGCGGGCGAGCCATGAAAAGGCACCGGACGTTCTAGGAAGCTTGTCAACCAACTCTTACCTAGTAACGTTGAGCGCCACCGTGAGAATATGTACATAAAGTGCAACGCCTCCGACGCACCGGATACGTCGACACGCAACTTTGACGTAACGAAGGTCAACCTACGGCAGCGTCAGCCGACAGCTGGCAAACTATTTGCAACTCCGGCCCGCCGCTCGCAGAGACTGTGGCAGGGACTATCGGCCTTGGTGTTGCTGTTATCGCGTGGTTCTGGTCGGCTTGTTCACGTATCGTGCAGTTTTAACGGAAAAAGAGAGTGCATTAATATAGGAATAGTTGTGTTTTGCTTAGCAACTTCTAAAAATAAACATGGTCATTTTCTTAATAGGTGTCAACATCTGCATCCCCATGATATGCCCCTGCCCAGACAGCTTCGTATTTGTAGTCAAATATATTAATTTTAGCACACTGACTATTGTCAGTGAGCAGGCGGACGGGAAATTCAGGAGAACCTGTCCCAGTCTCTTCCGCCATCTTGGCACTACCGCTCTACGATCTATAGGGCGTTGGGTTGCGAATACTAGAGTCAGTACACACTGGCCCGTGTTTATGCAGTTAGCACGGCAGACTCGAGCAAGATTCGTTGGTGCACCAGGTGGCAAACACAGGGTGTCACAATAGACCCTTTTCAAAATTTAGTGCCATCTGGTGGCTCAAAAAGCAGTCTCATTAGCAAAAAACAAATGGCGGTCATGAAACTGTATTTCATCAGGCGCCATCACTTTTGCACATCAGTAGAAGATGACGATTGGTTTTTTGATCGCCTAACAATTCTTGATTTGTTTCAGTTTCAACGGTGTGAACTTAACTGACCCATACAAAGCGGCGACCCATAATCCCATCGATTAAATTTTTGCGATCAAAAGGCTTGAGGCAAACTTGTGCCAAGAAATTGATTGGACCACACTTTTAAATACTGTAAACGACTTAATTTTCGCGGGCTCAAATTTTCGCGAATCGGGCCAAAGCTGAAAATTTGAAATTATTCGCGGGTTCTAGTTTTCGCGAATCGAATGTAGCTTCCGTAGCGTTTACATACTGCCCGAATTGTTCGCGGGACGTATTTTTCGCGAATCGTAGGCGATTCGCAAAAATTAGGTCCTCGCGAAAATTTAATCGTTTACAGTAAATGCTTACGCAGCTGTTGTATTCAGTGTGCGTGTCATGTAGTATTGATGTCTTCAACAAACAGGCCTTGTATATCCTCCGCTTGGTGCATCTTCAATTTTTTTCTTCATCAGCCTCAAGAAGGTCACCATTAGTGTGGCAAAAGATGCCCTAAACTGAGATGATAATGAGCAAAGTTGCCAAATTGATTTTCAAAAAGGGTCTGTTGGTCGAGGGAAATGGGCATAAGAGCCGGGGAATGATAAATGTCTGCACAGTTAATGTGCGGTCATTGAAGGCAGCCAAACAGATGGCAGTAGCAACTATTATTTGACGTACCCCAACGATGTGTAGCCTGCTATCGTACCTGGTAGGTTCAATGAACAAGACTTAAAAAAATTCCAGATTGAAAAACTCACATTTAGGATCTAAATTGTCGTGAGAGCAAGTTTCACCACTCATTTAAAGATGACGGTAAAATGATGACAATGACGGTAAAGATGACAATAGTTACTGGACTGCTCTACGAGCAGTCCAGTAACTATTGTTGAGACATTGTATCACAATTGCCTAAGCAACACTTTAAAAACCCTGAAGATTACAAAGTCAATATTTCTGTGCCATTGTACCTTGTGCAGCTCAAGCGAACTTGAAACCTTTCCGATTATTCAAAGCCCCACGTCTGTGAGCGGAGCTTGCGTCGCAACAATTCCTCGAAAAAACCAAGCTTCAGTTCTTGTGCACACTTTCCACCTCCCAGCTGTTCACACTGAAGGAATGTGTTCCAAAGACACTTTGTTCTCGATAAACAAATATTGCACATATGTTAGAAGTCACTTTTCTAGACGTCATGAGGCCTCCATTTCAAAGGGACTCCCCCAAGCATTTACGGAAACGTTAACAATGACGCAGAAAGCCCGACTGAAGCTTTGCACTGTTCTCTTCCCGCTGCAACACGAAATGTTGTCAGTCCCAAGCAAGCTCAAAGGGTTTCTGACCTAAAGAGCTTTCTAGATTGGATCAGCATTTCGACAGATGAGGACGACAGTAAAGTCCTCCTTAACGACTCGCCGACATTTCGAAAAAGGAAGTGCCTGTGGTCGCTTATTATCTGCACAAGGAAAAAAAAAAAAAAAAAAGAAAAGTTCAGTTGCGACACGTAATAACGGCGCGCATTAGCACAGGTCTCGTAAGAGAACGATCTTGCCTGGCAAATCAGGTGTAAGAGGCTTTTCTTTCCTTTGTGAAACGAAATGAATGAACCCCCCCCCCCCCCTTTTTTTTTTTTTTTCTTAAAGAAACGTTTCTGCCCTGTAGTTTAGCGTCGCATTTCTTTGGCCAGGCACGAAACTACAGCGCTTCGTAAAACATGCCCTTTGAAACTGAGAATGTCGCAAGATTTCTTGCACCGGGGCACATCGTATGCGTGAAACATGCAACCGGACGCTCGGATACGTCATCACAAGTCAGTTGGTGACAATGCCGTTTTGAGGGTCGAAAATGTGTGGTTGAAAAAAGAAAATAAAAAGTCGCACGCACGTTTTGCAATCGCGAGCACGCCGAACTTGCGCTGCTTTCACAACGTGGCGAATCGACTGAACCGCGATGCGCCATGGAAATCGCCGATGAGGAAAGCTATCCGGGCTGGATCGCTGTTCGGTGCCAGCAAAAAAAGTCAACAAATGGGTCTTGCGATCTCGCACTACGCGTTTAAAATTAAATTCTCGTCACGCGACTTCCAAAGGAACGTCACGAAGCGAGAGCTGACCCCCAAACCCCTGGTCGTCGAGATGCTTTCGCGAGCTTGGAGGCGGCGTATACGTTGAGCGTGCACGATGCACTCCGTCAATTAGGTTTGCGACGTGGTTTGTGGCGGATGAGAAACCAAGGAACTTGTGGGCAAAAATTAGCGAATTAAAGGTCCGACGGCATAACCACGACGCACGCACCGCTGTCCCCCGCAAATTCGCCCAAACGTCTTGGTAAAAAAATTAAAAAAAAACGGAGGATTTCTTTTTTTCTTTTTAGCGACTAAAAGGGGCAAAAGAGTGTGCGGCAGTCATCAGGAAAAACGAAGGAGTCGCATGACGTGCAGTCTCCAAAGTAGTCCCAAGTCGACGTTTAGGCCTAGGTAATTCATCGTCCCGGTAGCCGGCACGATCCCGAACAAAACGTCCACGTTTAGAGTCGGGCACGGCGTTATCTACCGAACATCGGCTCGCCAGCATTATCGGAACGCAAAATAAAATCGTCATACGTACCATCGTACCATTTAAATGCTGTAGTAGGGGGGGTCGAGGCGCAAAACTTTTCCGTCGTGCAGTGCAGATGACAGGGGAACACACTCAACAAAGTTCATGTGGAGAACGGTCATTGGACGTGCTGCGATCACGTGACAGCCGGAAGTTCCGGAGATGAGCCAATGGACAAATTTTGTGAAGACGTCACGTCCGGGAGTTTCCGGCATGTGTGCGTCGTGTCGGCTGCGTGCTTCGCTGGCCTGAGCAGACGACCCACCTGCTGTGCCGCGCGATGCTCACGTTTGTGCTCACTGCGCGGCTCGCTTTTGCACGGGAGTCGTAGTCGGGACCGTCCGTGTTAACCGAGAATGAGTCAGGTGAGACCGAACAGGTGTCGTCTGCTGACGAGCTCACCTCGGTCGGCCTCCAAGAAACATCCCACAGGTCACAGGCCAACGTCGCCACGGTTGCCACGCGCGCGGGGTGAACAAGGTGAAAGGGGTCAAAAGAGGTTATGTTTCCTTTCCCCTCTTCCTAGCACCTTCTTTCACTCACCCAGTATGCTCCTTAGACGTTGGGCCTTTTCTTTTTTATGTTTTAACACTTGTTTTTTTTCTTTTTTTTTCATCGTCTGTACGTTTGACGTTTTTAGTCGTATTTGCGTACGTTGTCTGCTTCGCGGTGCGGAGTTATTCGGAAAAATAAAATAAAGAAGAAACAAGAAGCGCACTGGTGCAAAAGTGATTGAGGTTCATCCAGAAGAACACATAGAAACCTAAAACAACCGTGCTCGTATGTGCGAGTGAGCGATTTATTTCGCACCCATTTTATCACCTCGTTTTTGCTTCAGCCGTCAAAGGGTTTTCCTCAACAATAAATGAAATTCTTGGTCGGAAAAGGTCACTTCCTGAGCTGTTACGAGAAATGCCTGCCCGGACCCGCCTAAGCAAGCTTCGGTGGGCTTAATCTTGCAAGCAAGAACACGCGCATTAATTTCGCCTGCTTCATTAGTGGCCGCGCTTATTACGGCGCCTGTTGCATCCTGCCCAACAGAAACACGCGTCGTGACAAATGGAAGCGACGCGCACCGTCGCGTACCGGGAACGCGGTCTATCGACAGTGCAGCGCAGAACAACGCCCGCCCCAAAATAGACGACATCGCAAAAGGGCAGCGTCATAGTGCGCCTAGATTTCAGAGTGTTTCCAACTGCACGATGGGGTCACGTGGTTTGTGGACCACGTTTGCAATACAAGCTGCGAGGGGGAGGAGAGAGCGTTGATCAAAGCGTCTCCAAGGTATATGGCGTCTCTGCCTTTTCGCCCGCTTTCCTCCTCGCCACGCAACGGCGCAACGCGCGTGCACTCGAGTTGCGCCCTCTCTTAGATCTAGGCTCTCTGTGGCGAGTGCCACATCGCGGTAGTCCCGGCCTTGAATCTCAGGCCCAATTAGACGGCGCGTCTCGCGCAGGTGATCAAGGAGAGTCAGTGTCCGTGTATATCGGCTCCCGGGCGCCATTTTTAGAGCATCCCCTCGCAGTCTGAGTCGTTTAATTGAGCCAGGGTGCCTGAGCCGGTTCGATGCTATACGATGCTAAGGCTCTGGATACTTTATTCCATTCACTCAACGAGTGAATGGAATCGCAGCACTCCATTCGATGAGTACCTTAAAGTTTCAATTGGTCGTCGCCCGAAAAATGGCATTCAATAGATCGGAAAAAGCCAAATCCAAAAAGAAAGCCTCCTTTTTTTTTGGACGAGGACGTACGTAACAATTTCTAAAGGCAAAAAAAAAAAAAAAAAAAAAAATATTGAAAAGCGACCAAGTGTTTGTAAAGATTATGACAATAATCCTTAGGCATTAAACTGCGGTTCGACAAGTGACTCATTGGGAAGAAATACTATGTCTATGTACCTGGCTCTGCACACCTTCATCTGATTCAACTCCTCAACCACAATTTAATTTACTTAGACTTAATGCCTCTAATCTCAATCAAGCCCCGCAAAAACGTGCAGTGAAAGGTGGAAGCTCTGATGCTATCATGTACAGGAATCGAATATTATTTCTGTTATTTTTAGTAACATTGGAAGCGTCATGAACAAGAAGGATTACTTATCTACTATTATTGACTCTTCTAACGCTGACGTTGTTGTTCTTACCGAGGTCTGGTTGTCCGCCAAGAAACGTAACAGTGAGATTTTGAATTGCCAGAAACATTTTCATATACATATATCGTCATGACAGGGTTGAAAGAAACGGTGGTGGCGTGTTGATAGCGGTATCAGAAAATATACCCTCATTTCATATCAACGTTATGTCTGATTTGAAGCTAATGTAATCTTAACCTATAAAAAAAAAAAAAAAAAATTGGTGCGTGTTATTACCCTCACTCTAGAAGTGAGACTTCTGTTTCTAAACTTCACGATGCGATCAACACAGTCATTGTTCGCCTTCCAAATGCTGCAGTCCTACTTTTGGGCAATTTTAATTATCCTTCCATAGTTCGCGAACTTGTGTGTTGATTTTAATTTCTCCCAAATGGTTACCCAACCTAGTAAGCGTATTGCTGCTTCGACCTGTTCTGTTTTAGACCTCATCTTGACAACATCGCCTGAGCTCATCTCTTAACTTACTTGCCAGATTCTGTATAGCATTTTTCCTTACATATACATGTATGCTTTAGGTCAAAGGAAATTAAGCGAATGTTTTATTATGCTCGAGCTGATTTCGATTTTATTAATAGGAATCGTTGCCTCTTGTGTGTTTCTTTCGTTTTAAGTACACTTTTTCTAGAGTTTTAGCTGGATTGTTTTGAAGAGCGCTCAGTTGAGAATAACTGGTGTTTATTTAAAGAAAAAGTTGCGCCCCTCATGAAAGCGTACGTGCCCCTTTGCACTATTTTGTCTTCTCCTGAATCGCCTTGGTATACAACGTGTTCTTAACAAGGCAAAAAAAAAAAACAACAAAAAAAACGAATATTTTGCGCTGAAAAGCTATCTGTCAACAAACAGCGATGGTCAGCGTACCATAGTGCAGCTGGTGTATACAAAACAGCAATTCTGGACGCAAAATCTCGTTGTTTTAATGATACGTTACCTTCGTTGTTAAATAACCCGCGTCAAGTTTAGAAGGTTATTGATCCGTCTTTCTTTTCCAATATAACGCTTAGGGATGTTGACGGAGATGAATTATCCAATGAACTCTGTTCTTCCGTTTTAAATGAAGTGTTTACTAAATCTTTCTCGATTCTAGTTAGTTCTTATTGCTCTTTATTTCCCGCCTGGGTTTATTTGCTTATGTATCCTGGCTTTGTAGATATGAAGGAATTGCTAAGATTATTTATAACCTAAAAATGTCTTCTGCGGTAAGTATTGATAACATCAACGCTAAATTTTTGAAAAAATACTAAAATGTGTTCTGGCATTATCCTATCCAAGTTTTGTTTCTCAGCCACTCCAACATAGAGTCTCGCCATTAGAATGGAAGGTGGGGAAGGTGTTCCCAGTACACAAAGGTGGCGATAAACAAAATCCATTCAACTTCCGTCCTATCTCCTTAACGAGCATACCATGCAAAATTATTGAACACGTAATTTTCTCTCAACTTGCTAACTTTCTGGACTCAAACACCATAACATGATTTTCGGAAGTTCTACTCATGCGAAACCCGACTCCTTACCTTTACTCATAATCTCCATGTCCCACTTGACCAGGGTTCCAGAACTGACTGCGCGTTTCTTGATTTCTCCAAGGCGTTTGGCAAAGTTTCTTGCGCCCTTCGTCTTTATGAACTTTGCAGCCTTAACATATGTCTATTGGTGCTTGCCTAGATAGAAGCCTTTCTGACTAACCGTTTGCAGTTTGTCCACGCCAACGGAACTAGTTCCGCATACTCGCCTGTCAACTCCGGTGTCCCACAAGGTTCAGCGCTCGGTCCACTTTTCTTATTTTTATTAATGATGTCCCCACCCGTGTCTCCTCTTCTATTAGACTTTTTGCTGACGACCGTGATATTTACAATGAAATCCTTAACGACTCTGTTGTCTCTGCTCTTCAGACCGATATTAACAATGTTACCCAATGGTGCAACGACTACTTATAGAAATTAATATCTCTAAATTTAAATCCATGAGTGTGTCTCGTCAAATTAACATTTGCCCTTCCTACCTCATCAATAGCTCTATACCCTACCTCGGTGTTCAAATGTCAAGTGATCCGTGCCGAAATATTCAAGTCGACTATGTCACGAAAAACGCTAATCAATTATTGGGTTACATGAAAATAATTTTTTCTTGCCCCTATCTTACTAAAACTTGTTATTTATAAAACCTTAATTTGTATTAAACTTGAATATGCTGCCTCACTCTGGAATCCTGGTATCAATCTCGCATCTGCCGCAGAATCCATCCAAAATCACTCCGCCCGTTTTATACTTTTTAACTATCCCCGCACAGCTAGCACTACTTTAATGAAAGCATCCATATCCTTGCCTGTTTTTTCTCTTCATGGCAAAATATCCCGTCTATGTTTGTTCCACAAGATTTATCACTCTAACCCTACTCTCCGCCAAGTGCTGTTTTCTGAACCATGTTATACAGATCATCGCGCACCGATCATCAACTTAAAGTTGGAATCCCCGCTTTCCCGCATCCATTGTCACAATCACTGCTTCGGATAACTTTAAAATTGCCATTACTAACCCCTTAAATGATGTTTCGTAATAATTTTGGGTATTCTTTGCCTTTTCGTTGTTATTTGCTTTATTTCTATATACTGTGCCCCACTCCTATCCGTAATGCCCTCGGGCCCTGAGAGGTATAATAAAGGAAATGAAATGAAATTATAATGCGCGATATATCTCGCAAGAAAAACGCTCTATTAAAAGGCATTACTTTCACGCCTCTATTCGTAGTAAGCGGCTGACGTCAAACTGAGTGTTTCTACAGCCGAGGGGTCTATCACCGCCTGCGATCTGCGATACTGGCTAAACGCGGAGTAGAAAATACATTTCGGCTATGCAGGACGAATGCTAAGCTGGATTCTCGAGTGTTGTTGTTTTTCTTGTTGTGTGTCTCTATGTGCATCACGCAGTGGTGATTACACGACCGCACGCAGGTTCCGAGGCCGCTCGTCCAAGTGGAAACGGGCAGTGACGTCGGCGACGAACGTCACGCAGATTCGCCGAGCAATCGCGTGCGCCGTTCCCTGGGCGAAATGATTGAGATAAACAACGTATAACAATGAAAAACGGTTTCGAATTACGAAAGAACGCTTAGGTCACGTGCGGCGTTTGCTTCGTTCAAAACGACGCAAGTGCGCGAAAGCCGCGACAAATGTTTGTTTTACATTTTCTTCGTTAGGTTTGCGAGAAGCACGTTCGCGCGATTGGAGGACAACGTCTTGTAGATCTTTATTTTATCATCTTATGTATGTATAAACAGCTGGAACCCATATCGAGTCTACCGTATCAATAATCTGCGAGAAATTCCAAACAGGGCTGGTCGTTTCACCTTATCAGTGCACAATCTTCCTAGCTGTTAGTGGTGACCCTTTCACCTTAATTCGCAAAAAAGCTCCTCAGCTCCGCCTTCTTGTTTTTTTTTTTTATAATAGCCATTATTTTTGTTCCGACCTCAAGACCATTCTATGCCGATCGAATTCTAAAACGTATTTCTGCCTCTCCAAACGCTTTTACCCGATCATTTCTTTTCAAAGAGCCTCCCTATCCTTCACAGCCAGGATCTAGACCCGGCAGATTTTCACTCATGAATACACGTTTCGTGTTATTAATATCTCGTCTTTATTTGCCCTTAACAGTTGAATGGTTCGCCCCGAATGTGTGTTTTAGTGTCTTTATTTCTTATATTAATATAAATGATCGCCGCCCCCACTTTATGCATGCACTAAGACATTTTACGCCCTAAGTGTATGCGGAGAGAAAGTCGTCTGCTTCATGCGCAGGGGTTGCGGTGACGTCAGGACGACGCCGAGTCCTGATTGGCTTTGATTGAAAGGATAGTGTGACCTCAATGCTAGATGCCTTGAGGTCTACCCACTATTTTTTTTCAATCAGCCAGTAAGAGCTCGGCGTTCTGACGTCGTCGCAACCCCTGTGCAAGAAGCAGACGACTTGCTCTCCGCATAGCAAGCCGGCAACAGCCAGGCGGCGCCAGCAGAGGGAGAGCCCGCGGTGTTACCCCGTCTCGTTGTAACTCGGCAAAGGGTGAACGATACGCCCCTCATGGCGTGCCGACGGCTTCGATATGCGCTACGTATACGAGACCAACGCACGCATATTGAAGCATGACGCAGCGAAAAGCCTGATACTTCTTCGCAGTAAAAGCGCGCTTCGCTCATACGTGGTCACGTTCCCGATTGGCTCGCCAGGGCCGTTGCTTCCGCTGTACTGGCATGTTATGCGATCACGGCTTCCTGGCCTACCCAACATTTCTTGCTTCAGACACTAGGCTAAGCGACGCCAGCAGAGCTATTGCTCACGTTTGAACAATGCAGCCACCACTCCCAGGGGTACCCAATATTTCTAGCTTCAGTCGCTAGATAGCGTCGAACCAAACGGCGTTGCAGGTTGCCTATAAAAAGGGTGTTCAAGAGATTTCCAGCCATGGCTACAGCCGTGACCCTCTCAGCATCTTTATTTCGAATAATACACCTCCTTTAATCGTACAATAGGGTGCTATTGTAGGAACACCCTATATTTTTGAAGGGTGTAAGAAGGGTGTGGAAAACGGTGCTACGGTATAATGAAACAAACACCCTTTATTTTCCCAAGGATGTTCGCCAGAACGATACCCACTTCAAACAGTTTTATGGGATATTGTTTTAGATACTGTGTCGAATAATTATCGCCTGTACCAATGCCTTTTACTTGAAGATGTATTCCTCGAACGTAGATGGATTATGCTTTACGTGAAATATTGACGAGAGAGAGCAACGTACTTGTAACCTTCGTTTTTGCAGGGGCGATCCCTTACGAATGAGTGTTCTTAAATCGTGAAGCCAGAGGCGTAGACAGGAATATTTTTCGGGGGGGGGGGGGGGGGGGGGTGTTGAAGCCCCATATGCCTCCCCCTGGCTCACCGTGCCTTGGCTACACCCCTGGGTGCAGCAGTAAACTGGGTCGTGATTCCTCGCTCGTGTGTTGTTGAGATTTGTGGATGTGAGAAGCGCTCGTGCAAAATTATCCGTATAGGATGCTGCCAAGATCGCTAGCATCCTATTTCTAGGCTGTTCACCAGCGTCCTAATGGTGTTGCTGTAACCTGGGAAGCTGATTTACACCCCTTAGTGTGAAAAATCTTTTTGTGCGTAATGCCCTAAATAAGTTAAACCAAAATAATTAAACCTCCCGATTATATCACAGCGGAAAAAAAAAAAAAAGAGGAAATCGTCTTACGCAATCTATCAAATGAACGGCTCAATAGAAGATGGCCGTCCTGTAATTTCTATATATAAATATTCATTTATTTATTTCAATACCCTCAGGGCCCAGGGGGCATTAAAGAGGGGTGTGGGTAAAAACAACATGAACGAGAACACACACATAAAAAATAACAAAGTCCAACAATGCGCTACTGTTGAAAAGTAACATATAGTTCAGCCTAATATGTTTTAGCAAAAGTGATTGATCGATGCAACTCTAACTAAATCAATTTATGGTATATTTACGAAAGATGCGGGAAGATGGTTTCAGTGTACGTACACTCCGAGAGAGAGAGAGAGAGAGAGAGAAGGCTTGCAAAAGAGGAAACACGAACGTGTAGGTCATAGCCAGAGGCTAGACAATCACCACTAATTGGGGGGGGGGGATTGGGGGGGGGGGAAGCAGGTGTGACATAGTACGTATATATGTACGTACACTGCGCGTCATAGTTAGCGCGAACAAAGCATCAGCGCACTTGCGCATTTCACTCGGATAGTGTGTCCTTTCCACCAGACTGGCAGTTTGCTGACAGCCTCTCCGTTCTATAGGCCTGTCTACCAACAAAGCCGCCCTCACCAGGTGTGGTCCCTGCGCGTGCGCAGAGATCAGATTCGCCCGAGGTGAAGCTTCTGCGCATGCGCCGTGCCGACAACAGCGCCACCGCAGCGGGGCGTGAGAGGCAAGAGCGCAGTCAAAGTCTAAAAGACCTAGTGTGGACAGATTGCTCACGGTGAATTCAGATACGCTCGACTGGTTGAGCCAATTATAGCAGGCGCGCAACAAGATGACAATAATATTGCGACATTTCACTTTTGGAGTTCTTCGATTTGGCCCTGTCGGATCGTCGGCTGCGACTTGAGGCGAAATCGAGGTAGCGTGTTCGCGCTAACTATGATCGTGGCTTGCCGTCATCGCATTCTGCTGGAGCCTGGTGGCCATTCCTACTTGTCCTTGCAGAGAGATAAACAAATTCGACGGCGCTGCAGGACAAGCTACGCACTCAGTAACAAGGCCACAGCAATGGACTGCTCGCGTGACAACAGTGTAAGCCGTGTATGGTGTCGCACTCCCCGCGAACACCATTAGCAGGAACACCCGATCCGGACTTCCTGTTTGTCCGCGGTCCCCACACTCGCTATGGAGGCCACGACGCTCTGGGTCCCCCGAACAGCTTGGGGCGTCGCACAGAGCACGCGCAAAACTTTTGCGCATGTGCAGTGCGACGCCCCGAGCTGATTGGGGGCGCTCCGAGTGTCGGGGACCCCTCTTCTACGACTCCGCGTTACCTCTAAATTTGTCGAGTAGTCCAAAACACGGGATCTCGACTTCACCTTAAATTCCTATAGTTTAAATCACTGATCTCTCACAACTGGCAGGTACACCAGAGAAGCACGAGGGACTGTTTCAGCTCGTGTTCATAGCATACAACGCCGGAGAGTAGGTAAGCACAATTGCATTAAAAAACTTAAAAAGGAAAACAAAACGGAGGTGTTTGCGGCGGCACTGTTCCAGAAGTGTAGTCGTCGCTGAGAAGAAAAGTTGACAATCGCTTCCGCAAGCTAACACCTCAACGCAGACAACCGGAACAGCCTTGACATTTTAGAGTCGCCTCCTCGCTCGCTCGCAGAGCTCTCATTTGGGCCTCGCGCCTGCGTCTGCCCTGGTTGCCGCCGCTCTGGCAGGCCGCTTCTTGTTACCCACAGAGAGAGGGAGGGGGGGATGTAATTGTTAGCAATTTTAATTGGACAGCAGAGGATATACGCGTAATTGTCGCACGAGTTCCAAACTGGAGCCTTAGCTGAAAGTTTCCCAAGTTACACATGTATTTAACTTAAGGCTGGTTCACAGGGGGCATGAAACGATTTTTCTACTTTCGCTGGATACTACTCAGAATCAATCCCTAACGTTAATAACCGAATAAACTCGCCTTAGTTTCTTTTTGAGCAGTGGCAGTCAACAAATAAGCTTAAGAAATATGAGCATCGTTCATTCCCTCAACTCGGAGCCAGAACAAGCGGCCACGTGGCCTGCTGGCTATTCTATGCCGCTGTTGGTTGGTTGGTTGGTTGCTACAACGAGGGAGCAGCTGTAATTGGTGGAGTGAGTGGGCAGGCGAGCTGGTGGATGTTACACATTTTTGAAAAACCGGAGACGACGCACGAAAAAGGGGACAGCACACAAAACGTCTCCGGTTTTTCAAAAATGTGTGCTTAATGCCCCAGTAGACTTCCGGTTGTGTATTTATTTGTTCTTCAGCAACGCACAGTGATCGGGTAAGATCTTCCTTCGAAGGAGTGCCTGTAATACGTTTTTAAGAAGCTGCACGCCTTGTAGAACGTAGTACAAATAACGAAAGGATGTGAGACAAAAGGAAAATAAGAAGAAAACCGGAAGCGCGCAGGGGTCCGCTGATAGCGGGTGGCAGCGAGTTTGTTTGCAAACAAACATCGGGCGCTGAGGCCGCCAAAGTAGAAAACGCGTGCTGAGCTCCAGGCATCGTTCGGCTATTCTCATCACTGCAGTGGTTGGACACGAGCCACGGCCCGAAAATCCGCCGAGGCATTGATTGTTACGAGCAGATGTACAGTGTAGTTCTCCTGTCCAATCCACGAGCCACGCTCGACTGTCGTCAGGCGGGTGGCTTCGATCCCAGAATCAGACTGACTGAAAAAAATTGAAACTGTAACCAAGTCTGAATAAAAACAAAATACCTTGCGTTTCGAAACCAGCTCGGTCCCTTGGTCACGGGTGACTATGGGTTGGGCGAATCTTCTTCGTCGTCTTCATCTATATCATCTTAATGATCTTCAACTTCATCTTCTGGTCCCGAAACCTAGGGTATTTTGTTTTTATTCATACTTGGTTAGAGGTTAAATTTTTTTAGTCAATCTATTTATTTTCTAACTAGACAGATATCTGTCGAATATGTTTACATTTTAATCCCAGAATTACGTCATCGAGCTTTGCGAAGCGACGCTGAAAGAAATAGTCCCCTTTTATCCTCGCAATTTCACCTCAACCAAGAAGCTTCGGAATCAGTGGCGGTCCGTGCGAGTATACAGTCGGGCCCCACTAGGACCAGTACGCATTTGTAAAGTCATGAACATTTCAGCCCGATATCGTTTCATGACTCATTTAAGTTTTCTTACGTTACGCGTATAAGTCGCCGAAACATTCGATTCTTGAATGTCGCGTGCCAGGCTATCTTATTGAACTGGCAGCCATGCATAATATGAAGCACAGATGTCCCAATGACTTGAAGCGTAAGCATGACGCAAGCTCTCGTAACGTAACGTAAAGTAACGTAAAGTAACGTAACGTAACGTAACGTACCGCAAGAAATTGGGGCTGCGTGAACCAGCCTTTAGAAGTAAGAGAGAGCATGCAAGTGAGCTGGTGAATTATCCACTTCTTGAACACCCCAGATTTAGGAACAAAAAGTGAACAACACGCACACAGGGTGAGATGCATGTCTGTGTGTGTTGTGCACTTTTTTGCTCCTTATGTCCAAGATGTTCAGCTAACCTCAGATGCCTCTCTCTATCAGGTTAAGCTGGCAAAAACAAAAGGGTGGAAGATGAAAAACATAGTGCCACAGAAAATCCCTTTACAGAAATCCGAGTAACCTGATTAAAGAAACGCGTTGTCTAAGTCCAGATCACAGCAGTTCCTTCTTTTTAATGGCGTCAGTTTGTTGCAAAATCAGATGACACGACGGCGCATATTCTACCCTTCAAAAAGTCACACAAATTAATTGTTTTTCATTAAAGCAAAAAATGAAAGACGCAATTCCCTGTAATGCCGAATAAGAGCGCAGCTTTTGAGGAGGAGGAGGGGAGGGCATGGAGAGGAGGGTATCCTCTCCTCCTCCTCCGTACCCTTTCCTCTTCCCCTCCCTCCTCCCTCGTGACGTCACTTCTGGCTCTCGTGACGTCACTCGTGACCTTCGTCGAGGCCTTCACGAGTGACCTTCGTGACGTCACGAAGGTCACTCGTGAAGGCCTCGTGAAGGTCGTGACTTTCACGAGTGACCTTCGTGACGTAAATCGTGACCCTAGTGACCCTCGTGACGTCACGTGTGACGTCACTATGAGAAACGTCCCACAATGCAACGCGCGGTTACGCCGACATCGACGGCGACGTTGCTCAAGCCGGAAACGAGCGCCTAAGAGCTGCGCTCTAAAAAGAAATCATTATTGTTGCTTAAAGGTTATTTTAGTTTGTTCCCTTAAAGGGGCTATGCAACAATTTTTTTACTTTGCGCAAATACCGCTTAGAACGGATCCCTGACGTTAATGACCTATGAAACACGCCTTAGTTTTTCACCCGACGCATTAGAAGTCCCAGAAAAAAATTAAAAAACAACGAGCAGCGTTCACGCCCTCAACTCGCAGCCAGAACAAGCGGCCACGTGATCTGGAGCCGATTATATGCCGCCAATGTTGATCATAGCCACGCGCTGGGGTTGGCAAAGCACAGGACACGCGCTGAGTTCCAGACATTGTTATGGCTCGGCTATTGTCGTCGTTGCAGCGATTGGACACGGGCCACTACTCGAATGCTTCTCGAGCTATCAATTATCACGAGCCTAAATCGAGTGCCCACGCAATGCTCGGGTCCAATCTATGAACCGCATTCAAATATCGTCATACGGGTGTACTGCGATCCCCGCGTTACGTCATCGAATTTTGCAAGGGAGAGATTGAATGAAAATGATCGCTTTTGTCCTTGAAATTACACCGAAACAAAGGAGTTTCTTGGCCAGTGGCATTGCATGCGAGTATCCTTGAGTCCCACTAGTGCCAGTAAGCTCGTGTAAAGTGAAAAACATTCCAATTGAATATCGTTGCACAGCTCCTTTAATACCCCTATCAGAGAGCAAAGTAAATGTCATTTTGATCGAATGTCATTCACCGCTCAGCGAATCAGCTCGTGATGCTGGTTCTGCACGTGGCGGGTGCACGCGCAGCGTGGCGTATTAAGCACGTGGATTGGCCGAGCTATAATGTCATTTTGCTTAAATGTCATTTAACGTGCCCGTCTGACAGGGGTATAAGATTGGTCTTGCTACATATTTTAATGTACGCTAAACATCGCCATCAAATTTCAGAGCACAGACCGGTTTTGCTATCAGTCTATCTCTCCCCTAACGGATTGGGTTCATTGCTTAAAAATGAACCACTTCCAGGACGATAATGGCATAGGCCAAGGATGATGATGAAGTAAGTCATGTATGGTGATGACAGGTCTATGATGATCAAGATGTGTGGCAAGGAAAATGATGACGTAGGTCAAGGAGGATGATGACATAGGTAAAGGATGGTGAGGGTTTAGGCAAAAGGAAATGATGACGTTGGTAAAAGACGGTGAGGGTATAGGACAAGGGAAATTATGACTTAGGCCAAGAATGATGATGACGTAGGTCAAGGATGGTGAGGGTGTAGACCAAGGGAAATGATAACATAGGCCATAGAGGATGATGATGACGTAGTTTAAAGGGATGCTGAACTGAAATGTTGGGTGGAAATTCTTGGTCGCAATGGCATACATAGCATGTCCTTTACTTCTAAATGACGTTGTTTTGAGCGAGAAGGCGTATAAAATTGAATAAACACGAAAAATACAATTTTACGCGACCCCTGGTGAGCGTCGTGGAAAGCTCGCTTCGTGACGTGCGCATTCTCATTCGCCTCAAAAGACAGACGGAGCCAAGCCAAGCCAGGCGCTAAGCCGGGTGGCGTTTGTTATTGTTAGTACCACGCGACCTCGGCTGGTCGGCGTTCGGCATTGCCTTTTGCGATCTCTTTACTAGTATGTCGACGTATAAAATCGTCGGCAGCAGCAGTAGCAGCAGCCTCAGCAGCCTCAGCAGCCGCAGCAGCCGCAGCAGCAGCAGGAGCAGCAGAACAGCCGCCGAGCGAAGAATCAAGGCGAGCACCAACGAACGAGGAGAATGCGCGGAGGCACCAGGGGCGCTGGGGGCGCCGAGAATGCGCACGTCAGTTCCGCTACGCCTGCTCTCAGAAGGACTCACTCGCGCCGGCGGCTTCCGGCCGAGGATTCGCTCTTAATTCAAAGAAATACAAGAATTCGGGCCCCATCCGTCTGATTGAATATCGTTTTTAGGTACAGTACCATACCGTGAAGCCCGCTCGGGCAATAATTATGAGATTTCAAATACCAGTTCAGCATCCCTTTAAGGATGGTAATGTAGGTCAAAGAAAATTATGAAGTGGAACAAGGATGATGATGTCATGGGTAAAGGATGGTGAAGGTATAGGCCAAGGGAAATGATGAGGTTGCAAAGGGGAATGATAACGTAGGCCAAGGCGGATGATGACGTAGGAAAATGGCAGGGAGTGCATTGACGCTTTGCACACGCGCCACACTACAGCCGCCATTGCTGACCTTCTTTTGTCTTACCCAGATGCCGAGCCAGTGAAGCGGGCGTTGACGAGCTTCCACAAAGGCCAGTTCTGGGGAGGACACAATAGAATATAAAATGGAAATAACCTGCCTTGAAGTGGTCATGACGAAGTGACGTAAACGTAACAAGAGGAAACAAAAACTGAAGGTCGCTTATGGCGGCGCCGACGCACAGCTGCTGCAAAGCGTCTATAGGCGAAAAGAAATGAAACCCCAAGAGAAAGGATGACGTAGGTACATGATGGTGAGGGTGTAGGCTAAGGGAAACAATGACGTAGGCCAAGGAGGATGGTGACGTAGGTTAAAGATGGTAAGGATGTATGTGAATGAAAGTGATGACGTAGGTCAAGGGTGGTGAGGGTGTAGGCCAAGGGAAATGATGACGTAGGACAAGGAGGATGGTGGCGTAGGTTAAGGATGGTAAGGATGTAGGTGAATGAAAGTGATGACGTAAGTCAAGGATGACGATGACGTTGGTCAAGGGTGGTGATGGTGTAGGCCAAGGGAAATGATGACGTAGGACAAGGAGGATAATGGCGTACGCCAGTGACAAGGGCACACGGGGTACAAAATATGCTGACTCTGGGTCTTGGTAACGTCATAAAACGATGTTTGCAAAGATCTGTCGGCGAGGTGGACGGAGCCTTTTTGTGCACCCCCGAGGTATGTTGACCGTCAAGCACTCGGTCGCGAGTATCCAAACATACCGGTGCACCACCGGAGCGCGACTCGGTGAGTGCGAACGCGCCGTCCACTTTGATGAAATCAAGATGTGCATCAAAAAGAGGCAGTTATATATATATATATATATATATATAACTGCCTCTTTTTTAAAGGTTTGAGTTAACAAACAAAACCGGAATTTCCTCATATTGAAACAGCGCGACTGAACACGGATGACGCGAGAAACAAGACGACACGTTTCGTCTAGTTTCTTGATTTGTCCGTGTCCAGTCGCACTGTTTCAATGTGGATACGTACCAACTTGCCCAGTTATCCATTCTGTTAAGCGATATTGACTGTGTCCTTGAGAACTTTAATTAAAGAAAACAGAAGGTAAAACTTGAAGGTGACTTTAGGAGCACAACAATTAAAGAAGCAATTGCGTTTTCTTTTAGAATTTCAGGGGCAAACAAGGAGAAGGAAATAACCAACGAAGTGAATTTTGAACGTTCAACGCTACTGCTGGTTATGAATATATCCCAAACACTCACGTGCACACAGCCCCCACGAATGACGCGTCGTCCTGGTCTCGGCATTTGAGGTTGGAGTTCTTCACAGGCGTTTCATCATAGCAATTATAAGGGGACAATCCGGTGGTTATCTATTTAATCAATACCTCGCGTTAAACAGCGCTGCAGTTTAGCCATTAGTGCGAAGCCAAAGACGTCAGAGGCCTCGACGGAGATTGTCCCGACGCCGGTAGGAGGTGACAATGCCCCGCTGGAGATATGGCTACATTCCTTTTCAGGAGACGTGTTAGAGAGACAGATGGGGCGGAACTGAGTTCACGTCAGTCCCAGTGGCTATAGCATGTCTATCAGTAGATGCAGCCGTATCATTGATCTCTTATAAACGTAGCGACTGCTACGTGTGCATTTGTAACCGGGAACGGAGATATGACCGAGCAATCAGCGATCCCATTAAGTCAGCTGTCACACCTCTGACGTGGAAGTGGTTACGCTTCATAAAACGTAATTTCTTCTTATTATTTAATGGACACTTTGTCTCACGCATGTGGGCCATAGCTTGTATAGGAACAAAGAAAAAAAGTTTGTTTTAGCATGCCATATAACAATCACGAACATGTACTATCACACGACAGAAGTCATCGCGCCTACAAAGCCGTCAAGTGATGGAAGGGTAACAATTACATTTGACAGAGTGTTCCATTCGTTTATTGCCCGAGGGGAAAAAAGAAGGAGTGAAAACTTCGAGGCTAAGTTTCCATAGAACAATCTTACAGTGAATTTCATCACGCCCCGCTGTCGCTATGTCTCGTGGGAACTGTAGTCTTTCTGCACGGGCGACAACCCCTGTCTGCGCTAGGCGGCACAAACTGTCTCGTGCAATGGCGCCTCACGCATGCGTGGAACGCTTAGTGAGATCGGTTTATTGCTTTAATGCCATGATACGATTTAATCTGGAAGAACCGGATTGCGAAAATTTGATGTATATCTCACTTTTAACATTGACATTTTTATTTACAAAAGGATATAAGGGTGCCTTAGTCGATTGACTTGGTTGCGTGGAAAGCAAAGCAAGCTGATAAAAGACTCAAGGTTCTTTCTAAAAAAAAAACTAAAACAAAACAATAACAACAACAGAGTGCGCGTTTTTTAAGACGATTATTCCAGTATTATGTTCCCTCTCCGCGAAAAATAGCATTTTTCGACTAATCTTATCTGCTTTTATCATCTACGATAGCATACACGTTTTGTAATAACAGCGTTTGCAATTTCAACGAAATGTCGCGTTTTCATTGGTCACATCTCGTCCTCGTTACCAACATAACGTTCCTCCCATCGCCGGAGATGACCTTGGTGTGTTCGATCTTTGATTGGTTTTTTTAATTGGAAAATCGGCCGCAGATCGTTATGATTTATGAATTTCTATAGATGGTTAGAGCCCACAGAGTGAGTTATCGCAATATTTAGGCGATCTCAAAGACCTCCTCAAGCACCTACCTTTAAGTCTGACCCTTAGGTCAGACTTAACTGCGGTGTAGGGTGCCCGCGGGTGACTTACTGACTCATTAGAAAACGATTCTCCTGTTTTTGCTGGTGGCGGCACGAGGCCAGTTTTAACTTTCGCGTCGGTGACGTCATCGGAACACTGTTGCCTTAATGAACGGCATCGACGTGGAGACAGCTGAACACTAATGAAACAAATAGATCAATTTTACGCCTATGTGCAGCACGATTCAGTGTCGACGAGTCAGCGCGGTGGCAAACACCTCTAGCTGACTTTGTCAATAGGCTATTGATCTATTAATTAATTACTTATTTGTTTGTTTATTTTAAGATACTACATTCTCCAGTAGAAAAATATTTTAGGAGTGACCAGGAAAACAAAATAAAACTGTCCTACAATCGACAGTGCCTGTAAATATAGTGCAAACACAAAATGGCAGACAACGACGGCGTAGCTATAAAATTAAGCACCAAAGTAACGTCCATAGGGCGCCAATATACACGTATTAAAAAAACACATAAACACATTATTTGTTTATTTTGTCGCTTCTAAACATTACTCGAGGAAAAAATTACAGGAGGACGCTTAAGCTTTGCCTTTAAGAGTGGAACGCGATAGCTAAAGCTATAAGCTCGCGCTCGTTCCCAAGTCAGTAGCGCGTCTGGCTCGGGACCGGAGGGTCGTGGGTTCGAGCCCCGCCTAATATTCTTTAAAGTTTTTCGTTAAGGCAAAGGAACTACTTTATAAAGTGAAATCATTTGAGACATGCGGCGACCTTTAATTCGCATTATATATCATATTTATTATTCACTTTCATTTCACGCGTGACGTCACGTTTCACCTGAGCGTTGTGGATTGTTTGAAATTCCCGCGCGAGGTCATGTGGCTGTGACGTCATGACTTTATCGACCAATTAGGATTATCCCGTCCCACCGACGCCGACTTATTGCGTTAAATAGGCGAACATCAAAATTAGGCAAGCAAATTGTTGTGTGTATATATATACAGCCGGAAGTTAGTCTGCCTCAGTGGGCGTCTGGTGTCTCAGCTGTAGATGAGCAATTTAGCCAGTGCGGTACAACCGCTAACCTGGGGTCTTTAACGTGCACCACGCAGTAGTGATACACGAACGCACGCCGGTACGATGCTCATCCAGATCGAAACGGGCAGTGGCGGGGATTGAACCCAGGATCCTGGGCTCTGCAGCGTCAAAATTGGGGAGTTTTCGGGGACTGCGTTTCCCCTTCCGCTAAGCTTTCCGCAACGAAGAAGCCGCTACTGCGCCTGCGCGCCGATGGCCTTTACTGTAGAGTTCCGGGTATCGTAGCGGGTTGCGGAGAGCGTTGCGGGACGGCAAAAGTTATCCTCGAAAACTCCCTTTGGCTAAAGAAACCACTATCGTTGGTTGTCTATGAATTGC
This sequence comes from Ixodes persulcatus, assembly GCA_013358835.2. Taxonomy (NCBI): domain Eukaryota; kingdom Metazoa; phylum Arthropoda; class Arachnida; order Ixodida; family Ixodidae; genus Ixodes; species Ixodes persulcatus. The sequence goes on along the minus strand of JABSTQ010009395.1, from coordinate 335,222 downwards.
GATAGCATTCGTCATGAGACTCATGACGTAGTTTACTGTGAATACGACGACCCAAATTTTGAGTAACTTTATTTTTGGAAAATCGTTGTCGTAAAAAATCGCACGAAATGCATGTAAAATACGGATCACGGAAAACAATTAGGAGCAATGAAATACAGCTTGAACGATCTCGAATGGCGCAGCAGGAGCCTCAACATTGAAATTCGCAATGTCCCGACCGCAGACAGTGAAAACTGAATGACAACAGTAAATATGATATAGTGCAAAAGCTTGATTTATCAGCACTCCGAACAAATGACGTAGTATCTCTTCATAGACTACCGTCAAAAGCCAATAAAATTCAGGGAATTATTACTCGGTTTTCACAACAAGGAACACGAGACGAGTGGTTCCAGGATTAAAAGAAACTCCGACGCGGTCAACGTAAAGTTTATCTGCAAGTTCATTTTACAAAGCAGTACAAGGCACTTCTCTGGCTGACGAAGGAATGGGGAAAACAAAGGTCCTATCAATTCGTCCGGTATCAAAACGAAAAAAAAAAAAAAAAATTGCCAGGCGAAAAAATGGTGGCCCGGTGTTAGATGTGATGATGACTTGCAGAAATTGCAGGAGTGCTTTGGTCATTTTTTTGTGAGTCAAGTTCTATTTTTAATTCTGAATGTCCGCTCACGATTCATTGCTTCCCTGTGACATTGAAAGCTACCTTGGTACTGAACGCAATGATTTTACGAACTGTTTTCATGAAATGCACAATCTAACTTACTTAATTTTTGAAGTGTTTTCTTTTTTAATCAGGTTTCTTTTTTCTTCGGCGTAATCATGTTATTAGAAAATTGGTATGGCATTGACATGGATGTTCTAAAAGATCCTGGTTTTGCTTGCTTTTTTTTTAATCGTACCACTCGCCGGGGTGTTGGAGTGTTTTTGCAAGTCAAGGATATAGTGAAATGTGAACTGTTGACGGACTACTCATGCGTTACGCCAGACTACGAAGTATTAACTGTGCGTGAATGTAGTAAAATAATAAGTGTGTTCTATAAACCACCAGATAAAAATTGTGATTATTTTTTTTAGTGCACACATTCGACTTGTTGATGAAAGTAACTATACGGTTATTTGTGGCGAGGATTATAATGTTGATGTGCTGAGAGTCTCAGCTTTAAAGAGGAAGATGAGTGTTACGTATACTATTCAAACAAATTTGTGTTAAACTAAAATACAAATTCCAAATCGAGTAACTGTAAACTCTGAGACATTTATTTATTTATTTATTTATTAGCAATACGGACAGTGCAAATATAAAAGCCGGAGTCATGAATTACCACCTAAGTGATCACCTTCCAATATTCATGTGTTTAAAGACCAAAATTCATAAACAAAGTAGAAATAATGCGTCGTTCTCGTCTCAGCATATGACCGCCGAGCGGTTCAATTAATTTAGACGTGAGATAAAAAAAAACCTGCTGGAATGATATGTTTTGTTTAAAGGATGTTAATGAAATTTATAATCTCTTTAAAACGTTATTCAAAAGCATTTAGTATAATCACCATTTTCCGAACCAAGTGTTAAGAACATCTAAAAAAAAAAAAAAAAATCGCGAAAATCGTGGATAACTTTGGACTCACTTGACAAAACTTAAATAAAAAATGCAATGTACCAGAAATTAGTCAAAACTAGAGACCCCAATCACCTGGTTTCTTTTAAGACGTATCGCAACCAATTAACAAAATTGCTACGGGCGGCTTAAGCCGAATATCATTATAAGGTTTTTAGATATGCTAATGATCGTACGGACTTGATTTCGGGAAAACTGAATTAAGTTTTAAATCGCAGTTCAAGCCGCCAGTCTGTTGATAATATTGAACGAGACGGTGTACGTTAAGTGGATTTTCTTGATACAACGCCTTCAGTTGATTGATTCGAAAATTTCGTTTGTAGAAACAGTAACGCCGATCCGTGCAAATACATAGGCAGCGTGAATAGTTCTATATTTCTTGAACCTGTTACAGATGCCGAGGTATTTTCTACTTTTATGCAGTTAAAAAAAATAGTTCAAGTTGTGACTGTGATGACATACAAATATGCCCAGTAGTGCACGTTACTGACATACTTTCACCGTACGCACGGGCCTTTTTAAGAGTAGTGAGAAACTTGTAGAAACGAAGGAAGCCATTAGGGAAGAGGAGGAAAAAAATTGTAATGGTTACGAGTAATTTTAGGACTTGGAAAATTAATAAGATTACTCTCGCGATTACTTCGTATTCAAAGTAACCGAATAAATACGAAATTACTTCAAAAATAATTTATTTATTTATTTATTTATTTCAAATACCCTCAAGGTAGTAATACATTGAAGAGGCGAGTGGACATCAAAATAATAATTACAATGTACACATGTTAGTTAGAACTCTCTTAAACAAAACAATATCAGTAATGTTAGCTATTAAGGCGGGAAGGTGGTTCCAATCCAATGATACAATACAATACAATACAATACAATATTTATTTTGCGTGCTTACCAACAGCCGGTTGGCCTTTGCGGTAAAGCACAATGTACGATTTACATTTCCGTTACAAAAAATACATCCTTAATCAAACCGTTTTTAAAATCATGCACATGTGTAAAACATATGGGGCAAAGTTGTACAAAAAATATCAATGCCGCAATACTTCGTGTTAAGGACATGTTGAATTCGTGATACAGGTGACAAGTTAAGGTGATCTGGATAAAATACTCTACGATTTCTAGAACTTGTGTTAACAGGAATGCGAAAATGTAAAGAAGCAAGCAAAGTAGAACTGTCTATTGATCCGTGAACCAACTTATGCAAAAACTTAACATCCCGGATAGACCTTCTGTTACATAAAGTGCACAATCCTAGTCTAGTTAAAATCAGATTGTATTCAAAATAAAATTTGCGACCAAAATATCTATCGTAGATTATACGTACAACCCGCCTTTGTACACGTTCAATACTTTCGCTCGCTGAGCTAGATATATTATTCCAAACGACAGATGCAAATTCAAGTTTAGAGCGTACATGGGTGCTGTAGAGTCGCAACAAACAGTGATGATTGCTGAAAGGTTTAGTTAAACGAGCCATTATTCCCAACGCCCGTATGGACTGACTGACGATGGAATTAATATGTGAATTAAAAGAAAGGTGTTCATCCACAAAAACCCCTAGATCTCTTACTAGTTTGGTCCTACTTATAGGCTCAATATCCATAGTATAGTCATATGATAACGTGTTACGCCTTCTTGACAAAGACGTCACTTGGGTTTTACGCGGGTTCAAAAGTAAATTGTTCGAAATGCACCATTTCTGTACTGACAAGACATCCTCTTGCAGCAAAGTACAGTCGGCGATACAGTCCACCTGCCGAAACAGTTTAACATCGTCTGCAAAAATGAGCACCTGCGAGTGCTTCACGGAGGATATGAGATCATTTACAAAAATGTTAAACAACAAAGGACCAAGATTGGAGCCCTGAGGCACACCCGAAATAGATATGAAAGGACGCGACAGGTAGCCAGAAACTCTAACACGGTTTTGTCTTTCATGTAAATAACTCCTGAACCAGGAAATGTACTCAGGGCCAAGCCCGTAGTTGTTGAGTTTCAGCAATAACAATTCATGATTCACCCTGTCAAAGGCTTTCGACATATCCAGATATACTGCATCTACCTGTCCCCGACTCTGGACAATTGGCATAGAATAATTAAGAAATGTGCATAAGTTTGTTTCCACGGATCTTCCTGCTAAAAAACCATGCTGAACGGGAACAATCTTTCTTTTAAAATAGTTATACAAACGGCTGTACATCACCTTCTCGAACACTTTTGAGAATGCATTTAAAAGGGATACAGGACGATAATTAGTGATGTCGCCACAATTACCAGATTTGAAAATTGGCACAACAATTGAGCATTTCCAGGTGTTTGGAAAGACACCCTTCTGGAGCGACATGTTAAACACCTTTTCAAGAAGAGGAGCAAACACTTCACAACAGCCCTTCACAATAAAGTTCGGAATACCATCATAACCTGTCGATAGCTTAGAATTTAGTTTACCGATAGCCGAAACCACCTCATCAACCGTAATACTCGTTAAAGGTAAATAGTCATCAGATTCCCATGTCACAGAATAAGTAGTGTTGAGATTAGAAAAACATGACTTAAAGTGTTCTGAAAATAGCTCACAGACAGACTTAGGTGACGTATGAATACCAGACTCATTATGTAGCGTTATACAGTTGGACTCCTTCCTGGTATGCTTCTTCACAAAGCGCCAGAATTCTTCGGGTCGCTTGTTTAAGCTAAGCTCCACCTGCTTACGGTACAGATACTGGTCATTAGCGAGGAGTTGCTTTGTTAGTTTACGACATATGCTGTATTTTTCATACCACACGTTTAGTTTTGTCGTTTTATACAATCTATGATAATGTAATTTTAGCTTCAAGTAATGTCGTAAATCCTTAGAAAACCATTTGGGACACTTCTCGGGACGTTGAAGGTACTTAGGAATGAACATATCCATTGCATTACTAACTACCAATGTGAGGCCGTCCACTATAGAACCAACATCTGAGCCCTGTAACATGCTATTCCAGTCGTATTTTGTGAAATATTTAAATAAACCAAAATAATCACCGAGGCTATATGCATATCTCAGGACGCAGCAGATGATGTTTGGGGAATAAAAGAATATTGAAGTTTTAAAATTTGGCACACCTACTTTATGACTATGATCAATGCGAGCGGAGATGTAGAATGGTGGGATAATTGGTTTACGACGAAGGTCAGCATTTTGATGAAATATTTTATGGAAAAGACACAAACGAAAGATTTTACGGCGATGCGTTAGTGATGGCAGGCCTAAAGAGGTTTTCATGCTCGAAACGCTGACAGTGCGGTGATAGTTCGACATGATAAAACGGGCTGAACAGTTTTGGACAGATTCAATAAGGGAAATTAGTGAAGAGTGTGAGGGGTCCCAGACAGCGGCGGCATATTCTAATTTTGGGCGAATTAGACTTTTGTAGATGGTTAGTTTCAGAGAGGACGGAGCGAGAAAGAAATTTCCTTAAAGGTATCCTAACATGCGATTAGCATTGTTAATCACGTATTCAACATGAAGTTTCCAAGAAAGGTTAGACGTCATATGAACACCAAGGTATTTGTAACTTGACACTGATGCGAGAGGCTTACTGTTAAGGTGATAAGTGTGAGGCAGAGATGAACCACGTGATATTCTCATATATTTACATTTGTCAGTGTTTTGTTCCATTAGCCACTGGTTACACCATAATGATATCTGGTTAAGGTCTGATTGTAGAAGTAATGTGTCAGATATGTCAGTTATTTTTCTATATATTACGCAATCGTCAGCAAACAGGCAGATGGAAGAAGAGATGTTCAGTACCAGGTCATTAATGTAAATAAGAAACAGTAGCGGGCCAAGCACGGAGCCCCGTGGAACGCCTGAATTGACTGGAACAGTGTGAGAATTGGTATTATTAGCAGTGACGAATTGTAGGCGGTTAGTTAAAAAGGCGTGGATCCAGTTAAGTATGCGTAAGTCGGTGTTAAGTGATTGCAATTTATGAAGTAGTAGCTTATGGGAAACTTTATCAAAAGCTTTTGAAAAGCCAGAAAGACACAATCAGTTTCATAATGGTCATCAAGAGAGTGATGGAGATCACATGTGAAGGATATTAGTTGCGTCTCACATGAGAAATGTTTTCTAAAGCCATGTTGTGAAGTAGTAAAGAAGTCATTAGATTCAAGAAAGTTAACCAACTGCGAGTAGATGACGTGTTCAAAAATTTTTCAAGGTACACTGGTTAAAGAAATCGGGCGATAATTGAGTGGATTATGTTTTACACCCGGTTTGTGTAGAGGAACCACCTTCCCAACTAACCAATCGCTCGGGAGTACGCCAAAGTTAAGGGACTGCGTATAAATGCTTCAGAGAATAATAGAACAATACACATTACAATTTTTTAAAAGCTTGCTGTTGATTCCATCAATTCCGGCACATGAGGAAAGTTTCATATTGTTAATAATTCCAGTCACACCAATATCGTCTACTGTTACAGGGTTCATCGGTAAAAAAGAAGTGGATGACAATGCAGGTATTCGGCTGACATCACAGGCTGAAAATGACATTCTAAAAACATCGTTTAGCACCGTTGCACAATCATCAAAAGATATGCTTGTACCATCTGAAGACTGAAGACTAATATCAGACTTAAAGTTGAGATTAATGACACTCCAAAATTGTTTACGATTAGTTGCTAACATGGTAGGCAGAGTGCGATTATAAAAATGTGATTTTGTTTCCTTAAGAGTTGACGTGTAATCATGCTCAGCTTTGTGGTACGCTGCCCATCGAGCGTCTGTGGACGATCGCTTGGCAGCGCGAAACAGTCTTTTCTTCCTATTTCGCAGTCGTCTCAGAGTAGCGTTAAACCAAGGTGAGTTAGTGTTGCAACGAATTTTTTTAGAGGGTATGTATTTTTCTGTTAAAAATGCTACAACATTTTTGAACAACACCCAATTCGACTCCACGGAGCGATGTGAAAAATTGGGTAAGTAGTCATCAAGAAACTGGGACAGTTCTGTGTTAATTGACGTAAAGTCAGCTCGGCTATAATCACGAATATGTTTTATGGTTACCTTAGGAGTTACTAATGGAATGCGCAATGAAAAGTGTAGAACTAAATGGTCGCTTAGAGATGGCAGATAGGTTATTGTTGATATGATGTTTGGATGTGTTGTTAGGACTAAAGTTAGGACGAGATAAAGAATATTTGAGGATTGAGGTGTAACTCTGTAGGCTCTGTGGTCAGTTGAGAAAAGTAGAAGTCAGAACACAGGTCAAGAAACTCGTTAGTTTCAGATGAGAAAGGGTTAGATTGGTTGAACTGATCAAAGGTTCAACCAATCTAACGCAGTCTGAGTTGTGACATTAAGCAATGCAAAACGTCACGCTTGCATTGCTTAATGTCACAACTCAGACTGCGTTTTTTGGTCCAAACATATATTTCGGCATCGTCATTCGCTGAGCTGCCTGCGTAAGTTGCGGTGATTGGCTCTCCGAGTGTTGTGCGTGAAAGTAGACGCACATACTTTTTTTAGAGTGTACAAGTCTTGTATGTTTTTTTTTTTTTATGTTTTCACCTTTCCAGCGATTATCACCCGGCCGGAAAATGCTGAGTTATAGAGGGCCACGTGTTATTTCGCGAAAGAGACCTACTGCGCGCGCTCAGGACACCTTCTACAGCTTAGTAGAGAAAAGCGCGCACAGGATGACCATTGGAATGGTCCATCCAGTCTCACGAACTCCCCGACTCGAAGCACCACTCCTTTGATCAGTTCAACCAATCAGAGGGGAGGACGGTATCGAGCTCCCGTGGTCTCCGAGACAAAACAGATGGGCGACTCTTTTGCCACTATTCGTCCTTCTCATTGGCATAACCTACTGAAGGAAGACCGAGGTCAGAGTGCGCTGGATCTTCGAAGGGACCGCATAATTTAGCAAAAATGTGTACCGTAAACGACCTAATTGTCGCGAAGACCTAAATTTCGTGAATGTCGTAACTGCAAAATATATTCCGAAAAATTAATTACGGGGATATGTCAACCCAATTGTTACCAAATATACTTAATAATAATAATTTTACTACGCGAAATATCTTGCCAAACGAAATATTATCCACATTGTTTATAATGCAATTAAACGAAAAGGTGCGAGCCAGCTGGACAAAAATGACGAAAATAATCCACGGAGGAGAGGAACAAGAGGGACAAAGTTTGTCGTTTGCCCTTTGTCCCTCTTGTTCCCCGTCTCCAGGGATTATTTTCGTCAATATACACACTTCGCAATATTCGTGAAATACTCAGCACGAGAAACTGGGCTCGTAACAGTAATTACCGTAGATGGTGATGCCTTTCATTAAAAGTATCAAACTCCAAATTCACGTCAATAAAAAAAAGTTTTTTTTTCTTAAGTTTACTTTACGTGAAACCATCAAATTACAATTAGGTGGACCACGCTTACTTTTGTCAAAGTAGAGAGGACAATACGTAAACCATGTTTTATTTTTCTTTCACCCACATTTTTATCGTTATGAACGTTACAATAAAACACATTGCTATAAGATATTTTGCACAAAAAAGGTGGCACAGCTGGACGTTTGCCTATAGCATAAAACAAGTTTTTTTTTTTCTATTCTTTCGACTGGAACGAGTTTATATTTTTCTGATTTCCAGTAACAAACGCACCATCCACGGCTGATTCTGTAGTAAATCAAAACGTTATACAAGGTGTCCCAAAGATGATATTACAGCTTTTTTTATTATCATTAATAAATAAACGGCGCATTGCCAAACGCTCATTCTTTGCTCAAATATATCGTTAGCGGTCCGAATCAGATGCCAAAGTTTTAGAATTTTCTGTTATCGCATTCAATTGTTATAAGGGATTTTCTGAAAATTTCAATGGGAAAATGATGGCCAACGAACCTCTCGAATTTGCGGTAAAGAAAAATGAATTTTTTGGGGGACACCCTGTACATTAACAAACCGATTTGTACGCGGCCCCTTCAAAGAGCCAGTGGGCCATCGGGTTGCTTCCTTCTTAGCTTTCCGTGGAGAGCTTTTCTATTAATCACCTCTATACATTTCAGCTGGGTCTTAAAACGTAAACGGCGGAGTAATCATCCAAAGTTTTTTGCTTGACTTCGGCGCTTACAAGATAACAACAAATAGTCCAAAAATAGCGTCCCCCCGCCGCAATGTGGTTATCGCGGTCCTAAGGGCCTCCAGGCGAGGGGGCCGAGATAACTGCTTACGCACGTACGAAACGCCTGCGCTTCTTTTTATATTATTATTTTCTCATTCCCCATTTACTTTGGGCGTTTGTTCGTGGCGGTATACACCGCGTAAACAGTCGCTCATTTGCAACGTTGACGATTAACGCGCCAACTGTCCGAGTCGGCCATTGTTTGGGCACCTCTGAGCACGGATTGGGCGAGGGTTGCGTAGCGTTCGCGAGGACTCGGATCCAATCACGCGCCTTATGACCAATGGATGAATGGATGCTAACGGCCGTACCCTTTAAACCGGGCGGCAGCTTGCGCCACCTAGCCTAGCAAGTAAGGGTGACTGCCAATGTTGCTCGATGGGGTTTTGATAGGGGCGCAGGAGCACGTGTTGCAGCACCGCGTGGTTGTCGCTTCACTGAACGAATACGACAGTCTATAGTAGAGCCGTAGGAACGACGCCGTCGGCTCCCGAATTTCTCCTCGTGTCACCGCAATCGGAGGAGATGTTTGTGACCAAAATGAAGAATTGGGCTAATTGATGTATCGAAGGAAGAATAAATAGAGTGTGTGTTTTCCAGTAAATAATAACAGTAGCGCTCGGTGTCGTCTCGTTCTCTTTCCCTGTCCTTGATGTGCCTATTCTTCTTTCGACATTTCCGACCTTCTCAAGAAGCACAGGACCCGTCTCTTTGGAGGCCTCCTCGGCGGTCGCTGGCTTCCGTCGTGCTTCTGCTGCGCTCGAAGCTCGCAGGCGCCGGGGCGATCGAAAGTTCTCCCTGCCTGTCCCGTCAGTCCTCCACTTAGTACACGTACGAGCGCAGCAAAAGCTTTCGGCGCGAACCTTGGATAGCATTTGGCCGCATTGGCGGCCAAAGCACGGCGGAAGGCGAGGAGCGCGCGCAGGAAGCGGTGCTTCTGCAGATGTTGCTACCACGCGCGCTTGCCAACAGCACCGTTACACTCCGTTTCACGTGCAAGGCTTTCGAATCTATTTGCGCCTGGCTTCGTTTGCCGTCTGCTTTGCGAGAGAGCGCCTGCAAATGAGACGCGAGACTGTTACGGGTTCCCATAGCAGTGCCGAACTAGCGGGGCTGCAGGCGCCGTGAAGACTACGCCTCGAAAAGGCCATTTTAGCTCTCGGTTATAAAGTGCCCCGACAGATGCGGCCATCGCGCTGTTTAAGGAGTATTCGCACAGGGGATCGGCGGAACCAGCGGGACTCCCTCCCCGACTCCAGCGTTCACAGGAACGGCGGGGAGAGGAATGTCAGTGTTATCAGACGCATTGAGCGGTCGCACTCTCGACAGCAGGGCCCGGTGTGCGATGACGAAAGTAGAAAAATGAAGGCGTACATGAAACAGCGATACGTGATTATGGTAGCAGCGCTGTTTACATGCAATATACGACGAACTGCTTCCTGCTAAAAGAAAGATGGTTCTTGAGCAAAGGAAGGAATTCCTCCCCCGTGCGAATACGCAAACAAGCCCGCGTTTTCCCTCCCGTGGCCACTGCGTGTGCGCAGAAGGATGAAACTCATGCGCCGTGCCGACAGCAGCGCCACGGCAGCGGCATGACGTCAGAACCGCGTATCAATTCGCAGACGAGGATGCGCGTATCAGTCGACAAGGACACCGAAGAACGAATCACGAAGCACGAACGGAAGAAGCCAAAAGTCTAAGAAGTATCCGATGGTGCTTCGCGATGGTTTCGCAGACCGTTGCCCTTCCTTTTGTCGAGCCAACGAGGAGGGCGAGCGGCACACGAATAATGACGCAGTCTCACAAAGAGGCGTCGTCTTTCCTGTCTTCACCGAGACCGCGTGATCACTGGAACGTAATACATCTCCGTTTTTTTATTGCTCAAACCTCTAAGAAGGGAGACGAATGATTGGTCCTTGGAGGGCTTATGACAGTCTAACGTACGCGGCTGCCATGACGATGTCATGCCCTCGAGGCCTGGCAGCTAGCAAGCCGGGCGCCAATGTCCTCTCCCCCCTCGCCTACGTGGTCGCAGACAAGCTGGAGATCCAGATGTTTGATCTGGCCTAACCCTGCGCCTGCCAGCGCTCGCAGAAAACGACCGAGGCTGAAACAATGGGCTTCCATTGACGTCAGAGATTGTGATAGACTCCGATTAGGGGGGGCTTTTCCTTTGTGCCCCTGCGAGTACACGAGCCAAGACAACCGATAAGCTGTTGTCGATCGCCACGGACACTTGTACGGGTCGTCTCGCCGTAGAAACTAGGCTAACTGCTCTCGTGACGAGACACGGGACAGAAGAAGACCGAAGGGCTGACTGCAATTCCCTATTCAAAAACCACGCTCTTAGTCCAGTAACGGCCAGTCTAACACATGTAACGCCTGCAGATGAATTAGGTGTCTGCTTCACTCTGGCAAGACAGAAGAGGTTTCTCTTAGGCCTGACATTAAAAGAGCTCCTCGATTCCTGTGGAGTTACAAGCAGCGTCACACTGATAAGATGACACGTTTTTCGTGTCTTTCGTTCTCAGTCACGTAGGTTACATAGCTGCTATGCGGGACGAAAAAAAAAATAATACGAAATTTCAACCGGAAATCTGCGAGAAAATATAATGATAATGCAATTAATGCAAAGGTGCAAGCGAGCTGGACAAAAATGACGATAATAATCCCTGGAGAAGGGGAACAAGGGAGACAAAGGACAAACACATATCTCCAGACACAGCTAGGTCTGTTTCCACTGCTTACAAAAATCAAGGTCCACGCGTGCTAAATCACAGTCCAGCCAGCGCTCGCAATTGCGGCCAGCCAGAAAGTGCGCATGCATATCACACAAACACAACAGTGAACGCGCCCTCATACGCTTTTATAAAAAGGTGTATAGGTGAGGCAAAACAAGAATACCTGAAGATCAGGTATTTTTCGTGAACACACTCTAGCGGGGGGGAGAGATCTAAACGATGTTTTAAAGCGTACCAGAAGTGACGACAGTGAAGATGGCTGCGCCCGTGTGGAAAAGGTGTATATTGAAGCGATTCTTGCCACGTCAGTTTTGTTGGCGTGGCAGCCCTCAGGAACGCCTAATGTCCGAGTCCCACTAAAGGAACAAACAGAGACAGCCGACACTGACAAGCCTCATGCACGTACACCACGCACGCGAATGTGCCTTTGGCTGGCTTGCACTTTTGTGGCTCGTGAAGTAAGCACCTGTGATTGCAAGCTTGCGAAAGGTGCACGAGGCATGTCGGTGTCGGTTGTTCATGTTTGTCGCTCCAGTGGGACTCGGGCATAAACGGGCGCCACAGAAGCCGCTCCGATCTCGAAGTGAGGTGTAACGCTTACCACGGCATATCTCCGTTCACCCCAAGCTGACAGGGCTGTGGGAGCCACGCCCTCGCCGGACCTAAAGTCCCTGGATCCTTAGAAAGAAGCGCCATTGCCTTCCCTGCCTGCTAGCCGGACACAAACAGACGATTAAACAAGCTGATTGGCTGATCTATCTCAGTTGCCATGACGATTGCAATTTTGATCCATTCAAACCTTCGAAGCTTCGAAAGGGTCGTTCTGAACAAGTCGCGACAAGACCGCTCTGAAGCTTCAGTGTACTGAAAGCGTTCCTCGACAGTATAAGCCTCTTTGGCACTATGCATGCAATCAACTTATCAATAATGCTTCTGTCCTTAGATCTCTGATATTGCTCTTCTTGCGTATTTCAAGACAGAAAAATTATGTTTCAATGCGTTCATGCACCGACGCCGTATGTGATGGCGGTACGAAGATGTACGCTTGCTTCGCCCGCGCGGGGTGACGAAATCTCGGTATTCAAGAAACGCTTTTATAAAGCTACTCATTGCCAGCGAATTAAGATCGACTCATCAAGAATAGAGAGGTCAAGGAGAAATTGATCATTTCACAAACCAAAATGGCGACCATTCGATGAGCTTGACGCTACTTTCCCGGGATCCAGGGCCGGCTTGCTAGAACAGCGTCTCAGCTGAGACTGGGTGAAAGAAAGCACTGCAAGGGCTAAGGCGCGCGAGCTTCTTGAGACGCGGTTTGAGTCCCGCTCAGCTCGTGCGCTGGTTTTGCCAGTGCTTTCTTTTCCCCAGTCACAGCTGAGTCGCTGTTTCTAGCAAGCTGGCCCAGTTACTTTAGCTGGACCAGGCAGCCGTCTGCCGTTTATCACCTGAGGCCTCTCTCTGCGCGTGCCTATTGGCGGGAGCGTCATCACGTGGCGAAAGATCGATGCATGACTAGTTCAACGAGCACGCTAGTTTCCACCGCCATGTCAGCTTAGCGGAGAACAGGGTATATAGTAGGGGCTGGAAGAGTGGTCCCCTTTGACGCTAATTTGTCCTTACCAATGTGCTGCGAACCATACAGAAAACTCCCCAACGGAAATCATCGAAATGTGCCAAAATTGTATAACGCCATTTTCGGGAAAAAGAAGTACGGGTTAATAGAATGTTTTAGTAGATCATTCCGATGACTCCGATAACGATAACCGATAGTCCGCCGGAGCCTTTGACCGTGCATCGTATCGTTATCGGGTATCGTCGGAGGTATCGGAACGGTCTACTGAAACTCTTTGTTTGCGCGCCGGTCGCAAACACGGTTTCGTTAAAAGCATATACGCGGCTTTCCCATCGCAGTATTCCCACGCGCGGCTTAGTTTTCCAAGAGTGGCGTGGCGCAAGTTTTTCAAATTGAGGTCTTCCATCGACTTTTGTATCGTTTTGCGCACACATGTGCCCCAGCTGTGGGAGTGCAGGGTCCGTCAGGTTCGCTCGCGCACAGGTCGTGCGCGCTTGGCGTTTCGTCAAGCGCTTGGGACGCCGACTCAATCGAAGGACGAATTCCTCCGCGAAACTTGCGTTTCGGAGCATAATTTTCGGTACCTCCGAGCCCTCAGCCTCGCCTCGCACCGTAAGCGTTGTGCTCAAATGATTGCGCCTGGTGTCGAATAGTTCGGACACAGTAATTTTTTTTTTCATCCCAAGCCACAGTCGCAGGTTTCGGTCTCAATCGAGCTTCGCCCACAGGCATTTTTCTACTGGTGTGCGTGTGTACACTACGCATTATTTTTTTTCGCATTTTAGTCTTAAAGCATAGGTTAGTACGTGCCTTAAATGAGCACTATTCATCGCACCGGAGATTTTGTGAAAGCCTCCTACTATAAAAGTAAAAAAAGCAAAAAAAAAAACTTTTGTGTGCGAAAGAAAATTATCTCTTGTTCTTAAAAACATTTTAATGTTTTTTTTTCATTTATTTTTTATTGATGAAATACACTTAGCATTGCCAAACGCGCAGTCTTTGCTCAAATGTAGCGACAGCGGTCTGGATCAAATGCCAATGTTTCAGAGCTAGTCTTTATCTGACTCAAATGTTACGAGCAATTTTCGTAACTTTTTATTGCGAGAATGGTGGCCGACGGTGGAGTTCATTGACGTCAGTTACCTGGAACGCGCCCCAATTTTTCCATTTAAAATATAAAGAAAAGAACCCCTTAAATAAAATAATGGTGAGTTGTTAAACTTTGGCACCTGGTCCGAACCGCGCTACATTTAAACGAAAACTGAGCGGTGAAAAACACGCACACACACACTATATTGTTTTGTACCCTGTATATTGGTTGATCTTCCAGCTTCATAGTACCTGACAGTTCAAAAAGCTTAGGGCGTGGTTTATAAGTTCAGACTTCTTATTTCGTTATTCGTTATTGCATAGCCTCCTCTATATACTCACAAAGCCTGGCACTTCGACGACGAAGTCACAGAGTGCCCGGTCGCAGATTTGGAGCGCGAGGATCTGGTAGCACAGAGCATCAAAGAGCCATTTCTCGGGGAATCTGGACGTCAGTGCACAGCGTTTGCAGCGGCGAGGACCCGTAACACACTTTCGGGACTTCGCGTTTCGCCGCAGCGTCTCACGGCAGCGGCGAGACGATGCGTTTCGGCGTCTCGCCGCAGCGGGGCGCCAGTCACGTGGCTCTCCTCTCTTCCGTTGTCACCCCTTCCACCTTTTACATTTTGGCGGCAGCTTCTTATGGCGATCTGCCAGACTTTGTAGTAGATAGGAGGCTATGGTTATTGGCGTTCTTATGAAGGCTAATGGTGCTACTTCGTTAGCTGTGGAGCGATAGTAAGGGCAGCTAGTTTTAGGCTTACCCACTAATCATTGGAACCAGAGATCGGCGTTCTGACTTCCCCTCTGGTCTCCTCCTCTCCCCCTGTTTCCAGGAACATAGTGAGGCGCGGAGAGCGTCTGTTGATTGTGGCGCCCGGAGAGCGTTTCACACCATGCGGTGGCTAACTGACCGGGAAAGCACGCGATCTCCCGCGTACGTGTATGCAGTATCATCATTGCCATCACGAAAATCACCGAGAACAAGAAGGTCAGTAGACTCCAGGATTCCACCTCTTTTCACAACGGTGGCCCTCTTCAAAGAGCACAACCCTATCGGACTCTTGGAGAGCCGCACTTGAGAGGCTGCAACAAAGAGAGACGATAAGCCGAGAAGTCTCTGAAATAGTTCTCTATCTGCCCAGCTGAGAAGAAACTCAAGGTACCGACGAGACCAAGGGCAGCGACAGACCCCCATGGGGAGAGCGGCTACACCGTAAATAGGCCACATGCAGTGAGCACGTTGTCAACTCGGAAAAGGAAAGAAAAAAATACTTTAAGTGAGGCTTGGCTGATCGTATTAGTCCTCCTTACTAGACCAACATTTAACGAGCAGTTCTAGCGGGCGTGAAAATATACGCAGAATGTGAGCAACCTTTCTCGCACTTAAACATTACCCCAGCATCGTGCATGGTCCCTTGCGCGTCCATAGGATATTGTAACGTCCTCCCGCAGATATCCTGGAGACCAACGTTGCACCCTCTGTGCTGTTCTAAGCTTACACAAAAAAAAAAGAAATAAAGATAAAACGCCTTTGACGAGAACGCGTGGTACTGGTGAGGGCTGCTCGAGAATGTAGGCTATATTTATATCAAGCTGGTTAGCAACATGTCTTGCGTGTTTGTCGGGAGAATTAAGAATAATTGCACACTTTTAAAAATCTGAGGGGAAAATACGCGCTCTTATTGGCTAGGTTGATTAAAGAAGGGGGATCGGTGGCCGAGTGGTCTAGCGCACACCAGCTCGGAGCACGTGGAGCGAAAGCTCGCGCTGCAGAACCCAGGAATCCTGGCCTCAATCCCCACCCCTGCCCGTTTCGATCTGGATGAGCATCGTACCGGCGTGCGGTCGTGCATCACTACTGCGTGGTGCACGTTAAAGACCCCAGGCTAGCGGTTGTACCGCGCTGGCTAAATTGCTCATCTACAGCTGGGAGACAAGTCGCTCGTTGAAGGCAGACTAACATCAAGGCTATAAACATACCCACCACCAATTTGTTTTTAAAATAAATACTAATAATTGGTGTTTTCGAATGCATCACGGTGTAGTGTGTATGCAGAGGCTACATACTCTGTCCAGTGTTGAGTTACTTGGTTTGCAGAACATTATCTAAGAGAAAGAGCGTGTCTTCCCAAGGGCGCTGACACGGGTATGTTTCCGAGGAGAGATCTGCGAGCTTTCATAAGTTCTCTAGTATAATGACTTGGAGTGAAAAGTAAGTGCGCGTGGGCCTGTTGATGAAATTCCTGATCAAACTCAGATATGGACAATGCGGGAGGCAGAAAAAGAAACGTTGGAATTTGAATCTCGAAGGGAGACGGAAAATCTGGCCATCGTCAAATCACGCTGTATGGTGTCAACCTTTGGCAGCAGATGTGCCTTTCTAGGCACTGAGAGCTTAAACAACGCGGGCTCAGTAGATGTTCACGCGCCTCGTAATTTGTTGGTGTAAGTTCACATCGGCTAATATGTAATAATCAAATCACGCCACGTCCTGCGTTTCTGAAACTCCCGGCGACCATAATAAAGAAACCCTACATGGACTAACACTTCTCACGTCATACGCCAATGCGGCGGTGCTGGCGGTGGAACGTCGGGTATTCTTCGATATTAAAAAAAAAATAAATAAAACGGGTCTTGGTCGCACGCAGCTCTCAGAGCTACGGTCTGCCTCATGTCGAAGGGATTGCTGACACCCCAATAATATTTCGTTTTCTATCGAAGCTCTTAAACATGGTGGCCTGACGCCCCTCAAGCCTTTGTTTGTTGCAACAGAATCGCATATTTGCCAAAAAAAAAACAACCTTGTAGAACCGATACCAGCGACCAGCGCGGACGACTGTGACATATCAAAGACTTCAGGGAGTAGCCGGGAGTCTCTTTTGTTGTCTAAGGACTGCAGCGTCCACGCTTTTTAAATATTATTCGCGGTAACAGAGTTGGCGCTTAGTGCATTTTATTATTTGTATCAATGATAATGTGCGAAATACGGGATGTCATTTCTTAAACATTCCAAGCGTCGTGACGTCATTGTACAAGATCAAAGAAAAGAAAAAGTGAGAGAGGTCCTGAGTGGCTAGATCTCAACCGGCCGTTTTGGTGCGTTGAAACAAAATATCTTGAACAGCACAGGTGTATTTACGGGTAGTCATTCAATAAAATTTTGGGCGCATCAATGCCTCGTTAGAGGCGTTTTGAAGTGTCTAAAACAGTGCCGGTTCTTTCATCTCCGAATGAATTTGCACTGTAGTCGAGGTTATAGGTTATTGCCCCCAACATTTTATACAGTCTCTACTTCATAGAATACATCAGGTTAACACTGACGGTTTTAGAATAAGATGGATTCGTGGTGGCTGTCTTCTTTTCGATCGTACGCAGCCGCGGCCGCGCACGCAGACAATCGCCTCTCTTTGTGTCGCAACAAATGCGGCCAGCTGGCACAGATGGGAGAGCGGACCAATTTGACCCAGGTCACACATGTCGACTTTGATAAACATGGCAGCACAAAAAAAAAGAAAGAAAAAACTGCAAGAACCGTACACTAGATGACGAAACAGGAGACATGCGGAGCCAACTGTCGATGCAGCGGGGCTCAACGCTAAAACCTTTTTATTCTTTTTACAAACTCGCATACCGTGTTTGTGTTGCGTGTGTTCGTTTTCTGCGGTGTTTTTGCGTTGTTTTTGCGCCGAACCAGACTATTTTTAATTTTTTTTGTTTTGTACTTCCGTCAGGAGAAAACATGTCCCTACCAGATTTTGTTTGTACCCGGATTCACCTTTCACAGAGAATAAAAGCAAAGTACTATAGTACATGATTCTGGGAGATGCGCTCGGGGTATCGACAATTGTATTATTCGATTGCAAAGCAAATATGACAACGCGGAGAGCAAGTCGTCTGCTTCTCGCGCAGGAGTTGCGGTGACGTCAGAAAGACCCCGAGCTCTGATTGGCTGTGATTGAAGGATAGTGGGTAGATATCAAAGCAAGCTGCCTCGAGGTCCTACCCACTATCCTTCATTCAGAACCAATAAGAGCACGGCGTCATTCTGACGTCACCGCAACCCCTGCAAAAGAAGCAGACGAACTTGCGCTCCGCATATATGTAAACCAAGACGCTTTTTACTAACGAGTCCGGGTTTTCCCACACCAGGTGTGGGCATTGCGCATGCGCACAAACTAGATATGCATCGAGGGAAGCGTCTGCGCAGTCGGCTTTTCACGAAAACATAGCCGGTTGCTTAAAAAAATAAGAAAAAAGATCGTACTAAGGTTCTAAAAAGTGATCTTATAAACACGCTCGCGTGTCTCCCCCCAAAAAAGAAGAAACTTGTAATTTTTGTTTGTTCGCGTTGTTTTTACCGCCCGTCAAAGACCAGCAGAATTCAACTACGCGAGCATACTCATGTTTCTGAAACAGATGTTTGTACTGAACTTAAACATGTGCTGCACTAATCACCTGTCTCCATAGGAACACGGACACGTTTTCGCACTTGTTCCTCAGAGCATGTAGCTGTTTGGAGTATCTATAAACACCCGTTGTTTTCTGGGAAATACAAAAGCTTCCGGTATTTGGTGCGTAGGTGACGCTTTTGAGGTGCAGATGTTTTGTTTGTGTCACTCGAACGCGTTGCATGACGTGTGCTGCCTTTTGCGAAGCTCGTACTTATGTTTCCTTGTGGAAGGAATGCGCTCACGTGATCCTCTGCTTTCCTCCCGTCCGCACCGAGGTCGGTTCCTGTCGTGGCTACGATGTGAACGCCCGCACCCCGGACATTGTCGGTATAACCCAAAAATTGAAATACCGCCTCTTATAAATCTTTTTTCAGCTCGTTCCTACGTTTTTTTCGGTGCGTTGTTTGGGACCTTCACCAATATAATTTTTGTTATTCACTCTAAAATCTCTAGCTAATTTATAATATTTCTTCTTCAGATTTATAGGCTTTTGTGTCTGTGCCTTTATTAACCCTGCACAAAACTTGCATAATGTAGTAACATCAATTTTTTTTTTATCAATGAATATTCAGTATCTTAGACAACAAAATCTAAAGGGATGCAAAAAAAAAGAAAGAAAACATACGAACAAAAACCAGTGTACCGGTAAGAGACTGGACAAATTTCAGGCAATCACCAGTTTGGTACATTTTGATGTGGACTGCTCTAAGTTTTGTTTAGTATTTTAATACCGTGAAATCGGCCGTCCAAGGAAAGTACTAAAATATAATTGCAATCGCAAAATCAATGGTCCTCCTCCCAGTGACGTTTAAGATACGAGTAAGTGTGTGCTAACTATTTGCTTCGATGTTATTTACTTGTGTTTTCCGTGGTCAATGTTAATTTGTTACTATATATTTTCAAAGCTAACATTAAATTAATACCGAGTACAATGAAACACTGACCGAAACAAACACACAAGTAACTGAGGGCTGAACTTTCTGCGCAACAACTCTTACTGCAAACGTGAAATGAATGCAAACATGAAAAAATGCAATAATTTGTGATATTGTCTTTCTTAAAAAAAAAAAAATATATCAAAAAACAAGCTGCAAACAGTACAGGCGTCGATGAGTGGGTAGCGAATAACATTAATAGTTTCCGCTCCGCGTCCACAAATACACATAAATTTTAACAAAAAATACCGCCACGATACGCATCAGCTGTTTATGACAAAGTTCCACAATTGCTGATTGAGTCGTCGACAGATTTTATGCTTTCAAATTCTCACGAAGGTATTATTTCTCAAGACGAGAACTACAATATAACGTCCACGTTCCTGCGCTTTACAAGGAAGGAATAAAGTATATTGAATGAGTCAGAACAGACGCAAGCACAAGACACTCGTCGTCTGGCGGAACTTCCGTGGCATCACGTTTCGCCCCTGAGAACTGGCTTCTCCGCATCAGGACCGACGTTGGGGAGAAGCAAGCTTGCCGGCACTCGTAGTTGTGCGACCGAGATGACCCAAGTGATCGAATTTTACGGGGCCAAATTTGTCCACAACACTGCACCAATAAATCATAATAAAAAAAAAAAAAAAAAACAGAAAGAGAGAAAGGAAAAAAATCGGGATTAACCAACTATGTTGCTGTTTAATTAGGCGATTAGCTATAGACATAATCGAAAGAGCCGCGACAAGTCAGGTGTCAATTTTCCCGCTAAATTTAGCGGGTAAACTGATTTTGTGTGGAAGTGACGTGACATCGAGCCATGTGACGTCATTTTCTCCGCTTAATTTAGCGTGAGAACTGAATTGGTGTTGAGATTATCCGAGGTAAATTTTCCCGCTAAAAATCTAAGGGTGAAACTGAGTTTGTGTAAGGTCACGTGACATCATGTGACGCCATTTTTCCGCTAAATTTAGCGGGGAAAACAAACGCCCAGGAAAAACACCTCGAAGTGGCCTGAACATCCCAAGAAATCTAATCGCTTTAAAACTGCTTTAATAATCGCTTTAAAATAGCCTGCTCCTATGTTCACTCTTCCATCCTAGATATCACACGTCGTCGGCTTCACATACCCCTTTGGGCAAAACTCCGAGCCGATGGGACCAATCAGAAATCGTCAAAAACTCGCAACGTCATGGCGCCTGTCGTGTCTCTGTGCGTGTTCTACCAAGGGCTAAACCGACCAAGCGCAGTGAATTTCGCTTGTCTCGCGCTTTTAGTCTGGGTGTGTCCGTGTCTCTCATGCGCCCGAGCCTTCGACTGCGCTCGGACTTACGACAAAACGAAGAATAGTTCCCACGTGTCCGGCCATTTCATAAGGAGTCGGTAAAACTCAAACCCGAGGTATTGCTGGTTCAGAGATCATAATGCCAACAACTCTCTCCACGGTCGCAGGTATGGCAGCGGCGGTATATCGAATTCAAAGTTAATTAAAGTAAAAGAAGGGTGTCAAGACACCCACCCGTAGACACAACTCTTTTCACCACTGCCACGTCTCCCATGGTGGTGACCTCGAACACACGCAGTAATTTTGTCACCCCCCCCCCCTTTCCTTTATTTTTTACCTCGCGCAAGCTTAGCGAGAAGCGTCCAATGATGTCGCAATGAGGGGAGCATGTGTTTACGTGTTTACGGCTGCCAAGTTCCAAGTGGTACACTTGCCAAGACGACTCTATTGTGTGCCGCAGTCGTTCGCGCAACACCCCCCAAAAACAGAGCGCATTAGCCCGTATTTTTAGTTTTGCATCTCGACCCGTGACCTTCCCTGTAGAAATGTCGGTCAGCCGGCAGAAGGCGCGTTAAGTGAAACGAGCGCGCTGTGTGCTTTCTAAATGGTCGTTCTCCTAATCGTAGGATCGTCTTTCAAACCGCATGCTTTCTCATGGGTACTCTTCATACATGCTTACTTTCTCATGGGTCGTTTTTATAACTCCCGCCTTCCGATTGGTCGTCCTCCTACCTGCACGCTCTTCCATTGGTCGTACCGCTAACTGCACGCTCTCTCATTGGTGGTATAGTCACTGACGACGTAGGAAACGGGGGTTCCCAGTGCTTTGATGTCCCCAGAATCCAACAAACTTTGAGCGGGTTTACAATTGAACAGACTCTGAGGCAATACAAATTATTATTTTTTTATTACCGCGACCCGCTTTAACATTTTCATAAGCAGCTGCATGTGCGAGACACGAGCCAGAAAAAAAAGTTATACATTTTCATAACTCGTCGGCGCATTCAGCCAATCGCGAACCTTGGAATGAAACGTGTATAAGGTGGCGTTCGCATGCATCACGGTTTGTGCGCTACTGGAATGACGTCATCAGATGTTGTCGCTTTCTGTCCATTAGACAGCATGACACGTCATTTTTTTGTTCCGACGCACATTTTACGCTTTTCGGAGATACATTTGCAGGCTACCGAGCCAGAAAAGTTTGAATAATTTATTCCAGGCCTCGGTCGCCAGTTTGTAACCCGTGTTCGGTACAACACTGATGTGCATTGCAGTGACGTCGATCCATGTTTATTTCAAATCAGGCACTATATTTAACGTCACACTTTAGGATGCAAAGCGGTATGCGCGTTCAAATGTAGGCCGCGCTAATAGGCAGCGCCAGCAGGCATGATCAACGCGGCTCTTATTTAAATATTGTTGCTAAAATTCTGCAAGTCACTCAGTCTTCGTGCTTTATTTGGCACGCGTGCTATACTCAATTTCAAAAGCAGTTTGCACTGTTTGCACGGGCGCTCAATAAAGGAAAGCACATGCGAATGCGACGAGCAAAACTCTATAAAAAGCTCTACGCAGTAGGGACGACTAATGTCTCGATAAAATTCAAGCTGCAAGTTTTTACAAGTACCGACACCCATTGTGTTTTTGTTTTTTTTTCGAACGAGCTAAACACGAGCCACGACTAGAGCGAGGGCTTTTTCGACATTTGCTTTCAAGGGCCGCACAAGGCGTGGGCCTCTTGATTTGGCGCGTTCGGGGCTACTTGTAAGACAAATACAAACGTACGAACACATCGAGCGAATTCAGGGCAACACGATCAAACGATTAGACGCACAAGTCGATGCATAAGTTAAAAAAAAAAAGTTGCGAAAACGAGCGCGTTAGCACCGCAGCTTGGAGAACTTAAAGGGAAAGCTCACGCTATGGAGAACCCAGGGCTCCTGTGAATGGGCATCGTATCCGGGAGCGCAAGTGTTGAGAAATATTACAACGAAACAAGTTAAGAGAAAGAAACAAAACTCACAGCAAAAGGTACAGCGCTAATTTCCAATCCCGCATACAGTTTAGACGGAAGTTTACGAAGGCCGAAGTACTCAAAAGGGTGGACAGGTGTGTGACCTTTCCAGGTGGACTACATTTCTCACGAAAGAACTGCTCCTTTTTTTATCAACTTCGATTCGACAATAAAAGAGGCGGTTGCTCAACTCGTGCCTGGTGAGATAGCGTTCGCGGTGACTCCGACGGGGCGCCCTCTTCGATAGCCTTTCTCGTACACTACAGCTCTACTAAAAGCCCGTTATGTTATCAATATCCTGTGTGCTTTGTATCGTTATAGAGTGTATTATCTTACTGACGTATTGTTTTTTTTTTTTAAGTCCAGCGGTCGAAGCTTTACTCGCTCTATGACAAACTAGAAATAACTTTTTTTCTTTTTTCTTTCTGCTTTATATTTCAAGTTTAAGCAGAACCCAGGCCGAATGTTGAGCATGTGTTTGTCCCGGCCAAGAAACGCAAGCTCAGGTGTTGCTGAATACAATTGAGCTTAACAACAAACGCAGCTTTAGGTTAAGCGAACGGCGAAGGCTACTCCTTCGTTGTTCCTCGTTACTCTAGAAGCGACGATTAATAAACTAAACCATTTTCTCAAGTACCTTGCCGTAGATATTCTAGTTCAAAATTTAAAGTTTCAAGACTTGCGAGAATTACGCCTATTCAACCTTTTTTCCGCATACACATATGGAGCAAAAAACGTAAATCTAGCAACGAATTTGTTGGCGTTGGAAAAAATAAGCGCAACACAAAGAAAACGGTTTCTTACGGAGCAGTTAACTGTTATTAAAAACAACTACGCGATCGTTTTTCAGTAATTAGGAATGTTCAAGAAAACGGCCATAAATGCGTTTATTTACTCGTCGTTCTGGAAGCACGTGCAGACGGAGTGATAGGCAGATATCGGCCCTCTTTTTTTTTTATCTAGATCTCCTTTTGTCCACCTTCGCGTTTTGATCGCGGTGACTGGGTTATCAGGCCGAGCTCCTTACTGGCCTGCAGATAACGCATCTAGGACATCGGTGCAAAATTTTTATTTTTTTTTTTATTAGAATGACTTATTCATTTTTGCTGCGCGGTTATCGACGTATTACGGCCAACCGGCGATATCACGTTCAACAATTACGCGCATAGTTTTGAAGCGAGTAGACATATCTTTTCCTTTTTTTCTTCCTTCGACATGCTTTTTTTTTTTTTCTTGCTTATCGTATGAGGGTTTAAATAGACCGATGTCACTAAGAGTTCCACGCATGCGTGACGCCGCCATAAGTGTAGTTCATAGGGGGCAGGCGCCAGAGATCGTGACATTTGATGCCGCCTCGCGCTCTGCACGCGCAGACCTTCAGCGCGGGGTTGTCGCGCGTGCAGACAGACTCCAGATCCCAATACGCATGGCGGCGGTGACTGTGTCGTGAAGAGAGTGGCTGTGAGATCGGTCTAATAACCAATTTGGCGAGTCACTTCACGTGTTTAAAAGTGTATCCATTGAAGCACAAAGTACTTGGGAAACATTAAGTACCGAATCGTATTTTTTATTTTATTTTGTCTATATTTTTACTGTATTCTGCAGCTCCTGTTTTACTTATCTCTGACGTTCTTAGTCTAGATTCTGAAGTTTTGTAGTTGGAGTTCTGTAACGTACCTGACGCTACAAGTATGGCGGATTTTATGACACACGGTTTTGATTATTCATTCCTCAACACGACATGATAGTTTGTTTTCAACTGGTACAATAAAACTCCAACGCGCACAAGTGTTGCGGGGCCCTGCAACTAAAAAGAAGCAACACTGCAACTCAACCCAGGCAGTCGACGTTCCTAAAATGGCTCCCGTCGTTCCAACGAAAAGGAGATGAAAGGTGGAAGACGGCGGATGTAACACGCTCCGTTTTCCACCAACAAACAGCGCGGCTTCAATAAACAAGCAGCGCTCATAACCGGATCCGTCTTTATGAACGCTGTTCACAATCCTCATTGGACGTTTCGCGCAACGGTCCCCGGGGTTTTAAAAATAAGAAGGCCTTCATCGCTCCCGACTGTCGTCTGCTAAATTTAGCAGGTGCGCGTCCCGGGCGGGCAGAAGCGCGCTTTATTGGGCTGGACTCCATCGCGCATGCGCCCGGAGCGCTCGCGCCTGCGCAGTGGCTGCTAGCGCACGTCTGATTCCGTCGTCTGCTTCGGCTGCTGCCGCGGCTTTCAGGGTGACCCGCTGGATGGTTTTCGAACATAATTCCCAGTTCTGTTCACAGATAAACTGCGAATTAAAGAAGCATTGACGAAGGTTTAGTGCACCGATCGGCAAGTGCACTAAGTGATGACAAAGCACAAACCCCTCTTCGCTTTCGAATACCGAAACTTTATTCACCGGCTCGTCTAATGCTAAAGTTATTTTTTAAGCTGAAAACGTAGTGGAAATAACAAACAGAAAGTCAGTATGACCTTAAATACGATGCAAACGCTCCCACTTCAAGTGAAAAGCTACGTCCAGCAATCCTCTAGTGAAAGTGGAAAGAATGAATGGGATTTGGATTGAAGATTTACGCAAAATGTTTGCACGAGTTTTGAACGCTAGCGATAAGTTTTCTGTGGGATAACGGGGTGGCAAACGTCAGGGAGGTCGTAGGCGTTCGAGGAGGCTTATCGGTCTCGAGAGCTTCTGATCGGAAAAGCGGGTGGTTCTGTTGTTTTCCACGTTCCCGCCTCCCACGCTTCGTGGACGATGCGATCGCGAGAAGGACGTATACACGGCAGCGGTTTCTGTAACAGTTATATGGGAGGTGTTAATTCCCATCTGCGATATGTAGCACAACATTCGCACCATATAGAATCGATACAAAAAGTTAGAATAAATATTTCTGTGTGCGTAGAACTCGTAAGTGGTAACAGATTAGAGAGCTCACCCTTCTAGCAGACGACGCTCTTCAATCCTGTATCCGATCCAGGGACGGCGTGCCCACCACGCACGGAAAACGTAAAATAAAAGGTAACCACTCCGTCGACGACGAACCGGTGCTTTGCTCGCTCGCGTTCAGAGAAAACTGTTCGTAGGAAAATAAAATAAACACACACAACCGAGTAAACTGAAAGGGTAGAAAAAAAAAAGCACAACTAAATCAATCGTGGAGAGGACACTCGGGACATGTCCAGGGATCCTGCGAAAGTCCCCTGGTCCTTCGGTCCTAGAAGCGGGAGGTCACAGCGGGACTCCCACTGCGGATCCAGCCGTATATAAAGGCTCTGGTGGCGCCATCTAGGTGCGCGCGCCGCAGACTAATCGGGCGACGCGCTGGCAGACGACGTCGTTCAAAGTCCCGGCGTTTTTTCCGCAGCCCGCGAAGCGGTGCCAGCGCAAGAAAGTAACAATTAAAGTTTGTCTTCTCTTCTATTATCACTCGCTGTATTCTTTCGGGTTTTCTAAATATACAGCGATCTATTTGCCCCGAGTAATTTAAAGTGCTTAGAGTGCCTGGAGGGGCAATTGTGTCGAAAAGGGGGCGAAGAACTAGTGGCGCCATCTATGGACGGGGATTGTACTCGAGGGATTAGAGATCCGCTGCGTTGCCCGTGTAGTTTTATTTTAAAGCAACCCCCCCCCCCCCCCCCCCCCTTGATAAATGCCGCTTAAACCCGGGCGGCGGTTTTATTTTAAGAAGGTGGCGAGTGAGATTCGAAGCGCAGATTTCGGCCGCACAAAAGCGTTCGGGCCAAGAAAATAAAACAATAAGGGGGGTCTCTTCGCCCTCCCGAACTTCACCGGTGGCATGTGGTGTGCCCTGGCCGCGCTCTGCCCGCTCCCCTTCTATTCATAGACGGCACAGCTAGGCCGTGACGCGCGGGGGTACCTCGACTATTCCGCAATCATCCCGGCCAGGGGCTGTCCCGCCGCCGCGAACCGATGGACCGCCAGAAGCGGCGAATCTGGAGTGGCGGGAACAACTTGTATCCGGAGTGCTTCACGATTCTGGGACCCCGCCGTGCCAGGAAAAGGCACATCATAGTCCAGTGGCTTTTATTATTTTTTTCTGTCCGGGTGTCCAAGGGCACTCTGGGTTTGATGCTCACCAGCATCGTATAGCAACCTAGACTCAGCTGTTGCACAAACTCCCTTTCGTGACTCGCCTTCAAGAAAAACTGAACAAAAAATCTTTGAATGAAAAAAAGAAAGTGAACTGTTTAATGTAGACACCTTAAAAATGATGAGTCCTAAGTTCTCGTAATTTCCAAATAAAATCTCGTCGTTGCTGTGCGCCGAGCGCGAGAGCCGAGCGAAACTCTAGCAAAAGTGACGTCATCGGCGAGGAAGTAAAAGAGCCGCTCTCCAAGCAAACGGTCAGGCAGATGATCGAGTCATGGACTTTGAGCGACTAATTGATTGGGAACAACCTCATCGATTTCTATTCGACACGCATGACCCTGGTTTCAAAGACACGTAGTTAAAACAAAACCACCTTCGAAAGAACTCTCGTCCCTCAGCCTGCAAACAAGGTTCGCCAGGTACCCGTCGGTATCTCGGTGGTGAAAGATTTCGCGCACCCAGAATGCTTCTCTGGGCGTTAAGCCATCTACACACATATGCACTAATTTCGTATGTAAGAGCATTTGTCGCGTTTCTATTTCAGCGTCCCACATGTCCGCCACAGTGCTGCTGATGCACCCAACCACAGGAACCGGAACCGCAGTGCACGCGCTAATCCGCAGCAGTAACCGCGGTACAAGAAGCGCTAGCAAGGCGCTACTGAAGCGCTAACAAAGCACTACAAAAGCGATAATCGCGCGCTATATTAGAACTAAGTCACGCGCCAGGAAGCGCCACATGAGCGCTCATGAAGCGCTAACTTAGCGCTCCGTTGTATGTGTGAACCGGCCTTTATAGTCCAGAATACTTAGTCCGCAGGCGACTGTCGGCGCTGAGTCACACTTAGTCCAGCATACTTAGACCACAGGCAATGATCGGCGGCGAGTTGGCGCATGCAGCAGGTACTCGACAAGGTGAAGCCCCCCGGGCCTTACGTGGACTCACGACATCAAAGGGTGAATCATAACGAAACTAGGGGATAGCGCGGAAGGTGCATGACGTCAGAATTGCAGATAAAAGTCAATTGATAGAGGGCGTGATAAACCTCCTCCCCTCGCGATTACTTAGTTATCACAAGGAGCTCCCCACAATCCAAGAGCACTAAGAACTCGAGGCCCTACACGCACCCACCAGAGAATCGAAACCCATGGAAAACTTCTCATTAAGACATGATCATGACGCACTCTACTCCCGAAGAAATCTAAACCTCTCTCGATCGTTCCGATCAACCCGGAGATTACGAGAGCGTGTCGTGTGTGTAGCGCATCCAAAACCACCCGAAGTTCCCCGCAACAAAGTGTAATACATGCTCGACACAAAGCTGTGCTCCCCGGGACTTTCAGATGATCGAGACGAGTTTATTATTTATTGTGATGAGCAGATAAACAAAAA
This sequence comes from Ixodes persulcatus, assembly GCA_013358835.2. Taxonomy (NCBI): domain Eukaryota; kingdom Metazoa; phylum Arthropoda; class Arachnida; order Ixodida; family Ixodidae; genus Ixodes; species Ixodes persulcatus. The sequence goes on along the minus strand of JABSTQ010009395.1, from coordinate 306,822 downwards.
CGTGTTTCCTGAGTAGGTGTGGGTACGTTCCGTATGCTCTAGCGCAGGCAGTTGGTGTAATCCTGTTGGCAATCAGGTCAGCTAAACAGGGAAAAACAAGAACACGAAGGAAAGGACTGGACAATCACACCGCTGATTAACAACTGACTTTTACTTTTTGCTCATCCCAGCCTAGGCCTTTTCTTCTTCGTCCCTATGGCACATTAAACAGGTTTAAAACAACCTTTTAGCCTACCATTCAACTTCCGTGTTCAGCTGACCTGATTGCCAACAGGGTATAATCCTTCTCGTGAAGTATCACGAGTCCGCCCGAAGCGCGGTGCTAAACTTGGCCCATCAGCAGCTTCGAACGTGAATGTTGAAAGCACGTTTTTATAGTTCCGAATAATTGACAAAAATGAGTTCAATCGGTTGTGCGACGAAATTAAGGGAATGTATATGTGCGCTTCCACTACAAAAAGGCGGCGCGAAGTAAGTAGTTGTAATACACAGGGTGTCTATTTTAAAGCTTGACGTATTTATAAGAAACAAATGCCGTGAAAGCTACACCAATGCGGTTTGTGCAGGCGAGTTATGCGGCCAGTGGGACATAGTGCAGGGGACTAACCATAACGATGAGTTGGATAATTACACTCCGTTCAAGCTGAGATAGAAGCTCCGCCTTCAGCGCGAGCTTTCTGCCCCTCGCTAACACAAGAGTGAACGCGGAGGCACGCGCAGCCAAAGCACCGCGAAAGCCAGCGAACTCGCACTGAAGGCGGAGCTTCTAAAGTCTCCGTTTAAGGGTGTATATAACTAAAACACGTTAATTAACGTTTTAAATATTAAAGATGAGCATGGTGCTCTAATTAGAAACTTGCCGAGTGTCATTGGAAGCGATTAAATCAGTCAATGGAAAGAATTGGAGCACGTGGAGTGCACGGTGAAGCGCTGAAGTTACTATACTTGTGCAGCGGGAGCAAGGCTACGGGTACGATGAGGCACCCGTGCGGTTTTCCAGTCTCTTTTCACCCGGGTATTCTCAGCCCAGCCTCGTGCCTGTTGCATGAGTGGTAACATTATCGCAGTACTGCGCTCCTCATGCGCTTCAAAGTCTTTCTAATGTTGACTGAGTTCGTAGTTTTCAATGACGCTCATTATTATGTCGTTTTTTATTACTTAAAAAATGAATTACCAAAGTTTAGTTGATTATTCGACTCATCGTGACAATTAACCCTTCATACTATGTCCCCCTGGCCGTAGCGCTGACCTGCAAACACCGCGGTAGTGTACTTTTACGGCTTAAAAAAAAAAAAAAATGTTAAGCTGAAAAAAAAAAGAATACTCTGTATATTGTGTTTTATAATGCGAGGAAAGTGAGTTACGGTAAACACAGTGCGGTTGTTTATTGCTCCGGTAAACTAATCCAGAAAACGTTTAAAAAATCAAAAGGAAAAAAAAAAAACGGTCTGAGCTAGCAGAGGTGATTCAGAGCCAAAGCAAAATGCGAATCCGATAGCGCGGCTTTGATTGGGGCAATATTAAGCACGCTTTCAGCTTCAGAGTCCGAGCGTATTGGCGACCTCCGTGAAATCAACGGCGTTTTTGAGCTTCTGCTTGCACGACGCTGTCGGGGCAGGTGGTATGGCTGGGTCAATACCTGAGCGCATCAAACGTTCGCGGTGTCTGCGGGTCAAAACGCGCATACCCATCGAAATAGGTTCGGAAACAAAATCGTTAAAGAGCGTGATATCAACGCAATTCCGTCAAAATGGAATTCACAAATAGCTAGAGCTTATTCTCCTTGTAACCGAATCGATATCTGTACTTTCTATCATTCATAATGAACAACACTGCTTTATCAGTGGGGTTTTTTTTCCCCACAAGAGAACGAGAAAAAGTAAGAAAAATGTAGTCACTCCCACATGCCATCGCTTCACAGCGCTGTATATGTACGAAAGGAAGTATTGGCGACTCCAGCGAAATCGACGCCACTTAGCGGCAACGTCGAGAAGCTCAGGAGAGGAGGTCGTTTCGATTCTGTCGTCTGCTATCGCTGCCTGGTTCTCGTAGGCAGCAGAGAAACAAACATCGCTTGCAGGAATTATTTTTAGGCTTCCGCCGTGCCATTCTTACGCATTGACTAGAAGAAGGTCTCTACTGTCAAAAAATCGCTTTGTTTTCATATGTAACACCGATTTTACGCTGCAGTGCAAGAAATGTATGGTGGTCCGCGTGCTAAACGACGAAAACGACCTTCTTTCGTCCGCCATTTTGCCTGACCAGCGCGCCCCCCATAGCTCGCTGGAGTTGCGAATAGCGCTCGCTCTTTGACTTCCGTCGTGCTTTGGCTATGCTGCCCGGAACGCGTCTCCGAATGGCGTGTTTAGCGTGTAAAAAAATAAAAGTGGTCCCTCGATTTCCGCCCTATGACGTCATAAAAGCGCCACGCTGTCGCCTGTAGCGATACTGGCGGCGTCACACCGCAACAGCCGGTGTGGATGTGGCTGACGCCTGCTCTGCTACAGGTCGCGCTCTCCAGTGTGGCAGTCCACGGAAGCTTCGGCAGCCAGAAATCGGGACGCGGCGACGACAGCGACGCTCACGTTCGCTCGTACTTTTCGCCAGCATTTATACTACCAACCGCCAGGATCGCGACATCCGACAGCGTGACACTCCGGCTTTTGTGACGTCAATTGTTGCCACTTCGCGACCACTTTCGATAGATGGGCGAAATGCGGGGCGTGTAAGTTGGTCTGCTCCTTACGCAGAGGTTGCGACCAGAGGTCAGAACGCCGAGCTCTTATTGGCTGCTCGAAAAATATAGTGGGTAGACCTGAAGGCATTTAGCATTGAGGTCTACCCACTATCTTTTCAATGAAAGCCAATCGGAGCTCGGCGCCTTTCCGACGTCAACGCAACTCCTGCGCGAGGAGCAGACGAACTATACTTTGTTTCAGCTTATCTTGTACCGCAGCGAAGGCTAGAAGCGCGAGCTCATAGCGTTGGCAGCTGCCCTTAGTGCACGAGAGCGTGTGCCGCCGAGATGTGCTTTAGAGCAAGGAGCTCGCGCTTGAAAGAGCGTATGGCCGGTGCCATTTCCAGTGTTCGTGCGTATGGCGCGTGCTTTGCTCGTTTTCCGGAGCGACGCACACGCGCGTGTTGAGCTGTGGAGATCGCACGCTGGGCTGTGGATTTGTAAACATTGGAAAGGTCTATAGCGCTCCGCATAGGATGCTAAACACACATGGGTCGCTAAACTCGTCAAACACAAAGTTAGGCACGAAGTTCGCAGAGCGTCCTGATTGGACTCTCGCGACGTTGGCGTCACGCGGGACGAGATGTCAATCATCCAAGCTCTCTCGGTGCTGAAATTGCAGCGAGAATGTAAGGCACAAAGTTGTAGCGAGCTTCATCGGAGCGCGCGCGAGCAACACCGTGGGGCCAGCCGATTGAACGGCTGCACTGATGACGTCGCGCCCGCGTGTCCCTACATCCCTACGCCGCGATAGAGTCAATGAAACGTAGATTGTACCTAGGCGGGCTGTAAATACTCTGAACTTTCTCGTCGCAAGATCGTCGTTTGTGGAAGTTATTGCTGACGACAAAGTGACGTTTCACAACTTTGGAAAGGAGTTATTTGATGCCAAAATCTTCGCTTCGGAATCGAGGCGAAGATTAAACTTTGTGATATTGTGGAGCCGTGCGCGGTGTACGCGGCTTTAGAGCTCATCTTCCGCCATTGTCAACAACGCCACCGGGGTCACCCACAGGCGTTGTGTATAGAGACGTCGGAAAAGTCGAAGAGATGAGGGAGAGAGGGGGGATGGCGAGAAAAAGCCGGGCAAAGGGGAAAAGAAAGGTATAACCAACACAAACACACACTCAAATAGGGGTCAGGAAGGGCCGTAGAAGTTGTTCGGGAGAGAGAGAGAGAGAGAGAGAGAGATAGGGGGTGGGTGGGGTGATAGTAGTGAAGAAGGGGGACATCCCTTCCCCCGAAGTTTTAGAGCGCAACTCTTATGCGCCCGTTTCGAGCTTGAGCGGCGTCGCCGTCGGCGTAACCGCGCGCGCGTTGCATTATGGGACGTTTTTTCACTAAATGTAGCGGGGAAATTGACGTCACGTGATTTTAACTCCAATTAGGTTTCCCCGCTAAATGAGAGGCGAGCAGGATAGGAGGAGGGGGGTGGAGGGGCATACCCTCCCCTCCTCCTCCTCAAGAGCTGCGCTTTAATTCGACATTACAGAGAACTGTAAACGTCTGTCTTTTTTTTCTTGTATCACTCTCTGAAATGCTATAGTCCGGGGCTGGGGCGATATCCCCCCCCCCCCCTACACCCTTATGCCCTTTGCGCCCCCTTGTTCGACGCCACTTGGGGGGGGGGGGGGGTGAATCGCCCCCCTCCCTGTTCTTCTGTTTCGACGATCCTGTTTAGAGGCGTTCCAACTGAGCGATGACGAGGAACAGCACAGCGTGCAATTTTCGAAATTATGGTTCTAGAGATTCTGAAATTAAAACGGTGCGCGTTCCATGAACTTACGAGCGGCCATGACAGACTTTCAATCGAGAGGCTCGTGCTAGGGCTCGTTGTGGCCAGGCGCGTTCAGTGACGTGCTTTTATAGTTCATAACTTTGACGTCAGGGTCAGGATGATCAGTTGTGAACGACAAATTTGATGGTGAGTGTTTGAGTCGTCGGTGAAAAGTTTGGTTGTGTACGATGAAAGCTTGGTATCCTCGCGTTCTCGAAACATCACCGTCAATATTGACAAACTGACATTACTCTTGTTTCAGTTGATGAACGCAGAATTAATCCCAGTTTGGCTAATCTTTAAAAGTCTATCATAAAATAATTTTATCTCCCGCTGATGGGGGACAACTGCCCGGAAGTCAAATCCGTCCAAAGGTGGACAATGCTACTCGGCTGGTGGTGACCTAGCCACGTCGGGCTACACTCTGATCAAATTCAAAAGGCCGAGATAAGTAAACGGGACGACAGGGACGTTTTTTTAGTAAATTCTGCTTTATCGGCGGAAATAAGAACGACATCAGACTATCAACTTTGACGGTGTTGATTTTAGAATGCAATTACCCAAGCCTCCGCTGTGCTTTTTAGAGACCGGTCGCAGCTGATGTTTGTCGCCGCGAGCTTTCTCGTGCTGCTCTAGCTCGGCGCCTAGGGAGTTCTAGGGATTGTTCGCCGTTGCAATGAGAAACGTCACGACGATAAACGGATCTGCGGGTTTGTGAGGAAAGAAAACTTCGCTGCAATCTTTCGGCTCCTCCCCCCGCTATGTCATAACACGAAGAAAGTTGTGTCTGACGAGTTTAGCGACCATGGTCGGAGTAGGGTGCCTTCATGTGCGCTCTGCTTGGGGTGATGACATCTGGCCATTTTGTTTCTCACGCTTATTTTTATTTTTTGTTCTGAAGCGCGTGAAAGAGCGTGTCACTGCACGCGCTCGTGGCGCTGACTGTGCTATGCTGACATTTTGTTTCCTGCGATTTCTTTGTATTTTCCCTGTGAGCGCGTGCTGTCGGCATCGGGTACTACAAACGATGGGATCACTCTAAACAGAAGGACATTGAGGCACTCTAGGTCGGAGCATCGCCGAGACTGCAACGAGTAAAACAACCACGAGAGCACGAGGCTTTGAAACATTCTTCCGTAGAACGAGCGCTCGCCCTAGAAAGGCATCTCTGAAAGCCAGGAGTGCGGGCTAGCTCGCGCTTGTGTCATTGGCTGCAGTCTCAGCTTAAGACGCACGCTCAAAGAGCACGATATCGTTGCTACGTTTTTCTTGCCGAGAAGAACAAATTCGGGGGCGCGAAATGCATACAGATAGTAATGGCCCCAACCTGCCGAGCAACGAGGCCAAAGCACTGACAGCTGATTTGACGCCAATGCAAGCTACGTATAATGGTGGCAAGGAAAATTCGCCGTTTCATCGGGCTGTTGCTATCGTACATCAACGTCAATCAGGAATTGATTTTTACCGTACTAATCTTTCTAAAAGAAATAACCGGATCGTACGAAGCACTCGTCCGAGTCAACCCTTAACGAAACAAGTAGTTTTATAACCAAATAAAATCTCCCCCCCCCCAAAAAAAAAAAAAAAAAAAAAAAGAAAGAAAAACTGCATAAACCCGGGTCCGTTATCCAACGGTTGTTCGAATGCAAAAATCTGGGTGTTCCCTCGTCAATCGTCAGAGGGCCCCGGAGTGCGCGGATGCGATGAGTTCAGATTGATGACAGTGATCGATGTGGATAGCCATAATTTCGGAAAGGCTCTGCCGCTGTCCGTTACACAACGGTTGTTCGTCGGTCGGCGGCGACCTCGGAGCGTTTCGCAAGAGCGGCCTTGACCATTTAGATACGACCGCTGCAACTTCCTAAACAGCGTGGCGTCTTCCTTTCGAGAAGATCTATAACACAGGGGGGTATGGGAAAAAGAATAAATGAAAAAGTGTAAACGACGGTAAAGGCGGGCGTATGCCGAAAATAAACGATCGGAACCGAGAAGCGGAGGATACGAAGCCTTTCACGTCTTCGCTGCTGTTTAGTCTGCGCGGACAAGAAAGAATAATCACGCGCGAGTGTTGTTGAGTGTTCACGAGACCGCCGTTGCAATTTTTGAATTGTGACGGAACCGATGAGCGCCGACGCGGTTCTCTTTGATTTGCTAATACCACAGCCTAAAAAAGGCTACGCTTTCCGCATCCACCCGAACTACAGACCTTTCCAGCGGCAGTCTCGAACGAAGCGACCGGACAGAAAATGCTGAGTCACTGAGCTGTGGACGCATGCGCAGCGTCCGATATACCGCACAGCAGATCAACAGCGCATGCTTGGAAGGCGTTCCACAGCCCAGCAGACAAAGATGGCAGCGCGCAGGAGGCGATTTCTGCAAAGGTCTATATAAGCTGGTTGCTGTATTTCTGTCCTTGTCTCTGTCACTTAAGTGTAGAACGGGCGAGGTACACGGCCAAGCCTGTCGACATACTGTCGGTAATGTTGCGGACAAGACTAACCCCTTTCTGGAAGGTCTGTTCGAAGATCTCGGGATTCCACATAATGGTGTCTGGCGTGCAAGGGCTGTGGCGTGTTTGTGATGAACGCGACGTTCGTCGGTGGGTGCGGGCATTTAGTGCGCATGCTCAGAACGCTATACCAGCGGTTCCAGTTTCAGCCCTGACAAGTTAAGAAGCGCGGGGCGTAGCTCATTTTGTTTTCTAATTCGTCGCCTTCTGATTGGCTCATGATCCCTGGCTGCGAGTTGCTTGGGACCTATCGCGCCCTGACTTTCCTTCGTTGGCTTGTCGGACACTATACTGCACGGATTCAAACTGCAGGGCAAAAACTGGGTAGCTAAAACTTACATCGACGGAACAAACATTCGACGAAGCGACCGCCTTTTGGCAAAACATCGTTCGAAAGAATGGCGTTCTTTCGATGGAAACCTCCTTTTTTTATGCAGTTAAAAAGAAAAGAAAAACACTTTTTTTTTTCCGCAAAGATGAACAACGCATCGTCGAACGCTCATTCTGCGCCCAAAGTTTGCCCTAAGGGTTCGAACCATGTAGATGCCAAAGTTACAAAACTCACCACTGTCTCGTCAAAAAAAAAAAAAAAAGTTATTTTATAAAATTTTAATGAGAAAATGGTACTCTACGGAGCTGTCGAGTACGTGGTGCTGAATGACGTCAGTTGCAGAGAAGTGGGCCCCATTCTTCCATTGAAAATGTCATATAATCACTTTTATTTTTTTGAATGAGATAACAGTTAATTAGTTTTGAATGTTCAGCATCTCGTTCGGATTGCTAGCGCAACATTTTTGGTAGAGGATTTGTGTGTCCTTCTCCCCAGTATCAACCTTCCTGGAGGCTCGTCAAAGACCGGTTCAGCGGCGCGGTCTCTTGGTAAGATAAAGAGAAGTTCAGCAATGGCGGCTGCGACCTGACGGGTGTGCAAAGCGTCATCCCCCGTTTCGGGTTGCTTCAAAGTGCGTACCGTAAAATTCCGAGAGACGCCCCATCCCCGAAAAATAGCCCGCCCCCTATTTTCGGCTTGATTCGCTATATTTATTTTTAAACACCGAAAGATAGCCCATTCACTGTAATAGTAGTGTTCGGATCAACGATGGTATCAGCTCAAATATGCGGCTATAGTTTGCTATGGCAGGATATAAGCGAACGTTGCTTACTGTGAGATACAGTCATCTTTGCTTCGTTGCCCCTCGCCAAAATCACAAGCTTGGAAGGGACATGACCTAAAAATAGCAATTTTTAAAAATGTTCTTGATTCTACACCGAAGGTTAGCCTACTCCATGTTTTCACCCGATTTGCTCTTCATGTTTGGTGGGTCATCTATAGGGATTTTACGATACTATTACCTTGAGGTGACAAAAAAAAAAGAAAGAAAAAAAAAGTGTACATTTTGGGGGTGGCGAAACGCTGTATATGCAGTTAGAATGAGAGCCTCGTATACATTACAGTGCAAACACAAAAACGGAGCTCTTAAGTTTGTGGCGTAAAAAAACACTATCTGTGTCTACTCTGTATCTACGCGAACGTTCCATCGCCGCTTCAGACTAGAAAAAAGTATTTTTGCTAGTTTGTTTAAACTGAATTTACTTATTTATTGATTGATATTACTTCGAAGCGCCTATAATGCTACATTGCGAGGGAGGGTTACGTGTTAACCAAAAAATTGTTTTTTGCCAGCAAGGTGAGTTTTAAGGTCACCACCGGGAGGCTGTTGTTTTCGAAAGAATAAAAAAAAGTCTAAGTAAAAGCGAACAAATATGAAAGCGGCACTAAAATTTTCGTTTCGCTTATATTTTTTGCACTAATGAGAACTGTTTCTTTTAAACTTTTTTTTAGACGCAAGCGTGAAGGTTATTTTTTCCTTGTTGTTTCGATCTGTGCCAACTTTTTTTGTGGTGTTTGGTCCTAAAAAAGGCTTTCTCTATAAAAACAAATGTTTCGAGTTCCGCGTTCTTTGTTTATAAGCGCCAACTTCCGCACACAACATACAAAATGTCCCCGAAACTTACAAGGGGGTTTTCTTCATTGCCGTACGTTCAGCCGGATGCCAAAATTTCAGAACTCGCCGCAAATATGATTCAAAAGTTATAACTTAAGTGCGATTTTCAGAGACCCCAAATGAGAAAATGGTGCCCGCGGCAGTCGGCGCCATTGATCTCCACGTATTGGGGGGGGGGGGGGGGGGGCGCAGCGAGCCGCCATTTGCGCATTGAAAATTTTCGAAAATCGCTTATAACTTTTAATTAGATAACGACAAGCTCAGAAGTACTGGCATATTGTCCTGTCTGCTAGCGCTACGTTTGAGCAGAAACGAAACATTTGGCAACACGCAGCTTATTTTTGTGGTTACAAAAAAAAAAAAAAAGGAATAGGGGAACTTGGACAAATTTAAATTCTGGTGTTTCGAAATCCCTACTTCTCCTTTGTTTTCCTAGTTCTACGTAAACAACCAAAAATAAAAAAGGACACAACGCGAAAAAAAAAAGGAAAAAGAAACCTTGAGGGTACGAAAAAGAAAGCCTCCAAGTTATGTGGTCACCAAAAGATGGGGCTTTCCTTTTTGTGCCCTTCGAATACAAAGGCACACGACAAACAACGCACACACATCCACACTCACATAAACACACAAAGATTACTCCACACTAACCGAGCTACAACTTTATTCTTTTTTTTCCCGTATTTTTTTTTTTTTTTTTTGGCAGTGACGGAGTGACAGGTTTAAAAGAAGGGCTGAGCGCAATACGCTTTTCTAAGCCAACTCCGGTAGTCCTTTCGAAATACTGTCGGTCTTGTATGTGTGTGTGTGTGGTTGAAAGGGGGGGGGGGGCACAAATGACTCTAGCCACAATAAATTGGACGAGACAGAAACACTTCGTTCGTCCCGCGGCCAGAAAACTGTAGCACACGTCGGGTCCGGGAAGATGAAACTGTGGCATAAACAAAAAAATTGATGTGCGAGAAATATAACAAGAAAAAGCTGAAACAACACGAGAGATAGAAAGAGAGAAAGAGAGGCATAAAAAGAGCAGTAACAAGTGACTAGAAATAGACGGAAGAACGCTGCTTTTTCCTCAGGATGAGCGTGGCTGCTCGTCTTTACCGGAAATGCAGTCACGCTTGACAACCTACTCCGGCCATTGTGGGTACAAAACGCTTTACTAAGAAACAAGTCTGTGAACCGTGGGCGCACTGTTAGCGAGGCTCGATCATCAGGCGATCTACATGGCCCAGTGGCAAGATGGCGGCTCTCAGATGGCGTACTTGCAAACATGTACCTTTTCCACAAGGGTGCAGCCACCTTGAATGTTGTCACTTCCAGTATGCGGTAAAACATCGTTTTGATCGCTCCCCGCCGCTGGAAGATGTTTACGAAAAATGCGTGATTGTCACACATTCTTGTTTTGTCTCGCCTATATTTTCTCGCATGGTGGTAAATACGCCTAAAAAACGCGGACAAAGAAAGAAGCACACAGGACCGAGGCGTAACTTGCAAATGAACTTTACTGAAGGAAACACATAAGAAGAATTAAACCGCACATGCGAAAAGATGACGGGCTTTCATTAACCACCTGGAAAGCCTGCCGTCACTGTTGAGTGACCGATAAAAGCCTGCTCCTTATCGGATAAGGCGACAGAAGGAGCCCTAATACAGACATTCGTGCCATGGGCCCTTATCACGAATGCCTCATGTATCTCGCGTTCCAATTTCATTTTGAATTTTTTTTCATAATCTTGGTACTACTGAACTCGGCCTAAAGGCCGAACTCCATGGAACGAATTATGTGACGAATAACTGGCGAACGCCGCCCGACGGCACGCTCGTTTTGCGCGCGACGTAGCAGTCACTGTGTTGATTCCACGCGCAGAGCAAAAGCCGCCGGCCAAAATTCGTCGGTTATTCGCAGCATATTCGTCCCATGGAGTTCAGCCTTAACACTCAAACCAATCACAATGTACAGCCAAGTGTCCGTGTTTTTTAGGCGTATTTACCACCATGCATAAGTACCAACTAGCCCAACTCGCAGGCTTAATATATTTTCTCGCATATTCCAGGTTGATATGTTTTACTATTTTTTCGTCCCGCGTACCAGATGCGGAGCCCACGTGACTGAGAACGACAGGAAACGGAAAACGTCTGTACCGGGAGCTGTGGGGTATGTACTACACCTTTCCAATGTTTAAAAATCCACAGCCCAGCGTACGTGATCTCCACAGCCTAGCACGCGCGCGTTTGTGGCTTCGGAAATCGAGCAAAGCACGCGCCATACGCACGAACGTTGATAGTGGCACCGGCCTGCAGCCATTCTGGGAGAATCAGATATAGAATGTTGAAGCAAATCACGCAGGAACGCATAAACGAAGCGGTTGCAGCGAGGTCGAAATAGATTGAAAGTGAGTGAAAGTGAGAGAGAAAGAGAAAGGGCGAAATATTCTCAAGACTCCCCCGAGGCCCGCAGATAAAGAAAGTGAAGAGAGGCAGAAAAACAAAAAAAGAAGCGGAGGAGGATTGGTCCTGGCAGTCCCAACTTTCCCGAGCAACCTGGCCCGAATCCAAGGAATGCAAACTTGGAAGTGACGGGGACAGCGGGGCACAAAGACATTGTAGCTCGCTCTCCGATCTATGCGGTCTTCGAGGAAAAAAAAAAAGAAAAAAAGATCGTTCGTTCTTTTTTTTTTTTTTACTTGAATTTATATATATAAAAAAATTGAGGCGTTTTTACAAAACTAATAAAAACGGCAAAACGGAGAAAAAAAAGAGTCGGGCCGCTTAAAATTGGCCTTCAAGGTTCGACTATTTAATTTCTAGATCTTGTGTTTTCGTTTCGTTTTTCAATGCCGCGGATTCAATGTTGAACACTGTCATCAATTTTTTTTATTGAACTTTTCGTTTAAAGTGACTTTGGGTATAGTCACAGTAGCATATCATTAGGGACGCGGTCGATACGAATTATCTCACGAGACTCGTGTGTGTGAAAAGCAGACGACTTTCCAGGGACATAGATTTCCATCTTAACCTAACCTAACCTAACCTAACCTAACCTAACCTAACGTAACCCTAGCGAACTCAACTTAATACAAGATAATCTAACCTAGACTAACGTAGAATATTTTATCCCAGCCTAATGTATAATGCGCACGTTGCATTTTTCATTCAACCTCGATTGATTTCACCCTAAGTGAATCTACGGAGGTATGAACTGCATATTTAGGTTCTATCATAGTCCTCCCTCTAACGGCCTAAAGACGGTAGTAACCAAAATAAATAAATAGGGCACCACGGAATAAAACACGAACGTATAGCCAAATGCTTCGACTAGAAAGAAAAAGAAATTCTGCATTGCCGATAGTCACACAAATTCTTAATAGATACATACGTCGACCTAAAACAGTTATTGGGAAACTAAACGCACTGAAAGGTTTCTCGTACTTTTCTTTTGAACCCGAAAGAAAGCAATAAAGGGGGAAACGGCTTCTGTTTCGGATGGTTTTCGCGGTTCTCGGTCAAGTTGGCCGTCAGACCGCGCGGATGCCGACCCAGAAAAACAGTCGATTAGTCCAGCGACAGCATTCGGGTCGGGCCCAGAGTCCGGATAACAGGGCTCGATCAATAAAGCAAAATAAAGTATGCTCCTTCGAACGCTCTTTCTTCGCCCAACTCCATTTGTGAGCCCATGGCGTATCGAGCGGCTGAGCCATATCTGGCCTTGGGTCATCGTTGTTCGTTACCGCTATTACTAGCGGCGTTATTTTGGCTATTGGCGGCTGCTTGTTTATTGATGGCCGTGGTCTTGGGCCACCCTTTGGAAAGAAAAAAACTGTCGCGTAGTTTTTCTCCGGTTGGTGTGAGCGGGATCGGCGGAGATCGATGAGCGACTGCGAGAAGAACGCCGATGGTGCTTACGGTAGTTTTCTCTTGATATTTCTTTTTTTTTTTCCTAAATGGAAGTGAGGTATAACAGATGTTTGCTTGACGTCTAAATAGAAAACCAGGAAATTTGGATTCTTTTTTAGATCAACATTCGAATTGAAGGCACGTTACAAAGAAAGAATAAACTGTTCGCGTGACGAAGACTTTTAATAAAAAAATCCCGAGAATGTGCCCATTCTAAATTACAGTTAGAACAACAAAACGTGACAATTTGTGTTGAAAAACTTTCGAAAAATAAAAAAAAAAAAAGACTCGAAAGCCAAACTAACTCCATTTTGTTAATACACGGCTTTTACTCTTTCCGGCGTGCTGCGTAGTATATATCTAAATTGCGAGTATCTATCGAGAAAATGGCGAACGAAGGCGATGCCAAAACCAACATTCAAATTTTCCCGCGCTTTCCAGGGGCATGACGTCACTGGCAGGCACGAGTCTAGACCGGAGGGGATCTAGTAAACTTCTCCCATGCTGCTGAGCAAGTGCTAAAGTGAGCTCCGGCGGTTTTTCATTTCTCGCCACTAACAAACGTCTTGTAATTACTCGAGAACAAGTTGTACTTCCCAAACAGTAAACCCTCACCATACCATATGTTCGGGGACATGTCAACATACCGGGAGTTTGGACACGATATACGTTAAACATATTCTAGAAGTTGTTACTTTTACAACCTTGCTTAACTTAGTTTTAATGCGATTTTACTGCTTCCATCTTCTCTAGCGACACTCCAGTAAAAATAGTTTAACCTCAAACATTACCAGGTTGATTATATTCCCTGGCAATTTATTTTACATCAACCCCCGAAAAAAAAAATAGGTAAGATTGTGTAACTTTGTTTGCTAATTCTTTACTTGGCCCTGAGTGAATGCTCGACTTGTTTAAACGAAAACACGTGTTATGCAACGTGAATGAAGAACAATGTTGCCAAACAACTTTAATGTGGCGCCAAGTTTATCAGCTGTTTTTTTACTGCCTCGAGGACAGTCAGTTTGTGCCAAACACTGGAGTTTTTTTTAGAAACCCGGAAGAAAGAACCTCTTCCTAAAACGTTTCACCAGAAAAACTGCGTGTAGGTAAAAATTAAAAACAAAAGTTACGTCATCACACTTTCGTAAAGTTGGCTCTGCTGCTTGAGTAGAAAGCTTTACAGGCAGAGCTACGCTTTACAGGCGGAACCAGCGGACATCGTTTTCAAATGCGGGAACTACAACCGTCGTACCGGCGTGCGGTCGTGTATCACTACTGCGCGGTGCACGTTAAAGACCCCAGGCTAGCGGTTGTACTTCACTGGCTTAATTTCTTATCTAAAGCTGGGAGACTCGTCGCCCGTTGAGGCAGACCAAGTTCTAGGCTGTATAAACATACACACAACCCATTTGTTTTTCTTCTTTTAACCACAACGTGCCCCCCCCCCTTTCCCCCAAGTAAAATTGTAGTTGTTTTTGTTGTTTTTATTGCAAAAATAAAGAATGCATCTTTGCATTCTCCGCCCAAATTTACCGTTTATTATCTCAGTAAAATAACAGTTTTAAGGGTTTATATCTTTTAGTTAAATGCAGCACCAAAACTATTTTTTTTTCCAGCAGTTTCGAAGCATGCCTCTATGGAAACAGGTCTTACGCGAGTCAGCAAACATTTATAATGACTGCCGTTAGAATTGTCTCTACTAAAACGCATCTAATTAAATTACTTACAGTAATATATAAAAAGTAAACGAATAATTAATTCAAAAGCAACAAACAGTTTTTTTTTCCGGTTAAAGTTTGACAAGGTCACAAAACTATTACGACTCCTAGTTTATTTGATTAAAAACCTAGAGGCCCTCATAAACTATCATCAATCAAGCTCGGTGGAAAAAAAGTGATGTTCTTGCGGCTCCGGTCTTTCATTACCATTTGACCTTTTAACCAGCGTAAGCGGCGCCTCGAAAAAAAAAAAAACAGTCTATAAAAAATAAAAAAGGCAATGTTCGAGAATTTTTTTTTATCTTATAGACGAGTGACCTTTTCTATCAATGTGCTTTCAAAAATGTTTGCAGTTTTATTGTCTTCTGGCGTGCTAAGGCCGATTTCAAACCCATATATGTATTCCCGTTTCTAGAAGGATACATCCTATTTCAACTCAAAATTGACTTCAACGTATCTTTAACATTATACGATGTTAAAAGGTAAAATTGATTTTTGTATATATCGAATAAAATATAGCGTTTTGCGGTACTTGTTTGTTCGATAAAAAGGGTCGATTAGACGCCATAAAATGCTCGAAAAAAAAAAATTGCTTCGACTTGTCAATCGGACAACGCTGTGATATGGCTATCAATTAACTTACCAGCCGCTAGCGCTAGATTCTGGGGGAAGCTAAGAGAGATGCTGCGATGTGAGACAAATACATGGTTGGATTGTCATAAACGCTGGTTATTAGCGCACCTTCTTTTCGCCCACCTTGGTTGAATCCTTTATTACGAAGTGAGGTCTTCTCAGACATTAGGCTCACGTGTTGTGGGAAGTTACAGCAGTAAACAAGGGAGCTTGACACTAAACTCAAAGTTGCGTCGTCGTCTACGAATGACGTCTATTTCTTCGTGACAGGCTGAGCTAAATATATATATATATATTGAGCGGTCCCGTTTTGTGACAAGAGTGCGGCGCTGGAGAGCTTGCATCAGGCGGGGCAAGGCCATCCATACTCTTTGAACAAACACAAATGCTCGTGTGTGAGTCATTGCACTGCCAGAGTTGCAATTTGGGTTCGTTCACTTTGAAACGTTGTGAAAAAATAGGTTGGGTTCACGACTTCAGACTTGACAAGTTGAACGAAGCCACACAAAACGAGCACACAAAAAGCCTAATTCAATGGTGCGAACTGCATTTCTTTTTTTGTTCCAAATCTGGTCCAATACAACAATCGCTTTACACGTATTTGACGGGTAAGTAGTGCTATGAAATAGTTGAAAATATAGTTGCAAGACGACGGTGGCACAAATAACTTATATATTCTCTGTAACCTCGAGAACCTCCTGCACAAGCTGCCCGCTTAAGCCGAGGTCACACTGCTTATACATCATACAAAAGACAGTCTGCGTACAGATTCGAACGCAAGTCACCGCGAGATCCGTGCTTCGAATGACGGTCGGCAATGAGTTGAAGGAGAAACTTGGCACGCGGCATTTGAACCACGAATATTGCGGTGACTCGTGTTTGATGACTGTCTTTTGTCGGATGTATAAGCGGTGTGACCCCGGCTTTACGATCTTCACAACCAGTTGAAACAGCCGCCCGTGCATGAGCACCATTTGAGAACGCTACGCTATGCAGCGTTCCGCCTACAAGAACAGAGCCTCGCTTGCAACTCCATTTGACAAGAACAAACGAGCCATTATCAGCCGCACAGATAAAGGGAGAGGAGGGGTGACGAAGACAAAAGCCATTCCCAAGATGGCGGCCGTGTCACACGAGAAGGGCCTTCCAGGTAGCCCGGGCTATTTCGGCCTCCCCCTCTCTCCGACCCCCGGGGCCAAAAAAAGCGGCACTGAGCTTTTCCTGCCGTTGGACGACTTCCCAGGGGTTCCGCGGGCCCGGGCCGAAGCTCGGGCCCAGGGCCCACCCATCGGAACTCCGGGACCGCCCGCACGCCGGGCCGAGAGGGCAGACGTCATGGCGAACGCAGCCGTCTGCCACGGGACGGCCGTGGTTGACCCGAAATGGATGTCGTCTGCTACGCAACAGTCGTCGGCTGCATGCGCCAAACGCTCTGCGGACTGTCTGCTGCAACCTGGCAATTATCGTCCGCCACTGCGCTAAAAATGCTCTGTTTGTTTGAATGTTACGGCATAGATCAGGGGTGGCCAAACCGCGGCTCGCGAGCCTCATGCGGATCTTCGCGGGCCAAAGTACGGCTCGCAGCTTTCTGATAAACCTCTCCCTTCCCCATTCCCAAGATAAAAATAACATACATATAAAACAAAGAGCAGCACGCATCTTGTCAGCTTCGTGCCATCATACGCACAATAAACAAGGTAGTCCATATAGGGAGTATTCACTGGCGGCCATAGCTGTGTGCTCGGCTGCGGAGCGCGTGCAGAACGCGAGCTTCCACAGTTCTTTCGCCACGTGCATTCCGCACCACCAAGATTGCCGGTCTTGGCAGCCTATTAATGCGAGCTCGTTCTGAGCATGCGCTCTAAACAGTGACCTCAAATATGGCGGCCAGTGAATACCTCCTATACTGCTTGTCCAAAAATGTTATTGGCGCTTCAGACTCGGTTGCTGTTTTTCCTTTGTAAAATTTACCAAGCACATCATTTCAATCCTTAGTCCAGCGAGCAATTTCTTCAGCCCAGCACACGCATATTCGTGGCTTCGGAAAGCGAGCAAATCACGCGCCATACACCCCACCCCTTCCCGTTTCCAACGTTACTGCTACAGTAACGTTGCCCGTTTCGATCTGGATCAGCATCGTACCAGCGTGCGGTCGTGTATCACTCCTGAGTGGTGCACGTTAAAGACCCCAGGCTAGCGGTTGCACGGCACTGGCTAAATAGCTCATCTAGTGCTGAGACACCAGACGCCCACTGAGGCAGACTAACTTCCGGCTGTATAAACATACACACAACAATTTCCTTTTGTTGCGCCATACATACGAGCACTGAAAATAGAACCGGCCAGGGGCCCTTTTTTGGAAGGGTCAAAGGGAGCCGGTCCAGGATTGAGAGAAGGAAAATTTGCGTTAGGATTTTTTTAGTCCTGGGGCTTTGGAAGCTACGGGGGTCACTAGGAAAGAGGTAAAATTGGTTAACTAGTTAGTTAGATGATAAACTATACAGTTTTAACTACACTTCTACATTTTAATTTAGTTGCCCATAATGAAATTGACGAATTTACGCTCGACATCATTATAGTCAGGCCGTAACGTGAATTTTTTTTTTATTAAACGTTCGTAGTCGGCGTTTCAGGGTGAGAAATGTCATCTTTGTACGTGACTTCAAATCGATACTGAGTCGGCGAAAAGCGTCCGTGACGTTGGTTTCTCCTCCCAGCGCCGGCCCTGCAACCCACGTGACCTCGCCGCAAGTGACGTCAGCAGTGCGACGCAAACGCTGAGCGGAAAGATCGATGCGTGCTTGGAGATCTATTATGAAGGTCGTTCTGTTTCCTGGCGCAGGCGACGATAAAAATTAAGCGCGATACCCCGCGATCTTCGGGGTGACCGGAGGAGGACAACGACACATGAACCACAAAGCGCGACCCTGCTTCTCTGTTGGGGCTTCAACTTTCGTGGTGCCCTCTCCGCTGAAGCGAGGCGCGCTGAAGGATCGGCGCATAAAAAAAACAAACGGCCGGGTGTTTTGAGTTAAATTGAGCCCACAATTAGGGGCGCGTCCTTCGGGCACAGGGCTTTGAGGTTTTGAGGGGAGCCGGAGAAGGTCGTCTGCTTTCGTCGGATGAGCTCGGTCGTTTGCACGCTCAGTGCTCTCGGGTCGGTGCCAACATCTACCTTGAAAATATCCCGGCTAGGGATGCCGCGAACCACCCTAGGTTCGAATTCGAAAGGTTTCGATAATTTCGAACCGAACTGATGTTCGAAATCGAAAGGTTTCGATATTTTCGACCGTACGGAGGTTCGAATTCGAAAAATTCGCAACTTTCAAAAATCGTGGAGTTTCGAATTCGAAAAGTTCGAAGCTTTCACGGTTTCTAAAAGTTCGGGTTCGATTATTTCGAATATTGTTTTACTTGAGGTTCCAGAAATTCGAAGATTTCGAACGTTCCTAACTTGAAAATTTGAGAGATTCGAATGTTTCGAATTTCTTTGGATCTGAAATTTGGAACATTCGAACGTTTCGAATTCTTATAAACATAAAGTTCTATGAATTACAAGATTTCGAAATTTCTTTCTACATAAAGTTCGAAAAGTTCGAAAGTTTCAATTCTCTTTCAAGGCTAATTTTGAAAAAAAAAAAAAAAAAAAAACTTCGAAGGTTTTCAATTTCTTTGAAGTCCAAGTGCGCAAAGTTCGAGGTCCGGTTTTAATGTTCCGCCACAGTTTCAGTTTCAAATAACGTTTTCACGCCTCACTGGTTTTCACGAAATCAGGTTTAGAAAAGTTCGGGTGTGATATTTAGACAGCGCGAAGTTGGTCAGGCAATTAAATGAGACGACGAGTTTCCCGGATGTGTTGGAATATTTGCCAGTGCAGAGTGACGTTTGACCATAGATGAGTAATTGTGACCACCAGCCCGGGGTGGTCATTAACGGGCATCACGAAGTAGTGATCACACGAACGCACTGATTAACGATACTCATCCAGTTTGAAACGACCAGGGGCAGGCAGGTGGTTGAGGCTCAGAAAAACCTTGAAGCGATCTGGCAAACTGCCTCCCTACCCCCTTGCACGCTGGAAGTAATCCGATCAAACGCCGCCCAAGTGACGCTGGCATATAGTAAGTTTAGCTTGAACATGACGCAAAACCCTGAGACTGGGAATTAAATTTGAAAGAAAAAGTGTAAGAAGACAGAAAAAAGGGGACAAGATAACGCCTCAAACTCAGCTCTGGGAATAAAATTTGAACGAAAAAGTGTAAGAAGACAGAAAAAAGGGGGCAGGACAACGTCTTAAACTCAGCTCAGGACAACGTCTCAAACTCAACTCAGCTGAAAAGTCAGCTCAGGACAACGTCTCAAACTCAACTCAGCTGAGTTCGAGACGTGATCCTGTCCCTTTTTTTTTCTTTCTTCTTACACTATTTCTTGCGAATTTCATTCCCAGTCTCGGGATTTTGCATCATGATTAACATATATCCGCTCGCCTGCATCTTGACAATTTTCTTGTTTGTAATTACTTTGGAGGTTTATTTTCCGGGACGGAAGAAACGCCGAGCAAAAAGCACAGAAGCTGATACAACTTGAGGTCGAGGAGCGTTCTACGATACCAGTGGTGTCGGAAGAGGAAATACGGGGGGCTTCAGTCTCTCTCTCTCTCCCCCCCCCCCCCCCCAGATATTTCGGACTGCTAAAGTAAACAATGCGGGGAAAGAGAGCATGGTCGAGCTTATTTTAATCTGAAATTATCTATGCATATGTATAGCTACTGTCGCTCTTCACTGCATAAAAGATCGCGTAGATGGTCATTGTTAGAACCTCGTTGTCAGAAGGCACTACTCGTCACATGCTCGGCGGCTCGGCAGTTCAAAGCTATGTGTTTTAGACCTAAATAACTGTGCCATTGGTAAAAAGTAATAAATTAATAAACATAACAATAAATGTGAAAAGCTGGAGAGAAACAAAAAAACAAACAAAAAAAAACTATCAAGACCTCGCCGGAAGTGTTGTATTCTTGCATATTCTGAGGCCCAAAACTATGAAACAAGTTTCTCCTACCAAAATGCGTACAGGCCAAAAGAAACACGTCACAGGAACGTGAAATGAAAAAAAAAATATTATTATTATTTTTTTTTTATGACGTGCTGAACTTGAACAATTTTAGAAATCTTCTCCCATGAGTTAATTTATTCCTCAACGTGAAAAAAACAATAAATACATTATTTTGTATTCTGCAGATGGTAATGATTATGTACTGTCTGTGGTGTTAATTTAAACGCGATACCTCAAACAATGTAGACGAAAAAAATTACCAAGTTTAGGGCATAAGTGCTCGTAGATACATGTTTGGATATTTCTTCGAAACTCGTCTTGAATAACAATAACCTAGGCTATACATAGATCATTCTTAAAAAGTTTAACATCTCTACCATAAATAGCTTCGGCTATAGCGCGCTTCAAATATGGCACAAACGACAATTGTCAAAAACCCGTCGTCCTTCCTCACTCCTTCGGGAATCAATTTCTTTCAAACCAAGCATGCAAGATGATTGAAATAAACGGCATTGTCTTTCGCAAGGAATGCGGCACCGCATGTAAAATTGAAAAAAAAAAAAAAGATTACGAATGTACCTCACTTCTTGAATCCAAATGAAACCGCCTGCCGGTCTTTCGAAGTTCGACGAACTTCGAACGTTTACCCTAAAAGGTCGAAGTTCGTCGAACTTTAGATCTTTCAGGAATCGAAAGTTCGACAATTTTCGAATTCTTTAGATTAATAAGTTCGAAAGTTCGAAACTTATCGAATTTCTTAGCGTAGGAAGTTCGAAAGTTCGAAAAGCTTCGACCTTTTTAGTGCAAGAAGTTCGAAAGTTCGAAAATCATCGAATTTTTTAGTCTATCAAGTTCGAAAGTTCGACGAGCATCGAATTTTGCAGCGTAATAAGTTCGAAATTTCGAAAAGCGTCGAACTTCTTAGTTTAAGAAGTTCGAAAATTCGACTTCCGTCGAATTTCTCGATATAGAAAGTTCGAAAATTCGAAATCATTCGAACCTTTCGAACCGCTTGATCGATCATCGAACCTTCGGTTCGAAAAAAGTTCGCGGCATCCCTAATCCCGGCTGTAACTGAAAATGCTGGCTGGTTCCATATCCGCTTCTTTTACCCTAAATCGGTCTCAGCAGTATGGTCCAAGGTTCCTTGATGTGTTTGTCCTACAATAGACCTATTGGTAGATTACTCAATCATCAAGGAGAATGCTGGGAATGTGGGTCTACCTGCCGCACGTGCTCAAATGGCATCTTGCACGCGCGTTCGTCAACGCCTTATTTTGGTTATTTACTCCGAATCTTTTATACGGGGAAGGCGAGCGCGTGCGGCGCGTAGACCTACATTCCCAGCCTTCTTGTTCATATCGTTCAATGCGCCACTTGCGACCAATGGAAGCAAGTGGCGGCGCGGCACTGATTTCGGTGGCAGTAACACGACCAAAGGGAATTGCGGTGGAGCACTCGCTTTTGGCACGTGTCTTGCGCGTCCGCAGAGCAATGGTTGGCGGTAACGTCACTTTACTCCGCTCACCCAAAAGCTGAGACCAACGGTATTAGATTAGCTCAGTTGCGGAACTGCTCATAGACGATGCTTGCACGAGCAGTACCCCCCTCACTCACCACGACTCGCCTTCCGTCGTTCAACGCGCCGGACGGCTGCTTTGATAACTTGGATACGTACCTTTCGAAGCGCAGCGTCTAGAAGTCGTTCCACTCTACTCTATGGAACACACAGTTCGTAAACGAAAATCTAGATGGCGCTTCGAACGACGGGACCACTACAATAGAGATCAGTGGACGGGACGCCAGAGCCGTATATACAGGGTGTCACAAAAGAAAATTTACACGGTGTTTTTTACCGCAAAAATAAACTAGGCATCGCCGAACGCTTATTTTCCGCCCAAAGGTAGAGCTAGAGGTCACAACCAGATGCCAAAGTTTCAGCCCGATCCGATAACTTAATCAAAAGTTATAACTGATTCTCTGAATTTTAATGGGAAAATGGCGGCCGACGGAGTTTTCGAACACATGGGGCTCTATGGCACCAGAAACCGAAAACCGGCAAAAATGGGCTCCCTTTTCCCATTGAAATTTTCAGAAAATCACTTATAACTTTTGATTAAGTTATCGAATCGGGCTGAAACTTTGGCATCTGGTTGTGACCTCTAGCTCTACCGTAGGGCGGAGAATGAGCGTTGGGCGATGCCTAGTTTATTTTTGCGGTAAAAAAAAACGTGTAATTTTTCTTTTGTGACACCCTGTATATATTCAGAGTTTGGTCAATGGGAGGCGCTGGCAGAGCCAGGGCGTGCACTAGACGAAGAAAGAGGGCTCGACATGCTCTCTTGGTCAACCAGAAGCTGAAAAGAATCCCTTAGCAGTGGTAGTGAGAAACAGTTTTAATCATAGGTATATGGTTTTAATAAGCGCGTAAGAGTTAAAGGACCCATGAAACGGTTTTCGGACTTCCGGCCAAATAAGATGGCGTTTGGGGATGCCCCTCAACTCATACAATGTTTCCCGGGTCACGTGCGCATGACGCGCCGCGGGGTACGCGGCTTCCGGTCTTGTCCTCTCCTTAGCACTGTGGACGTTGCTACAGCGAGAGCAGACTCTCCCCATTAATAGGCTGCTAAGACCGGCCATTTTGACGGTGTGGAATGCACCTTGCAAAAGAACCCTGGAAGCTCGCCATCTGCACGCGCTCAGCAGTCGCTTCACCTTGTGTTGCACCGCAGGAAAGGCTACAAGCGCGAGCTCCTTGGTCTAGGGCACACCTCGGCGGCACAAGCTCTCGTGCACCAAGGGCAGCTGCCAACGCTATGAGCACGCGCTTTTAGCCTTCGCTGCGGTACAACATAAGGTGAAACGGAGTATAGTTACAGTGTACTAGAATACTTGGGTAGTGTTGGGACCGGAGCGGCTCGGCAACGGGAGCTCGTGAGCGCGCGTGTATTGACAGTTCGTGGCGGCGCTGAAGTCGAGTTATCCGGAAAAAATCGCCAGCCCGCCTTTTTTTTTTTTTTACTTTGAGCGGTGCACGTGTCGGTACCACGATTTTATACACTCCGTTTCACCTTATGTTGTACCGCAGCGAAGGCTAGAAGCGCGAGCTCATAGCGTTGGCAGCTGCCCTTGGTGCACGAGAGCTCGTGCCGCCGAGATGTGTCCTAGAGCAAGGAGCTCGTGCTTGTAGCCTTTCCTGCGGTACGACACAAGGGGAAACAGAGTATAGTTTCGTGTGTTTTTCACTTCGAGCGGTGCGCGTGTCGGGACCACGATTTCATAGTTCCGTGTGTTTGATCGTAATATGCTTTGAATCTTGTGTTCTGATTTTGCGGATGGTGAACGCGTCAGAGTAGTGCCGAAATGCCGTCGGCGAAACAGCGAGACAACTCTTGCTCTGCACCTGGTTGCAAAACGGGCCTCATCCAAGTGAAAGGAGTGAAAACGACGTCCCTTTTCGGCGTTCCAAAAGACAGAGCCAAAAGAGATCTTTGGGAGAAGGATCTGCGGCGATCGGACAAGCGTCTTGAAGAAACAAGCGCTGTCTGCGAGCTTTTAAGTTGGTTGTTTTAAAACTCGCAGAGTTTTAAAACAACCAACTTAAAAGCTTCTTACTCCCATAATCGAAAAGTGGAAATGGCTACGTCCCAGGAATGTCCAATGTTGTGAGTTCATGCTTGTGCAGGATATTTTTTTATTCTTAACAGAACTTTACAGAATTAATTAAAAGGAGGTAGTAGATATGTGTATTTCGTCTGCACTGTACATCCGTAGACCTCGGCGGACCCTACATGGGTGAATAACCGTTGCAATAATTTGATTACTTAGCCGAATATGGTAATTAACTTTTTAATGAACGGTTTAAAGGGCCATGTTGCAATTGCAGCTTTAAAGGGAGCCATCATTAAAGGCCAACCCAATTTAGAAAGTTCGCGAACAAACAACGAGCTTTGAGATATTCATCGCTAAATGTTTGCCTTTCTTCGATTAATTAAAAAACCGCGCGCTGAAAGCGCGAATGAGGTTGTGTTGATATTGATGCGTAGAAGAATGACACAGTTGTTTCTGTCCCCTCGTCACTAACTCGACAGCGTGTCTTCGGTGGACTCGCCGGCGCCACACATCAAGACGACTAAGTCACTATTCTACGTATTATTTTCATAACGCGGTTTTTGAATCAAGCGAAGAAAGGAAAACTTTTACGATAAATTTCGCGAACCTCGTTGCCTTTTCGCGAATTGTCGAAATTGTGTTTGCCCTTAACAATGACTCCTTTTAAAACTGCAATTGCACCATGGCCAATTAAGCCGTTAATAAACAACTTAACTAACAGATTTTGGTTAATTGTTAAACACTGCAACGGTTATTCACCCATTTATTGTTCTCCGAGCTCTACAGATATAACGAAAGACGGCATCCACATATCTGCCACATCTTTTTTTTGTAAAATATGTAAAGTTCTGTAAAGAATAAAACAAAAACACCCTGTATGTCAGCGTGAACCAGATATGCCCCCTGTGGAACCATGGGTCTTTCCCTTCGAATACCCAGCTCAGGCGATACTTACCTGGTTGTCAGAAAGCAGCTCTCGGTTAAATGTATTGTTATGAGCGTGTGGGTTTCAGATGGTTTACCCTCAAGAGGATAATGCGCTGCATATTGTAACCATGTATGCGCTGCACATTGTAACCATTATTTCAATACCGTGCTGTAAACTATTACAACTTTTTCCTTGCCTGATCTACAAATGCTCATGTTTTCTGCTCAAAATGATGTGAAATAGTTGCTTGTTTTCTTTGAATGTTATAAAGCATTACTTGTTCAGCCCACGTTGTCTCAGTTTTTGGACTTAAGTTCAATGTTAAAACGCGTGATAAAAATTGTCACGGCTTATAAGCCATTTCTTACAAGTGAACGTCGGGTGGTCCTCGGATGGTCGTGTTAGTCATGAAGAAATAAAAGATTCTCACCCCTTTGCGACCGTCGCTTGGGTGGTTGGTCGTATAAATGAACACAAGAATGAGTGACAAGTGAAGCGAGCTGATTAAGGTCAAGAAAAAGAAGACGGGCAGAAAAGAAGACAGAGAAGTTAACCTGGGGTATTAAAAACATACTAAAACAACCTCGGACTTTAGTATGTGCCGTTTCGTTCCATTATAAAATAAGATAAGAAAAAAAAAAAAAAAACTGCTTCCGAGTTTTAGATATTCCTTTCAAATATCTAATGTTCGGCCTTTGCAACCAAGGAAATGGGCATTTCACTTAAAATGCTCACCATCCGACGCACCGAAAGTCGCAGCTAATTCTACGTTGAAACAACTTGCAATCCGCTTCTTTAAAGTCGCAATTGTTTTTATGTAAAGGAAGGGTAATGCAGCTTGCACCGTCCAATACATTGAAGCATCATGTTGCTAACGATCGTGCCGTAGCGTAATTGATGCCGCGGTACGACCGCTGGCAGGTCGTAGCTGTATCAGAAATCCTATGTGCACTCCACCAAAGCGGCACCAAAGATTCATATTTTCGCGCGTGCAGCCGCGCATGCGCACACCTTCTGGATAACGCGCCGGTGTCGACACCTGTCGCGATCAATACCACGCGCATCAGGCGAGCCCCTCCGGTCCCAACTAGGGTGCCTCAATGCCCTTCTGTTGAGGGTGATGCCATCGTTTGTAGTACCCGATGCCGACAGCACGCGCTCACAGGAAAAATACATAGAGTTATTACAATAAACGCTAGAGGCTCAGCTGGCGCTAGTGTCTACGGGACTTCCGGTTGCAAATTGAAGCAGACAGCATGCAGTCTACATTTCCAGCCTCCCTGTGTATTCCTATGGGAGAACGCGCGTGAATTTTGTCTCTTCGCCGGAAAGGAACATCAATAACTTTTGTCATTTCGGTTGTACCGGATAGTATGTACCTTTATTTGTATTGTGAAAGTGTAATTGCTTTAGTTACAGCATTTTTCTTTACCACTGAACGATGTTAAACTTCGCTCTATATCAGGCCCAAACCTCTGTTCCATGGCAGGTATGTAGAAACGAGCGACGATTCTAAGCAAAATAACGATCGAAAGGAATGTCCAGTGTGTTCAAGGTTCGCCAGCATTCCGTTGGTGCTTACTAATATCCCCGTCCTGTCACTATATGAAAATGACCCCGTCGTGCATCTTTACGAGTGGTAAAAAGAAACGTTCGAAACGTAGAGAATAAAGTACGTGGGCTACTAAAGGTGTGTTTTCTTATTATTTCCTATGTCGGGCAGTTTTTATCGGGCACCTTTTCTTGGAGCGTGCGGGTGATGACTTGAACCCAGAACAAGCATCATCGCACATATTCACGAGCAGAAAGAATAAAGCAGTACTTATTTATTGCAAATCGGACTATATTACGTGACTTTCAATTTATTTTGATCGTCTGCAAACACAAGGAGTTACTTATCCAGTGTTACTGCGTAGTTCTCGCCGTCTCTCTTGGTTTTCCACATGTCCTTCGTTCGTTTGGCAGGTATATCCCCCATGCTGGAAAGCGCCGACGCCGTGTTCGCGCTAACAGTGTCCGACAGTGCACATAAATGCATGTACGAAGCGGTTTTAGCACCGTTTTTCATGCCACGAATTTCAAATAAAAATGCTGTAACTGGCCAGTTATTTTGTCTGCGTGACTGAGAAATGTTCCAATGTGCCTCGTACGTACAAATTATTCGTGATATTTGCTCTTATAATCGAGCGCAGAGAGAAAATGCACTCGCTTTTTCCCATAGAAATGCATTACCGGAAGTCAATTTCTGACTGCTTGCTGTCTGCTTCAAAATGCAACAGCACACTAGCGCCAGTTGAGCCTCTAGCGTTTATTGTAATAACTCTATGAAAAAATACAAAGAAATCGCAAGAAACAAAATGTCGCCGTAGCACAATCAGCGCCATGAGCGCGTGCAGGGACACGCCCTTTCACGCGCTTCAGAAGAAAAAATAAAAATAAGCGTTCGAAACAAAATGGCCAGATGTCATCACCCCAAGCAAAGCGCACATGAAGGCACCCTAGTCCCAACACTACCCAAGTATTCTAGTACACTGTAGTATAGTTGCAGGCAGGCGAACCAGGCGCACGAGAAAGAAAACGAAGCACGCAGCTGCCGAAACGTGGTTTTTATATCGCGTTGATCACACCGCTCGTCCGGTAGCAGCCAGCCAACGTTGCTAGGCAGCGGAGCAGCGGGGAGGGATGCTTTGACTTACTCCGGATAGATGGCGTTGCGAAAACTTCGTGTACTGAACAATAATATAAAACTTTCCATTCATTTGTTTATGTTGGAACGAAATCATTTCTAAACGTTACCATTAAACTGAGAATATACTTGTTCAAAAGCGATCTCAATAACCGCACCCGCCGTGACGTCACAAAGTTAGTTCCGATGGCCTCCGTCCGTGAAGTCAAGTCAAGAAATAGTTCCTTTTTGTTTTTGCGGTTACGTAGCGCATTCGCGACATTTCGAGAGAAGTGGTCGTGTTTTATGGTCCTTGTGCTAAAGTAAACAAAGAAAGGGTAATAAGGTGCACGTTCCCTCGATGTTAAAATCGTTTCATGGGCCCTTTAAAGGGGCCATGAAACGAATTTTGGGTTGGGATGAATGATTTTAAATTGGGACTTTACTAATCGCATATCGTTTAGTTGGCCAAAAGAAAGAGGCTAGAAAGTCAAAAGCCAGCATTTCGGTACGAACGTTTGAAAATATAGCGGACTATTTTGTACCTTCTTGCCTTCGAAAGCTCTCCGCCTTTTCACTATGATACACCCGCGATTCCAAAAGCGCGTCACCGGCGCCAAACTGACGTCAGCAGAGCCCAGCTCACGCATTGGACACGAGAACTGCGTCACTCGGACGTATGCGCTCGTCAACAATCAATCTGTCGACGAATATTTGGTTTCGCGTTCGTGGCCAATGAGTGCCCTGACGGAACTTATTGTCACTGGGGAATGACAAGTTCTATGGTGTGCATAAAAAGCAAGGTGGAAGCTAGGAGTCATCGCACCGGTGCCGAAGGAATGTCACGACCACGTGATTTCACAATTCGCATTTGAGTTGAGGATTAAAGCTAAGGAGGAAGAAGTAGGAAAATCGTTTCATGACCCCTTTAAATGCAGTAATCCTTCATGGTTGAAAATAGGGTGCACGTGATGTTTCAATCATGATCATGCAGAAAGATCTAAGGAACGAATGGGCCGCTCCAACTCTGTTTTGCTCGGACAGGGTGTGGCCGCTCGGACGGCAGATTCCCGGCCCTCGGCGCTTGGCGTACGGATTATGTCGATCGTTCCATTAGTCGCACTCTTCCCCCATGATTTCGGATGACCATGATTGAAACATCACTTGCACCATATTTTTAATCACCGAGAGTCACTCCGATGCACTTATTAAGTTTGTGTCTGTCGACCACCGCCAGGATATTATTTCCGGCTTCCGGTTGGCAACAATATAATTTGTGAAGACGCCCTGGAACACGCCCAGCCCGCTTTCGGCCAATGGCGCCTCCTGATTTGTCTTCTATACTTCCCAAGGAATGGCCAAATTATTTACATATTTGGCTCTGCGGGATGCTATATAGACGCTTTACACACGCGCCAGATTGAGCCGCCATAGCCGCCCTTCTCTTGTCTTACCGAGATGCCGAGCCACTGAAGCGGGCGTTGACGAGTCTCCACAACGGCCTATGCTGGGGGAAGGACACAGTAACACTTAAAATGGCAATAACCTGTCCTGCTGTGGAAATGATGAAGTCAAGCGAACGGAATAAGAGGGAACAAAAACTGAAGGTCAGTTATGGCGGCGCCCATGCACAGCTGCTGTAAAGCGTCTATAGGCATGTGCCTCGAGCGGATGCTCCGCCGCCAATCGCTTTCAAGGTCCAGTCATGCCAGTCATTCAGTGCTGCGCCGCCATTTAGTTCCAAGGACCGCTCGAGACACGGGCCTTGTGCACCGGCGCAATTGACGTTGCAAGACAGACGCAAACATATCGAGGTGCTTTACGGGAGGCGGACTGAAGTGAGTTGGGGGGAGGGGGGGGGGGGGGGGGAGGACTCCCCTCTCGCGGGAGTTCCACAACTGAGGTACTCTATTGGCGACGTGAACGATCAAAAGCGTCGCTGTGGTCGGCCCACCACTATTGGCCGAATGCTTACTATGACGTCAGCAAAGGATTTCTCATCGACGCAAATAAGAGGAATGTAAGATCTTCAACTTTGACGGTGTTGGCAGTGTTGCTTTGAGAGCGCTATGATTTCAGGCTTTCGCCATGCTCATTATAAACACCATCAAATTTGTTGTCCACAAGGTAATGACGTCACGAAAGGTAACCAAACGAGGGCGCCACCGAAACATCTCGCCGCTACTGCCCTTGCCACACGCACGAGAGCTTGATGTCGCTGCTTTGAAGCGTTCTTCCGCAGAACGAGCGCTCGCGCTAGAAATGCATGCCTCAAAGCCAGGAGCGCGGGCTAGCTCGAATAGATCGAGTAGATAAGCTGTTGCGGAGCTCGCGCTCTGCAGCAGGACCAAAAAACGTTGCGTCGAACCCTACAGTCAACTCTAGCGCTTCGAGCGGCTGGCTGAGCATTAAGAGCGACGCTGGCTCCACTCAGCTCTGTCAGCTCAGAGTCCAAACCTCTAGTAAGGTAGTAAGCTGGACTGGTTGGTAAGCATTAAACATATGATGAAAGATCGCGCACAAATATACAGAACAGACGAGGTAAAGCGGGTTTCACATGCAGCGATTCCACGACCGAAATCGCTGCCGCTAGCGGCGTTGCGGCACAGATCGCGAGGTCTCATTTCACATGAGCGTTTTCTGCCGTTGCGATGGTCAATGTTGCTTGCAGCAAACAGATGCGCACAGTCGGTTACAGCAGCTTCTAACAACAATTTTAATCCTTTAGTTTTCAATTTCCCCTTTAATTTCACCTTAATTAAATAATAATAAAATACTAAAAAAAAAACCTTGGTCTTATTTGTTTATGGTTCTTCTTTCAAACTTCGTTTTTGCGGAGGATGAAACCTCGGATCCTCCTCGGCAGCGTCACGGGCACCGCCTTTCTCGGATGTGAAGACTCCAACTGATATGGCCGACCCGAACCTCCCGTACCGGTAGTGGTGCCATGGTTTCATACCGGTCTTGCCGATCACTTTCACGGCCTCAGTCACCTCTTCCCCAAAGTTTCTCTTTGGTTCCATTGTTCCTAGCTGCACGTCCCTAAGAACCCGACGCTTCGACACTTCACTTATAACCAGTTCGTTGAACTGGGCGCGATACATTTTCTTACTTGGTGGACGACCTGTGTTCGAAAAGACACGTCAATGTCGCTCAGTTCTTCTTCTTTTATTTTTCTCACTAGCGCTCGCACGAGCCGCTTCCGATTAGTGTATCTTGCGCTCACTACAGTTGGTACTCAAGCGAGGAAAGCAAAGAAGAGCCGCGTAATTCATTGAGAAAACAAATTTTGAGGAAGGGGACAGCAATCCCCCTTCTCCGTAATCTCCTGAATAGTACCGACGCCACTGCTGAAGCAAAGAACTTGAAAGAAGCTCGACCCATCCGTCCCTTCTCGTTTTCTTTCTAAAGTTTAATTAAACTTGACCCGCCGGAAAAAAGAAACCGCAAACCAGTCGCTTGCGTACTCTCTCTGCTTGTCGTCTGCTTCAAGAACGTGAAAATGCCGCCGTCCTATGCACCAGCTTTCCCGCAATGCTTCTCCTTCTGTCACGTGATTTCCCGCTACGCTGTGAGTGGCCAGCTGTGAAGCTGCCGCTCTGCCGCTGCAGCTGGCCAGAGCGCCGCGACGGCAGAAATCGCGCCGCTCTAGGGCCAAAATCGCTGCATGTGACTCACAACTGGAATGTACTGCAGATGCCAAATGAAGAGCCGGATTCTTCTACATCGGGCTTTTCATCTGGCATCTGCAGTGCATTCCAGTTGTGAGTACGCGCTTCTCTTGCGTTCTCTTCTTACCTCGTCTGTTCTGTCTATTTGTGTACGGTCTATCATCATGTCCAAACCTCTGCATGTTTTGGCTACTGACAGCGTCATGCATGCAGAGTCGGCCATGGCGGCTTGCGCGCGGTATCTCGCGTGTCCATGTTCGCATCGATCGAAAATCTACAGCTTGTGAAGTACGGTCCAGTAAAATATTCTTCTTGAATTAAAAAAAAAAAAAAAACACGAAAGAATAAAACACTTGGGGGCGAAGACAGACAGTAGAGTTCCTTCGACTAGCAATTGCAAATAGAGTTGTGTGTTCAGCGCGGCGTGTATAATGTGTGTTTGTCTTAGATACTAGTCTATGTGTGTGTGTCTGTGTTATTTGTGCGCTGTGAAATCAGTAATAACTATTTTCCTCGGGGAATTTGGGGTCAGGGATTGGAATGGCTGACGCATTGAGGGGGCATCATTAAATGTCGGTTAACCGACAAACCTGAAGCTTTAACTGAAATCACAGGAAATGCTTCTCTGTCCTCCACAAACGTTTAAAAAGTTCGCGACAGACCAAAGCAATATTACACGAGCTTCCTAACACCGAATCTAATAGACTACTTCCATAAAGCCCTGCATGCAACACGGCGCGCGTTGCACTCTGGGAACTAGTTGGCCAGGGAGGAGAGTGGCATGGTTTCGGTTTCGATTGACACGTCGACACGAGATTATACACAGAGCGTGGTCCCGAGAGCGTCACTTGTGGTCTCTAAACTAACCTAAATGGCCAGACCTCGAAGCTTTAGCACAAGCCCGAGACGTATATCTTGTCTTAACACATGCTTGTTGTATTTTTGTACTTGATTGAGCCTTTCTGTTAGCGTTCCGATCTAGGTATGTGGACGAGCCAGTGCTGGGAATCTCGACGCTGCGAAGCTCGGGGATCTTGCTTGTGTACGAATCAACAAGCTGTAGCAACCAATAAGTGTGCATACATCGAGCTCGCGCCTTTACATTAGTGTTGTTAATCAGGAAGTTTGTTTGTTCGTGCGTCCATAGACGAAATATTACTTTTCGCAATTACTGTTTTTCTTAATACGCCTGAGTACGCGAGGTAAAACTCGGAGGCGCCATTGAAAAGCTCAATTTTAACACACATTTTATATCTTATCTGTACTGACCCGCAGCACTGCACAAAGTGAAGTCCCCACCCGCTTACATTTCACTAATATTCAACATCGCATATGCGCATAAAGTTATCCTGCAATCATATAGACACATTCGCTGATACAAACCGTTTTAAGAAAGCAAAAGTCGGACACTTGTGTGAAGAATGTCGTACCGTTCGCCGGAAGTGCGCCGGATGTGCATGAACCCTTATGCGGTGCGCCAAACGAACGAAATTCTTCAAAGCGCGTTTGACGGTTGCTGATGACCATAATATTTGTTATATGTTTGCTTTCTTCCTGCCTGAGTATGCCGAGATAATTTCAGACACACCGTTCAGGCACAGATCTTGGGCGTCAGTAAAAGCTCGTCCAAAAAGGCTTAGCGAGGAGTAGGGGACGCTTGTTAGGGCCTCGGTCGTAGCGAGCCTAGCCGATCTTAGCGTTTGCGAAAACTTAATCTTTCATCAGCATAAAAATTTGAGTGGGAGATATATGATGACACGAGGGAGACATCATAGTAACCTTTGTGCAGCAGTGAGGTCGAATTCATTGCGCTTCCATAAAGGTTCATGCGTCAACGCTGGGCTCAACTTTGATACTCCTGTGAGGATGCGCGGCTTGCTTTTCGCCCCATTAACTAACAAGAAGCGGACGTTTGGCAAGCAAAATACGTGTAAGGCTCCAGGTGACCAAATTTCAGTTGTAGTTCACTGGTATTAGACGGGATTATTGAAATTGAACTCAAAGATGCACTCGTGGGGTGAGGTGACTAATTAGCCACGTCTTACTACGTTTGCATACGCACCCATAATACCCGGTGTTTCGGGAACCAGGGAAAGTGCCCCGGTCTTTGTTTTGTATCGCTCGAGAATGAGTGGATTGTACGTTCGTGACAAGTCAGATAATCGAAAACGCAAGCAGCGCGCTCGGTCGCGGCGTGATAGCATGAGATGAAGCTGCTCAGTCGAAACCGAAACTGAGGGGCCAACTAGTTCCCAGAGTGCACTGCGTGGTATTTTGCCGCGATGGGGCGCGTCGGTTTTGGAACAAGTCCATGCTGAGGAAGTCGCACTTTGAAATCATGACAATCGGCAGTTGCGTTTGCTCTGCACAAGTACCAAGATGGCGGCGCCCACAAGAATATCGGGAAACATAGTGCCGATACTCTAAAGGGCCAAACACATGCGCGTCCAAACTGTCCGATTTCGCGTGCGAACCGCCGGAACGACCTTCGAGGGCGAGGGTTTTCGTCGCACCGGAGGCTACGAAAACCCTCGCCCTCGAAGGTCGTTCCGGCGGTTCGCATGCGGAATCGGAAAGTTTGGACGCGCATGTGTTTGGCCCTTAAAGGGATTATCCGGTCAAATTTCGTATTCATGAGAACATTTAGACCTCATTGTCAATGGCTGTAGGAGCATCTTCCACGACAAATCTGAATTTTGTGTGCTTCCCTGGAGGAGTAATTGTATTTTAACCCAAGCGTGCATAAACGGCGTTTTCCTCTTCCACCTTCAGGGAAGCGGAGTTTCTGAGGTAACATCAGGCAAAGAACGCGCCGAACTGAAGTGCACTTCGAATTTTGTCCTCCGCGTGAGCGGTACGACGTGGTTCACCCTCGCTGCTGCGCTAGATTTTTTTTTTTTTTAGAATGAAAGGGTATTTTTGTTGTGCGGTTGTCACGCTCCACACTTCTTTTACAGTGGCGAGTAATATGGAATGCTGCGGTGCGTCGGGAGCACTTTGTTCCCACGGAGGAATGAGGCATAGGATATGACAATTGCAAGACTGGTGTGACGTCACGTCAGGGATGGGAGTGCAGCCGTTGATACTTGCGAAATTCGGCATGGAGTTTCGTTCAATTATCCGTCGTTGATTACACTAAATTGGGGTGTCGTTTAATGGAATAAAAATGGCCTAAGTTAATCATTAGGCTCCCACCAGGTAACCATCACGAAATCTTAAGAACTTCCGGTTTTCACCGGACAATCCCTTTAAGCGTAGCTCATTTCTTGGCTCTAAGCGCCACGAACGAGCCATCGAACACTTTAGTGCCACTAAATAAGCTTAGTGACTCTAGAACACCTTATACTGACGGCTTGCTCTGAATACGAGTTTTGGATCTAAAAATAAAGGAAATTACGCATAAACAGCATCTTGATAAGTCACGGAAAACATTTTATGAAACCTTTCCGCTCCCATCTCAAATGATAACATTACACTTTGCGTACAAGCGTAGAGACTACGCAGGGTTGTCTGAAGTTCCACAACATGACAATCGAAATCGACGGCGTTATAACAATGCGGGTTTGTTGTTCGGCAGGCCTAACGAGCGTGTCTGTGAGCTCAACCGCACGGAAAGTTCTTCAAGGCTGCGTGTGAATCCTAGGAGCCTGAAATGAGGCACCTTTGTATGGTCGACCGCGTTTCGTTCTATTTGAAGTCCTGGCAACAAATACGAATTAATGACCCCAGTGCTGACGATCAAGGTTGTCCCCAGGAAGAAAGACACGCAAATTTTATCATAATAAATATCGACATGAATATGATTGGAAATTAGCATATTATTAGAATAATTATGAGCTTAAAGGCCGGTTCTCCCATGCAGCGAAGCGCTGATGTAGCGCTGCTCACGTGTCGTCAGCTACTTCTCGTCTGCCATGAGCAACAGTTTTCACGGTGCGATACAAAGCTGGTGAACGCTCCCGTCAGCACGCGCTTAGCGCGAGGTCAGCGCTATGATTGTAGCGCTCCGCTGTATGTGTGAACAGGCCTTTGGTGCAAGCACTTCGTAGGCCGCATTAAGGCCTGTTCACACATGCAGCGGAGCGCTACAAGCATAGCGCTAACCTCGCGCTAAGCGCGTGCTGACCGGAGCGTTCACCAGCTTTGTATCGCACCGCCAAAACTGTTTCTCGTGGCAGGCGATAAGTAACTGACGGCACGTGAGGAGCGCTACATCAGCGCTTCGCTCCATGTGAGAACCGGCCTTTAATCTGCATAGTGCACGTTCGCGATAATAACCGAAATATTTAAATTATACTTCATGCTAACTTAAAAAAAAAAACACACACACACACTCGAGACAATTTTTTTAAGTAATATGTTTTTGATTGCGAAGAGGCTTACTGAGCAAAGGTATTCTGTCATGCATTTTTAGAACGATCTCTTTTCTTTTTTTTTCTAAGCTAAGGTTGTGATAAGAAGAAAACGTCAGAATCTCGTCGACAGCCTTGCGGTGGCGCCACAGGTATGATGGGACACCCAGAGTTATTGACTGTCTGGGAATAGCCTGTACAAAATAACACAAAATAAAAGTTACAGCCTGATTAGCAATAACAGAGTCCAACATATGCGCGAACTCGCGAATTTTGATGTTTTTCTTTACTGTTCCTTAGGCTGAGTGTGTAAAAAGCACCAGACCTGCAGGGTGCGGTCCAAGAAGGACCATCACACAAGCCGAAACAACTGGAGCTCGCTTGTTCACGTTGTGTCGCACTCTGCCATCCAATGCACTCTAGCTAGAGTATATATACCAAGGAGGTAAAGGGGCTCAGAGCAAAAAACTAGTCTCCCGTTCTCCGGGCAAAAGTGACCCCCACTTGGCTGCCGCCATGTTGAACAATTTTGGCCACTATAAACGTGACCGTACCAAATCCTGAGTCTTTTACGCAAAACTGAGCCCAAATGTGTATCGCGATCGCTGTGAAAACATCGTAAATTATATTTTTCGACAATGATAGCCCCAGAGATCAGTGTCTAGCTCCGATAAAACCCAAAATACAGCACCGTGGCTGACGGCATCTAGTGGAGCCATTGCGAAGCTGTCCGAGTTTTTGTCGTAAAACCTCATTTTGGAATTAAAAGAAACGAAATATAACGTATCTCGTCGGTACTGTTATTAAAGATGAATAATCGATTGTCTATGCGCGGTACTTTGTTAAAATCTAGACGTAAACCTATAAGGTCATATGTCCAGTGGTGGTGGCGGCCGGGTGGGGGTCACTTTCAGCTACCGGTTTATCGCTCTAAGCCCCTTTATATCTCGTTGATATATACGAATGACCTGGAGATTGACTCAGAGGTGCATGGTATCCCTGTCAGACTATCATCATCATCATAGTGTGAATAGGAGTATATGGCCGTCCCATATGCTCTCCACGCTTGCGCGCGCGCGGCGCTGTAGATTTTTTGTGTTTGTTTTGCCCCGTTTTATCGTTGGGGAAACAATTTTAACGGAAAATAGTGCGGTACTGTTCGGTGCTTCAATTGAGAGAGAATCGTGTTACGAGCGTCCGGCCGAAATTTAAACAATCGATTGTGTGGATGCGTCGCCTGCTCTAGACACACATTGGGAATCATGGAACCCCACGACGGATGGCTGTTTCTTTGTCAAATGCACAATTAACTTTAAATATACGTTTCTATGAGAAAAAAAAAAAGCCGGATACCCACATTATATTGCTACTATGGAATGTCAAACTGCAGGTACTTACGGAAATATAAACGTTGTGCATTAAAAGAAGACATTTCTGATGGTTACTAGAAATTATCATGCTGTCGAGCCTCTAGGTGTAAGAAGGTTATGGTCGCTGCATGAGATATTTCCTTTTTTTTTGTGTCGTGGTGTGCGTGAGTGTGATTGAGTCGCAACAATTCTACAACGTTGCGATGGGGAAGGGGTGTCTATTTTGGCTACGATCCGCAAACTATTCGTTGGCTCGACAACCGAGGCAAGTGAAACAAACTGTTCTAATAAATCTGTCGCGATGGATTAAATTGTTGCAAGCGAGAAGCGCAGCAGCGTGCGTGTTATTAGATGCTCGGCAGTGTGGATTCACACGCTTCGGTGTTCTTGGGGAGGGCTACAAGTGTCAAAAGGCTAATATTTTGAATCTCTGGCTAAATCCTTTTCTCTCGAAACATGGTAGACTCTTTGCGACTCTAACAAATGACCCGCACTACGAAGTATTGGGCGCAGCCGTACTTTTTTGCTAATGAGTGCTAGCGACTCACGTGACGTAGTAAGTGTTCCGCTATATTTAGCGAGACAAGACTATCCATGACGTTACATCTGTCCCATAACGTTACATCTGTCCATGATGTTCTTTGATGTAACGTGTGTCCATGATGCTACGTGTATACGTGAGGGTACATCTGCCAGCGAGGTTGTATCTGTGAGTGACATTACATCTGTCCCTTACATCTGTTTTTGACGTAACTTGTCTCCTTGACATGACATATGTGCGTGTCGTTACATCTCGACATTGCATCTCTTTCGGAACAACTCACGAGCCCCCCAAGAAAAAGCGTACGTCACTGAAGCCTATTTTTCGGCCATCTTTGGTCAAAGGCGAACGCGAGCGAGGCATACCAGTGGTGCAGCAATGCCCCGCGCGACAGCGGCAGATGTGCCCCGCATCGCGCCCGACCTGGGCAGTGGCCAAGGCAGACCCTGCGCTGCTGCCGTGCTGCCAACCGAACGGGGGACTGGAACTAACGGGGCGCGAAGCACGGGACGAGCTAAAAGCAGCGACGTATGCGGCGCTCAAACGTTGGCACCACGACGTTGTCTCTGGGACGTACAACTTTGTCTCTGAATTGATTGTGTGTCGGTCTTAGGAGAGGCAGCCCGCGAGCCACGGGCCGGACTTGGGCTTGACGGCTACATCCATGAAGGGCCCACGGGCCGGGCACGGGCCTTGAATTTAAGTCTACAAGGCGGGCCGAAACAAGCAATTTTTTTTTTTTTAAGTTTGCTTTGGGGGTTTGGGGAGAGACCGCAGTGGGGAAGATCCAAATGCCAAATGCATGTGTGTGTGCGTGTGTTTGTATCTGTATTTGTACGGTTCGGTGTGTGCACCGAATGCTTTTCCAGAGCACCATCGCCGCGGCTTTCATTTTCGTTGCCCGCGGCGCCGCCGCTAGTCGCTTCTCCCCATCAACAAGTACACATGCGCGCCTAGACAATGCGTACCCTCGCACGCATACACTATCTGTAATCTGTATGTACGAGTGCGTGCATCCACAATATGGGTGAAGAGGTTCCCCTCAAGGGTACTTTTCATAAGCAATTTCTCACGGGCCATCTCAAGAAACGGCGGTATTTTTTTTTTTTCGGTTGTACACGTCGGGAGTGGACACTCTACAACTTTACCCGTCTTTTGTCCGAACCCGTCGCGGCGTTTCCCTTCCTTTGCAACTTTGGCACATGTTTTTTTTTTCTGTGTTGCATGCCATTTCTTTTTTCAGTCTTTTTCAATACAGGCGTGCTTGTTCACAAAAAAGGACGAAGGAGGTGATTTCTTCAATAGCTGCCTAGACCCGCAGATTGGTCCGACTAATAATAGCAGCAAAAAAGTAGAAAAGATGCTTACCTTAGTGACCATAGGGTGCCGTAGTCAGCATGTGTACAGTGGCAAGTGAGATGCCATGCCGCGCAATTTGTGAGCTATTCATACTGGGCGAAATTAGAGAGGGCCTCAGGGGGCCCGTGAAAGTTAGCCTCGGGCCGGACAGGGCCGGGCCGGCTGTAGAAAATGGATAGCGGGCCGCGGGCGGGCCCGGGCCCAAGAGACAGCGCGTCGGGCCGGGCCAGGCTCCTAAAGATCGGCCCGTGCAGATCTCTAATCTACACTATCTTAATGCCAGATTTCCTTTTTACCTCGCCGTCCTTCAATTCTAGTGCATTATTTTTTTAAATTATGCACTCACTCCTTTGGTAACTGCGGGGTGAATTTCCTTACATACTCAGCCATTTTATTCACCTCTCCACAGACTCCGCACACTGTATGTATCTCTAGATGTATAAAGAACTACTTCTTGGTTGGAAACACAGCCGTCCCGACGCCGATAAACAACTTAGCTTCATAATTATATACTTTTTTCTAGTAATATCTGCTTGCAACAAATTATACGTCATCAAAGCTGTCTGAATCTTGCCATGTGTTCCTTTCTTGCAGTAACCTTCTTTGAAAGTTTCTTTTATACTCCCATACTGTTGCCCAAATATGTTACTGGAGTTAATGCAAGAATGCAGGCGAGCTGGT
The DNA here is from genome assembly GCA_013358835.2 of Ixodes persulcatus. Classification (NCBI taxonomy): domain Eukaryota; kingdom Metazoa; phylum Arthropoda; class Arachnida; order Ixodida; family Ixodidae; genus Ixodes; species Ixodes persulcatus. Next base: position 267,314 of record JABSTQ010009395.1, on the reverse strand, counting down.
TGAGAACTTACATTTTGAACCCTGTAGAGTAAGGAAACAGGACAGGACAACACTGTCCGTTTCTTAATTTGTTTTCATCACTTTGTGTCAACATTCCTCATTCGCAAATAGCTGAATGCGCTCCGTGCCTATTAATTTTCGTCTACAATTTCCCTATTGTCGATCGTCAAATTTAGTGATGGGGCGAAACTTTTTCCGAAACAGGTTTCGAACCCGAAACAAGGGTTTAGGAAAGTTTCGGAAGAACGGCCGAGCCTCGGCGTGTTTTGGATAGGTTCGGATAGTTTCGGAGCGTTGCCAGAGTGGCCAGACTACATGTTTAAGAGTTGCAACTTTTTTTTTTTAACGAAAAATCTTATAAACCACGTCGAATAAATAAAATTTTCAATATCAATACTTAATTTAACAAAATAGGCTTGTTCAGATAAAATCTGACATACGGAGAAATAAAATAACGGACAACATGACACAAAATGTTGAACATTTGTGTCGGTGGTCAAAATGGTTTCGATTACACAGCTTCCATAGTCACGGCGTCACGTGACCAAAACAAAGAAGGCAGGTATATCGATTATCACAAATTGCAACGTTCGTTCTCATCGCATCAACAGCTCAACGACGTCTGTTGTGTTCGTTCCAAGTGCCGGGAACATTGCCGTTTACGTTGACACAGCACAAGTGACATGTGACTGTGTCGGAAGATCTCCGACATCGGTGCTATGCAATCGTGAACATGCACACGTGCTACACGAAACCTCCAGTACTGTATAAGTGTATCATGTTTATAAGAAATAAGCACCGTGGATCTAGGTACGGTTGGTTCCAAAGAACTTTATAAGTGCAAACAAATGACGCTGTGACAAAGCTTCGCGAAGCTAAAGCTATTTGCACAGTACAAATTAACGAGGTTTGCTTCATTTTCCGTCACTATTTGCTGCAGTGGCTATGTAACTTATTCCTAGTTCTTCAGAAATAAATCAATCCATTGCTTACCCAAATTATTATAATGCAATTAAATGCAACGGGGCCAGCGAGCTGGACAAAAATGACTAAAATAATCCCTGGAGAAGGGGAAACAAGAGGGACAAAGGACAAACACAAATCTCCAAACACAGCTAGGTGACTGGTGAGCGACCGAAAAAATCCGCCTGGTCCGGGTATCAAACCCGGGACCTCTCCATTTCCAGTGGAGCGCTCTACCAACTGAGCTAACCAGGGGTTAGACGTCAGTAGAGCAAACAGGTTTTATCAGCTGCCACCAGTCTAACACCAACAAGGGTGAAAGGCTTGCATTTTAAGGTTATGATTATAATTCAATTAACTGCAGGTGCAAGCGAGCTGGACAAGAATGACGAAAATAGTCCCTCACGTCTAACCCCTGGTTAGCTCAGTTGGTAGAACGCTCCACTGGAAATGGAGAGGAGGTCCCGGGTTCGATACCCGGACCAGGCGGCTTTTTCGGTCGCGCACCAGTCACCTAGCTGTGTTTGGAGATTTGTGTTTGTCCTTTGTCCCTTTTGTTCCCCTTGTCCAGGGATTATTTTCGTCGGCTTACCCGGGTATGTTTATCGCTCGTGCATCACAGTGCCTTTCACACAAGGTGCTCCAATGCAGACCACTGGCGGCGTGTTTACAGAGTGGAAAGAAAATCACTGGTTAGTCAACCGTGATTCGTGACCGAAATGTTAGGGAGGCCTACACACTGCATCCAGAGCTCTGACAATTGGACACGCACAAGCTACAATAAAGCTTTACCACAGAGCTTTGCTTTTTGAGCTCCTGACGCCAGTTTCGCCGTCCCTTCGAGCACGGATCAAGAACGCGCTCGATGGGTCGATGCGCCCGCAAGCCTCGACATGGGATAGGTAGAATCTACGAAGATCCCCCACATACCGCGGGCAATTTGGCATGTATTCCTATAACACAGAAAATAAACCAAAAACGTATCAAATTTTGGTCTGTATCAAGGTTTAGAGTCTTCAAACACTCACACCGCCCACAAAAACAAAAAGGAACAACGCCATGTTGGCTAGATAGCGACAAAACTGCCGACCCTTCAGAACAACCGAAATTTTGTCTAAAAAGTTTCGAAATCTTCCGAAACAATCGGAAACAGAACCTCCGGAGTTTCGCTCATTACTATAATTCAATCCTCTACCTTGGAATAATGTACGTCTGATGTCGCCTAGTGCAACTTTATTTTGTGATTTACTATGTGTTGGTGTATTGTGCGACCAGCGGCAACGCCGCCACGAACAACAGAGAAGGGCCTTTTTCGAACGACGCTCTTTTCCCGCAAACTTTTGCGAAAGCATTAGGGTGTTTTTTTAGATCGTATCCGCTGTCCCGCAACGTTCTCCGCGACCCGCTACGAGATCCGGGACTCTGAAGACAAGGCTAGAGCCGCGCACGCGCAATAGATGACATCTTCGTTCCGGAGAGCGTAGCGGAGGAGGGAAAACGGTCCACAAAAACTTTGTATTATGTTTACCGTAAAAACCACTATAGAATCGCTTTCCGCTTCAGGCAATGTGCATCCAACCTTCCACTGGTTCCGCCGCTTCTGTCCGTAGGGTGGGCTGACAGCGCAACGAGAGCCACCAAATACGCACACGCCACGAAAAGGCACCAGGTTGTAAAGGCAGCTTGTCAACTGAATTTCAACGGTGGTGCCGTCTGCCTTGCCTCCGCATCGCCGCCAGCGCGTCCCTAGCACGAAGCGACGACAAGACGCAGGCGTCTGTCGCTTTGCTATGCGGAGCGTAAGTTCGTCTGCTTCTTACACAGGAGTTGCGATGATGTCAGAACGCCGAGCTCTTTTTGGCTGATAGAAAAAATTTATTGGGTAGACCTCAGGGCATCTAGCATTGAGGTCTACCCGCTATCATTTCCTTCAAAGACAATCAGAGCTCTCGTCATTCTGACGTTGCCGAAACGCTTGCGCAAGAAGCAGACGACTTGCTCTCCGCATAGAGCGTTGCTTTGCTGCATATCCTCGTCGAACTGCAGCGTGTTTGCCATTTGGGAAAGGTCGAGAATACACTAACGATGAAGTTATTCCCGCCTGTGTGACATTGTTTTGATTCGATGCCGACTATTCCGAGTGCGACCCCTGAGCAGGCGCCCTGTCGCAGGGGAGCCGACCTCCCAAGTTGCCGATGCCTATTGTAACCTACTGGGCTATAAAAAGGCCACACCCGCGGCGTCGAAGAAAGAGTATGAAGTGTATTCCACAGGCTCTGACAATAGGATGCTTATTATCGATAACGTTTTTGTTCCCGGTGCGCCTCGTATGTAAGCCCATGCAGGTAACAGGAAGTTTTAGAAGATCGCTTTTTGCGCTCTGATAACGTTCTTGATACAGTGGCAAGGCTATAGCGCACGGAGGAAAAGTTCCAAAAGCCGGGAGAATACATAGGTAAGAAGTTTACTGCGACTTAACGGGACAAAGATATAACAAAAAGATAGACATTTCCCCACCTATGCAGGCGGCATCTTCAGTAAGAACTCACACGAATGAGTCGAGAGTCCACCAGCCGCTACTTATCGTCAGTGTCCTTGTAAACATCGTTAAAGGGACATCGTCAATGTCATTGTAAACATGACGTACTGTATCACAGTGCCGGTGAGAGAATATGTCAACCAGTCTACGAAAATCGCGCATCTGGAATGTCATCTGCGTTTCAACGATAATTGCCTGTCTCAACAACAACATGGTGCCCAGAAGTCTCCACTGCAAGACTCTCGTCGACACCCCCTATGTCCGCAAGCTCGCACATAACTTCAGTCGCAACAGTTTGAAAGCCCGCATCCAGGACAACAAGCAAAAAATTCAGCTAGCGAGGTGTCATGTGTATGCCGCTGAAACCTGCCTCCGAGCGAAGCTTCGTCCCAATGACTTCCATAACGTTATCAGGGCACGCATGCAAGCTAAAGAACTGGAAAGGGATAACTGCACCGTGGTCCATCCGGAATGCTTCCTCAGCCGCGGCGTGACAGCGTGGCAGCTGTGCACAGCCTTTCTTGTAAACGTCTATCGAAGGACCACGTGAGTTTGCTGTCGAGAGGACTGAATTTTGCGGTTGCCCCACAGAAAGTTTCTAAGCGTGATAGTATCGTAGAGACTGAGACATTGCGTGATATCCATGGTGTAACTGGTGTCAACCTGGCCCGGAGCCGAATCGTTCGCATTTTTTCAAATCCCACAGGCACTCGTACGAAATTTTGTGGTGGTGAACAACCGGAAATGAATGGTTTAAAATCAAACAACTCTATTGTTATCTTTCCGTCTGTAAAGGGCAAAGGTAAGTGTGTTATTGGATCGGAAAGAGTATCACGAGAACATTTCCACGATATTGAAGGACCCTTTGCACTTTGTGGAGTTGAATTGTGATCCCACTGCAAAATCGGACAGACAGCTGGTTGACCATTTGAGGTCGCTGAAGAACAAAGAACGCCTAGATCAGACGGTGCTATACCTCTGACTTTTTCGTTGGGCGGGCGACTCCTAATATTCACGGATTGCACATATAGCAGGCTGCCCTCTGCGTCCCATCGTTTCGTTTGTGGATTCCACAACTTACAACTTATCGAATTTTTAGTAGAAGTGTCGAAGCCTCTAACGCAGTGGTTCTCAACCACTGTTGTTTCGCGGACCCCATGTCGATCGGCGGAGAAGACGAAGGACCCCGTTCGTGATGAGGGGAAGGGAAATGTATAGGTTAATTACGATAAGGATTCAGTAAATGAATATAACTAAGGGCTAGTGTGTAGTAGACTTCTCCTATTGACACATACACGAGAAAACTCAGCCGAAAATTGGAACGTTTCATTCTCAATCTGAGAAAGGACAACTTTTAGTACCGGGCTTAAGTCATGAGGCTGGGCTTCGCGGAACCCAAAGGGTCCGCGAACCCTGTTTGAGAACCACTGCTCTAACGGGTGGAAACTCAATGTCAGTCATAAATTCCCAAGATTTTGTCACTTTATTTCGTACTCAGCGGCTCTAGGATGACGAAGTGGTTGTACCCTTTTATGTGATCTCTTTGTTCCCAAAAGTTTCTTTTGAACGGGCTATCAACGTCGTAGATACACGTTTGAAGGAGGATTGCTCGCCAGAATGTTGAACGCCTTTGTTGGTGGAGGACATTGTCATTTTGTTGCGGTTGTGTTTGAATTAAACTTCAGTTTTACCAACGTGATTTATCAAGTTGAGGGATGCCCCATGGAAAGCCCAGTTTTTGTTACCTCGGCTAACTTGGTGATAGAGCACTTGGGAACGACGGTAATAAGATAATTGTCCTTTCCCGTAAAAATGTACTGTCGATATGTGAATAATACATTCGTAATTTTAAGAGAACTTGCATGCCTTTCACGTGGCGCCGAACGGCTTTGACTCCTCCCTACAGTTCACTGACGAAGCAAAGAAAGATGGTGTTTTGCCTTTGTGTTGGTGTACATTGTGCGCAGGGGTAATAATGGCAGCCTAAAAGCGGCAGCGTATCGCACAAGCCGCGTGACAGCGCCTCTGCCGTGTGACACAGGCAATGTTTTTCTCATTTAGCTCACATCACCCGATCTAGCACAAAAGGGCCATAGAACAAACATTTTTTATCACGTTGCAATACAGTGTCATCGAGCGAACACCTGCGACTGCAGGAAGTTACACATGTGGTTAGCAGTTTGGAGAAGCGTCAATATCCAAGGGACAGTCGGAGGTGCATGCAGAGAGGTAGGGCAAGTCAGCCAGGGGAAAAGAGAAAATCTAGCGTGTCAGTTCGGTATGTGCAGTTTGCGTAGTGCGCAATTCGACGAGCCCTACGTTCGCTGGCTGTGCAGACTGTTTTTCAAACCGCATTACACTTCGTCCGAGGCTTTTGCGAATCGCAAAGACCGCACCCCTGTGGACGTCCAAGGCGGGCTAGTGTATATAGTGGAGTGCATCGATTGCGACGCGACGTACATTGGTGAAACCGGTAGAAAGAGGTTCACCAGAGACATGGCGAAGGCCACCAATGCTACGCGCATTAAGACGGAGCTCTTTGAGCAATGCAAGATGATCGGACACACCTTCGATAATAAAACTGGTTTAATTTAAATCATCTCGACCTTTTTTGTTTTTTTTTTTCCACACTGGTGTTTGGGAATTTAGAGGATTGATTGCTTTAAAAGTATTCCCCGCACAAGAATAACAAGATCAATTCAAATTTGTTCACAAAATGTATACATTAAGAAACGCTGCTCCCACTACAAAAACTCAAGAACGGAATCCGAGTCAGACAACAGTAGTGTGTGTGTGCGTGCGTTTTAATAGTTTTAGTATTGCGTATGCTAGCAAACGCAAGCACTCTGCGTTTGCGTTAGCGTTGCGTACACGGCGCGTGCGCGGAAACCGAAATTGCGGTCTTGGATTAGCGCATGGCGACGACGCACATGCGCAGGGTGGAGCACGCAACTCTAACTTAAATTCACAGAGCTTGCGTTTGCTCATATGCGGAGTACTATAAACTCTCTAAAGCCTGGTTCAGACAGTTGCGTTTGACTGCGTGTGACTGCGTTGCGGCAGCGAGAAACCAGGACATTCCTCCTGCTCATAGCGCGTGCCAAGAGATTCCTTAAATTGGGTTCCACTCTTCATTCGAAGCACAGATGTGCCGGTGACTGGCTTTCGGTTCTCGCCGCAACGCAGTCAAACGCACTCAACCGCAAGTGTCTGAACCGGCCTTAATAAGGCATAGTCCCATACCAGCTGCAGCACTACATTGTGACAGTGAAGAGTGTTGTTTGCAATCGGGAATGACATTTCGCGAGCCATGATCGCGAGCAGTTCCGCCGTGCCCGCTGAGCAGGAGAACCGGGGGACCCTCACTAGAGCGCTTCCCGTTTCCGCCGCGAGAGGGCGAGCAACCAGCTGGAGGCCAGGCTGGTGACGCGATCATATCGTGATAACGGGGCTATTAGCGCCGAGATATTTCGGTGGCGCCCTCTAATGGTTTCCATCCGTGACGTCACGACTGGGATTTGCCTCGCCGTGACGTCACCAGTTGTTACCCTGGCTACTTACCACCAGGTGCGACGACGAGTTCGATGGTGTGTTTAAAAAGCACAGTGGAAGCTAGGAACCATCGCAACCGGAACTAACACCGTCAAAGTTGACAATCTGACAATGCTCATATGCCCATGGTCTGGCCAATCGTGGAAAGCTGACCGCAGCGACGCTTTTGGTCGCGCACATCGCTAATAGGGGGTATTCACTGGCCGCCAAATTTGAGGTCACTGTTTAGAGCGCATGCTCAGAACGAGCTCACATCAATAGGCTGCCAAGACCGGTAATATTGATGGTGCGGGGCGCACGTTGCAAAATAACTGTGGAAGCTCGCCATCAGCACGTGCTCAGCATTAGCGCACACAGATATGGCCGCCAGTGAATACACCCTATACGGCGCGCAAGATCGCACGCCCCCAGGAAAACACCTGTTTGTGCAAATAAAGATTATTATCATTCTTCTTATTATTATTGTGTGATCTTTGCACACCTCAAGCGTCTATCTACCCCCCAGATGTTCCTCCCCGATTTCAACCAACGAGGCGGGCGCTATTGGCGACGTGAGCGATCGAAAGTGTCGCTGTGATCGGCCCACCACAATTGGCCGAATGCTGACTATGACGTCAGCAAAGGATTTCTCATCGACGGAATTAAGAGGAATGTAAGAACTTCAATTTTGACGGTGTTGGCAGTGTTACTTTGAGACCGCTATGATTTCAGGCTCCCAGAATCCTCATTACAAACACCATCGAGCTTGTTGTTCACAAGGTAATGACGTCACGAAAGGTAACCGAACGAGGGCGCCACCGAAACATCTCGCCGCTAATGGGCTGCCTCGTTATCGCGCGTACTCTGCGTGTTGCCCCTATGCCTCACCGTGCGTTCGAATGCGCCAAAGACGCTTTTTCTCAACGAGGTAGAGGGGCTTGGAGTGATAAACTGGTATTCCGTTCACCAGGCAAAAGTGACCCCCACCTGGCTGCCGCCATGTTGTACAATTCTGACCGTGCACAAGACACGTGACCGTAACGAATTCCGAGGCTTGTAAGGGAAACTGAGCCAAGATTTGTATTGCGATCACTCTAAAAAACATGATAGACTATTTCTTTTTAAATACTGTTATCCCCAGAGATCAGTGTCAAGCTCCGATAAAAATCCCAAAATACAGCACCACGGCTGACGGCATCTGGCGGAGGCATTGCGAAGCTGTCCGAGTTTCTGTCGTAAAAGCTCAATTTGGACTTGAACGAAACATAACTTATCTCGTCGGTACTCTTATTAAAGATCAATGAACAATTATTTGTGAGCGGTGCTTCGTTAAAATCTAGACATAAAACTATAAGGTCACGTGTCTAGTGGTCAAAAAAGTGCAACTGGGCGGCGGCCAATCGGGGGTCATTTTCAGCTGCCAGTTTATCGCTCAAGCCCCTCTATCTGTCTGCGTTTTATAAAACTTCTCTATATTGGGAACTTCGAAAGTTGACGGATTGTTTCGATTTAGCTAACTACAATTTTTAACTCGTAGCGTTAAGGAGCTCGTGTCGCAAAAAAAGCCGGCGTCGGTGGCGTGACGCGAAATTCCTGACTGCTCGATAAGGTCACGTACGTAACAGCCACATGACCTCGCGCGGAAATTTTAAACAACACAGAACGCTCACGTGAAACGTGACGTCACGCGTGGAATGAAAGTGATTAAAAAACATGACATGTAATGCGATTTGAGTTATTACATGACATGTATTACATGTATTACATTACATGACATGTAATGCGATAATGCAATTTATACATGTACAAATTGATGGTTTTTGTCTCTGAACTTGTGAAAAAGTTTCTTTCATAATCTATATTACTAGTTGCGATCCTCTCTGGATGATGTTATATAAAGCCATGACATTGTTTGAATCGCGGATGTATACAGCTGCACGAAGTGTATTATCTGTGTACCGTATGTACGAACTGCAAAGGGACAGAAACCTTCGTCAGGCATTTTCTGTCTTTAGTCTGTGTTCCCCTTTCGGTTGATCCGAAAGAAATAAAAACTTTAACTTCAAACTTCAAATTAAAGGTCGCCGCATGTCAGAAATGCTTTCGCAGTATAAAGTCCCTTCGGTTGCGAGCCTGACACGCTACTGACTAGGCCATGTCCGCCGCACTTCCTTCTCACTGACAGGAAGGGCGTGAGAAGTGAATAGGGAGTTTTCGCATTACGTTTTCGCAGTCCCGCAACGTTCTCTGCAACCCTCTACGAGATCCGGGACTCTGCAGGCAAGGCTGTAGCGCCGCGCATGCACACTAGTGGGGTGTTTGCTCCGGAGAGCGTAGTGGAGGTGGGAAAACGGTCTACGAAAACTCCCTAATCACAAGGCGATGCATACGGGGCCCGATAAAGCTATCGCGTTTTAAAGGCGAAGCTTAAAGGGCAACCCCGGTCAATATTTTTGAATTTCGGATGATGACTGTTTTCAGCTAAAGCAGTGTCCCTGAATTATATGGTATAATTTGTTTGTCTTCGATATTGTGTATATAGTTTTTTTTTTTTTTTTAAATATCACGGCTCAAAGTTTAGTTTAGGGCGTCGGCGGCAAAACCGAAACTATCTGTCAGAGGGATGGCAACACTGATCATCAGCCATACGGCTGTCTATTTATCCATCCATCCATTGATCATCCACTGATCATCAGCCATACGGCTGTCCATCCATCCATCCATCCATCCCGGCAACGACGTGACGTCACAAGAGTGCTGCAGTATGCGGTACAACCAACGTAACTAGATTACCTCAGTCGTGGAACTCCCACGGAAGGGGCACCCCCCTCACCCACTTCAGTCCGCCTCCCGTCGTTTGAAGCGCCATCTAAATTTTCTTTTACGAACTGTGTGTTCCATAAAGTACGGTGGAACGCCATCTAGACGCTGCGCTTCGAAACGTACGTATCCCACAGAATACACTGCAGTTACGAAAGCAGCCGTCCGGCATGTCGAATGACGGGAAGCGCGTCGTGGTGAGTGAGGGGGGGGTTCTGCTCCTGCAAGCAGCGTCAATGAGCAGTTCCGTAACTGACCTAATCTAATAACGTTGGGTACAACCAATCGACCGCAGCTCCACCGCGACGTGACACCGCAACGGGGCTTGCGTCAATGTTCCTTGACTAAAAGCTAACCCGCTTGCCGCCCGCTAATGAGCAGCTGGTCGCATTGGTATTTTAGTGAAGTACGCGGCATCACTTTGACACAAAGAAACTTCAATCTTGTTCGTCGTGGATGTGTTTGTCCCGTCCCTCGCCACGGTTACAGCTCGCCTGCATATTACACTCTCCTTGAAGGAGCGTACAAGGCGATACCGAACGGGATATCCGTATGCAATACGCCCAAGTGCGGAGTTAGAAATTAACTGATTGTAAGTTTTGGGGTTACTATATTTGTTACACTTTTAATAACTACATACTTATTTAACTTGTAATGAAATTTCTATAACTCTAACTCGGTCATATTTTTCGAGTAACATGGAACTTTTTTCGCGATAGATGCGTTTAAAAACTACGACGCCCCAAACCAGATGCTTGTTGTTCACGAGAGACTTTAATTTTGCTCGGCAATATATAAAAGAATAAATATACAGTATTTTCATTCTTGAGTTTGTTTGCCTTACCTGGGAACGAGCTTATTGTTACTTGTATATAGTTGCCCTATTTTTGCTTTCCTATATATTGACGGAAGAGTACTTCCATTTCAGTTATTGCGGCTAGTAACTGTGAGACTTCCCGTGTATAATTTTTCCCCTAAACATTGCACTCTTTTTTTATATTTCTGCGTATTCTAGTTGAAGCGTGCCTGCCATTAAACTGTAAAAATACAATGTGATGTTTCATTGCTGTTGATTACGCCTCTAAAATAGTTTGAGTCCAGAGAAAACTTAGACACACATCTTGTTGCATATTTTTAGTACTGAAAAAACTGAAGGTTGGAAGCTAACAAACAATATATGTCGAGAAGGTCGATTTATATATGGGGGCAAATCGGTACTTGGCTCGCAGTTTTAGGGGCAATTGCGTGACCCCACAAAATAAAGCGTGTATTTTTAGAACCGAAAGACAAGTTTGGTACCTATACCTATTCGCGCCGATAACAGCAAAGCGTGGCGTTTCTAGAGAAAAATATTACCAGTCTTGCTCTGGGTCACCAAACACCAAATTAATTAATTTGTTAATCTTATTTGTCTCAAATTTTGACATTATACCCTAATTAAAAAAATATATCACCCGATAGTAACAGTTTCTAAAGCTTCCATGACAGAGATGCATTGCATGAGAAATTTGGGTCAAGACTTTATTGACCAAGCGACCAGTTTTGTCGCTAGTGCAAAAATAATTAGTCGTATTACGCACGATATTTTTGATAAAAACTAAAATTATATTTCATTTATTTATATTTTTGAACATGTAAAGAAAAAAGAAGAAATCACCAAGAAAATTAATTCGTGTACTTTATGATCGCTACTTTTATTTAGACTGTTACTACAGTTGGGATAGAATATGCAGACTGATGAAACTGAATACATTGCATAACAGAAGCATGATACATGATTTGAAGTTTCTGCACAAGGTCGCGAATCGCATAATTGATTCATCTGTATTACTTAGTTGCACTTACTTACGCGTTCCTCGGATTTCTTGCAGATCGCATTCAATGTTTTATTCTTCCGATTTGCATAAAGCAGAACCCATAACACGGCACCAATTAACGTAGAATCATTGTGAACAGATTTTTGCGATCAGAAGTCTTGATATTTTCGATCACGCGCATAAATTTAGAAGTTCTGTTGATTATATTTTGTTGTTCTAAAGTTTCCCATCCTATTCACATCTGTGCTCCGCTGTTACATACTAATCTGGAAAGTGCACCACTAAAAAAAGTCATGCTGTTTGTGGGCCACCCGAAATAAATTAATGAATATTGAAAGGTCAAAGTTGCCTGAGATAAAACTCGAATCGAAAGACTAGATGCTTCGATGCCGCATTTATGATGTAAATGAAACAATGAGGAAGACGGAATAACACTGCACTCCTTTCTCATCACTGCAGAACAAGAGAGAGAGAAAAAAAGGAAACGCAGACTGAATTGTAGCCGTAGGTCTGTCCCCCCTACCCTCTCCTTATCCCACTACAAAAATACTTTCCACAAACTACCCCACACCCACCGCTTCCACCGCAAAAAAAAAAAAGAAAAAGCAAAAACAGGAACAAAACGCTCCAGTGAGCTACCACTCACCCGGAAACGCGAATGCGCTGGCGTCGATGACAGCAAAAGAAAAAAAGACAACCAAAACGTCGACGAGACGGCGGTGCTGCGTTGAACCAAACACTCCCCGCAGTCGAACACAATATGTGCCGAGTTTTCCCAGCTAAGCCTAAACAATGAAAACGCGAGCACAACACGCAGGTGTCCCCCCCGTTCCCTCTTGCTTAGCTGTAGCCGTTAGCCGATGCGAATCCTGCCTGGAAGTCGGTTCGGGGACGACCGCAAACTTTGCCAGGGCCCGACACCGGGCCAATTCGGGACAGGGGTGGCACGGGCCAAGGGCGGTTGTCTGGCGCACGCTTAAGGTGCTGAGGACACCTGGCGAGGGACTCCGGAGGAGCGCTGTGCCAATGGCTGCTCTCACTGCGGCTCACAATTGACTTGGAACCCGGCCGCTATTTTAACCCTGCCTGTGCGAGACTGGTCTTGCGCTGCCACGGGTATATTGAGGCGGCCGACGACGCTCGCAGTTGGAGCACTCGCAGTTGGGGCACTCTCAGCTGGGGCACTCTCAGTTGGGGCACTCTCAGTTGGGGCACTCTCAGTTGGGGCACTCTCAGTTGGAGCACTAATCACTAGCTTGGTTCGATTTACCTGCACCTCCTGCATCGATGCAAAAAGGTGTAGCGCTAATACTTCCGGTCGTATCTCATTACACATACCGGAAGTACACCGCCCTACGCTAAGTCGAACGCAGCTACTGGTCTTTTTTTAACCAGTTCAGTCAGAGAGGGGCAAAAAGGCGACTGGTGTCGCGTTCTAATTGCTCGTGCAGTCCCGGTTTTCTCTTGGAAGCTCCTGCTCTGTGGTGTATATTAGGCGCGTACAATATCGCCTTCCATTGATTATGCAGTCACACTTGCAAAAGACGTCCAGCGTTTTAGTGACTCCCGTACATAGCAATTTGATCGTGACACTGCATGACTCATTGGTTCGGACATGAGGTCACGCTGTAGAACTCGGGAATCCTGGATTCAATCCCAGTAACCGGACAAAAGCTCACAGGACAAAAGCTCACCGGACAGAAGCTCACCGGACTAAAGCTCCGGACAGAAGCTCACTCGTTTTTCACAAACCCGGACAAAAGCTCAACTCAACTCAGTTTTTTTTTTTTTTTTTTGCTGCCCGTGCAAAATACGGGCTCGAATAAAGTGCGGACGCGATGGACATTGCACCATTTTTAGGAGAATTGGTACCCCATCGCATGCAAAAGTGTCGACAGATAAGCCATAACAGGCAGAGAAGCAACGATTTGGGACCAAAATTTAGGTCACCGAAACCGAGTGAAGCTAATAAGATCAAGCTTGCTTGACTCAAGATATGCCGGAGCACCCTTGTGCCACGCTCAAGAAACTTAGTGAACCGAAGTTTTTAAACCCGAAGAGTGACCGAAGAGGCGAAGTGACCCTACGTTGTCCTCGCTTTTTCATTATGCTTATGTAACGCTAAACGCGCACATAAAGGTTAAGGCACATTGTCTCTTCATTACTAATGCATGGGTTTTCTTGGGGTTCAGGGTAATATTTGAAGTGAATGGCTAAGCAAATTTATTTCTTTCCGTCGTTGTGCGTCGTAAATGTATTTGAAATCAGGCATTATCTCAGGGTGATGTGTAGGGGAAACTGAAGCAAAACTGTAATATACAAACCATTGAGTTGCGAATTGTAAAAATATTTTGAAGAAACGGGAGTTGGGCTTTTTGGACACGTGTAGGACAGATGACCATTTTAGAAAGCTGTGTGGGATTTTGGATAAGCAGGCGTTCCTTCCACCACAGCTTGTGCTCAAAGGACTAACCGACATCAGGGAAAAGTCTACCGGTCACATTGGCGGCCTGCTGGACTACTTTGATTAAAAGTATATTAGGGCCCCTTCCGTTATGCTTCTGCTTCTTCTGCGGCGGCACTCAGAGCGAATTCTTCCCTTTGCCTGACTGTGCGCCCACGACTACCGGAGTTTCCCCCTGAACGGTTGAATATATACGACGCCACTCTGAAGATAAAGACCGGACGAACAAGACCTGCGAAGGATGGAATACCGGGTTTTAGAAGCTGGTCCACCACGCCCATCCAAGCGTCTGGAGGCTGATTGAATGCTTACAGCAAAATCAGGCGCTCGTTGCCACGGTATTGACACAAGTCCCGGAGAGGTGAGCCCCCAGTGAAGCGGATGCGAAAATTCACTCCGCGCCTGCAGAATCTTCTGAAAAATATTTGCGAGGGGTTTCAGGAACACCGATATCTATCAAGACTGCTGGAGCTAGTAGGGGACTGCATTGGCTTCTAAAAAAATCGATAACTAAACTTGTTTCTACTCTAATCAACAAACCATGCGCCTGTCAGATTTAATTTATCGTTGCATTTTAGTGTCGCAGGCATGCACCTAAGTTGTCCGCACTCGTGTTAAGACCAACATGAAATTTTCTTCCGGTGAACTTTTGTCCGGGTCTGTGAAAGAATTGGTGAGCTTTTGTCTGGTTAGCTTTTGTCCGGTGAGCTTCTGTCCGGTTAGCTTTTGTCCGGTGAGCTTTTGTCCGGAATTCTCAATCCCTGCCCCTGTCCGTATCGCTCTGGATGATCATCGTACAGATCATTCCAATGACCACCAACCGCACGCTGCCGCGTTTATAGACTGGGCGGTGGAACCCGCTTTGAGCATGCGCATTAGCTTTCTTCTGCGAAATATTAAATGGCGTACATGCGTCCACAGCTCAGTGACTCAGCATGTTTTTGCCTGGGTGATAAGCGCTGAAAAGGCTAACCGGTTTGCGCTTTTCTTTTTTAATTACTGCTGCGTGTGTCAGGCTGCAGGATCACGCTGTCTAAACATTCACGTTGATCGAATGAATAACGATTAAAAGATATTTGAAGTGCATAGTGGTGCAGGATACATGCAGCTGATTCTGAGAGTGCACTGTGTTTGTAGAGCTGCTAATGGATGACCCGACGTCCACGGGACAGCTGAAGCTTTTTGCCGAACTTGACGAGAAAATGCGGTATTCACCGTCCACTCTCTGCATCATCCATATCAGAGCCGCCATTACTGACCGTCCCGTGTTTCACCGAGAGGCCTGAAACTGCCGATGACAAATCCACACAAAACAGTGATGAAAACACCGTGGCGTCATGTTTTTTTATGTTATGTCTTTCCATCCTCGCAAAAAAAAGCAAAAAAAAAAAAGAAACACATTAACGATGCTGAAAGTGTAAATAAGATATTAACTAAACATACATAAAGCGTGCACTATTCCGGGTCTTCTATTTTAATTCGAACAGATTTATTACAAAACATTCGTAAAATAGTGCACTAATACGGTTTGTGCAGGTGAGTTTTACGGCCAGGAGGACATCATGTGGGTGGCTAATCTTTGGGGTAAGTCGGTTGATTAATTAAAATTAGTTAATTAACTTTCAACTAGTGAAAATTGACACATGGTTCCAATTAAAAACTTACTGAGCGTCGTCGGAAACCACTAAATCAACTCTTTTAAGAACGACTTGAAGCTTGTGGGAAACTCGGGGGCGCACCAAAGTGAGCACTCGTGCAGCAGGTTCAAGGCTATAGCAGCGGCAAAACGCGGATGATAATCTAATCATCCGCGTTCCGCCACTGCTAGCTTTGCGGCTGCAGCACGAGTGGTAAGTTTGGTGCGTCCCCGAGTTTCCCACAAGCTTTAAGTCGTTTTAAAGGTGACTGATATAGTGATTTTCGATTATGCTCAGCATGTTTCTAATTAAAACATATGTCTATTTCACTAATTAAAAAGTTAATTAACAAATTTTAATTAATGATCCGATTTATCGCGAAGATCAGCCACCCACATAATGTCCTCCTGGCCATATAACTCACCTGCACAAACTACAATAGTGCCTCTTTTACGAATGTTTCGTAGTAAATCTGCTCGAATTAAACTGGAACACTCATATTAGAGATTCACCAAAGGCAGGTTTCAAGAATGGTTTATGTAAAGGCTCGTGGACACAAAAAGCTTTTCGAGACTTCTTGAAAGCGACCACCTGCCAATATTCATAGCTAACGTAATCTTGGCCTCTTTCAGTGGCCCTTTGAGTTCAAAGCCGACTGTGCGCGCTCCAAAGTTCCTTGAGCGCAAACTGCACCACGCTAAACACCAATCATTGGTTTACATTCAGTAAGTCTGGCCAATCAGAAGCGCGACCGGCATTATGCTCCGATGCTCCACAACCATCGGGCCGCGATAAAGAGAACCCTTCTCATTGGCAAAACTGATTACAAAAATCGGGAGCTTCTGAGAGTGCGCAATGTCCGATTTCCAAATCTCTGTACGAGAAAGACACATTGACAGGGTTGACAGCTCCGCAACAGACGACAGCCCTCTATATTCGGTTGTTCGAGCGCGTCCCTTTCATTCGTTCGTCACTAGAGAGCTTAAAGTTAAAACAGGGAGCAACTCAAATAAAGTATTTGTTCAAACGCTGGAGAGGCGCAGATTGGGTGGTTCGGTGCGTGTGCGCAAGCGCGCGTTGATACGTGGCGAGAAGGTTAAACCCTAGTGACGCCCCCCCCCCCCCCCCCCCCCCCCGGATCGAGGATCGAGCAGTTGGAAACACTCTCGGGTCTAGGCAGACAAGTTGAGCACCTGGGACACTGAACTGTTACGTCATCCCAAACCGGATGTGTCGCCGCCTAGGCGCGGGTGGGCTTGAGGGCTCTGCCCCTAACCCTTTTTCGTTCGTACCTTAGTATTTTTAGTGCCCCCCCCCCCTCCCTTTATAGCGCACAGCCTCCGAAGACGCTCTCTCACCATCGGAATAAGCATGATTCGGTTTGAATCCCTCAAAGATTTTATGTATTTGATAGCACTTTTTTTTTTTTGACAGGGATTTTCATTTTTTTTAAAGTTTACTAACATGAGACACCCGCCAGAGGTTGTGTTTATTCTATATCATAAAAATACAAAACTGATAATCGGGTCTTTTTCTGCTCTATGACGTTACAAAAAAAAAAAAAAAAAAAAAAAAAAAACTTTGTCTATAAATAAAAGATTGATTCCACAGGAGAACCGCCTGCATAGGTTGGTCATACCGGAGAAAATCATCGCACGTAGAGCACATTTCTGAGCCGGTAAATTTCGGTGACTACATGGGCCATGTGGCCACATGACCAGATAGAGTGGGGTCACGTAACATTACGTTACACCACGACGTGAGACTGTGAAAACACACGGCTGAAAATGCGAATTTACGAGGATATTAGTCACCCTCCTACGCGTGCGCTTTTCCGGGATCGAATTTTATATTATCATCATCGCGTTTTTCAAAGACGCGTTCTCCCACAGCAGCTGCCAGCTTTTTCAGGAACCGCTTTTTGCTTCCAGAAGGCAGTTCCTGCGCAGTAAAACGTTTTCTCATGTCCCGTTTCATAGCCAGTGGTACCGCCATCGTTTGACGGCAGAATGCACGATAAAAATTTCAGCGAGGCAGTAGAGAAAATGGTGGCTTCAACACTCGTCGACGCCGAGCTTCTCCAGATACGCTCCCTTCTAGCAATTCATACAGAGATGTTTTCGATCTCGGGGGCCAAATGTTAACCCGTACCACGCTTGTCGAGCATCACATTGATACTGGCGACTCCCCTATACCCCAAGGCAGACCATACCGAATATCTGCTCCAGAACGTAGTGTGAGTCAAGATCACATCACCGACATGCTAGAAAAATTCTGAGCACACCTAAGCACTTGTTATGAGTTGCGAATGCGAAAGCATAAATGTCGTTCTTCCGCTCCTTTAGTTTGTCTGCGGTGTAACTGGCACGGGACGGCCACGCTTCGCTACCGCTGAGGTTGCCGAGCGCGCCCTCTCGTGAAACGGCCGCAGCCTGCAAACCCCCCCCCCCCCCCCCTCCGGCAACGCCTTACATGAGGGCGGCGGCCGAGCGCGCGCTCTCGTGAAAAGGCCGCCAATGGCTATCTAGGAGCCGTTTTGCATCAGCCAATGAGAGAATTGGCATTTCTTTCGCGTAATATACGTACGAATTATTCGTGATGTTTGATCTTATATTCGATCGCAGGGAGAAAATGCACTTGCTTTTTTTTCATGGAAATGCATTATACCGGAAGTCAATTTCCGACTGGTTGCTGTCTGCTTAAAGTTGCCGCAGCACACTAGCGCCAGTTGAACCTCTGGCGTACATTATAATAACTCTATAGTGTATACGTCTCAGAAAACTCTTGTATGCGATAAGTTTAGTGTCCGAATCCGCAATTTCAGCTTTCTTCTTAATGCAGACAATGTTCTATGCCAGGCACGTAGCCAGGATTTTGTTTCGGGGAAGGGGGGGGGGGGGGGCGAGGGGCCCGCCCATGACACAATGCTGTATGAGGGGGAGGGGGGAGAGGAGGTCCCAGCAAAATAGAAGATTTCGGGGGGGGGGCATGCCCCCCCCCCCCTTGGCTATGTGCCTGTTCTATGCTTAAGGGAGACTTCAAATAAAATATGCAAATAGTATGATGCCCATTCCGCATAATGTTTTATGAAACTGTTAGGAATCATATCTGGCCATAAACTTTTTTAGCATCCAGTTTGTCTAACAGTAAGTTAAAGATCCCCTTCCGAGTTAAACAAATATCACTAATACCAACCACATCGTTATCAGGAAGGCCTGGGACACCACCGTCGTAATCAGTAAAGACTGACTTAAAGAAATAATTAAACTCATTTGCAGTTTCTTTGTCCAACCGACTTATTCCTTGGAGAGATGTGACGCCAGAACATTTGTCGCGAATTTCTTATGTAAGAACAAAGCGTAGTATTAAAGTATTTTTTATTTGCTTCAAAACTATCACTCTTAAGTCGGCTGTTAAGTTCGGATAGCACCTGACGGCTTGATTTTGTCTTAATACATCTAGATTTCTTTCTCACTCGAGAAATTCTACGTTTTAAATGCTAAATATCTTTATGAATAAAAAAATTATGAATTGTAGACTTTTTCTTACGGTATGAAACATAGTTTGATATACCTTACTAACAATGTTCTTAAATCTATGCCACGGCGCATTGATGTCCGAATCACATTCAATTGACAACGGCTGAAACGAGTCAAAGGACAGTCAGAAAATCTAAAACACTAACGTTGTCAACATTATGAAAATCCAGAACAAATAAAATTGCTGGCCTAGATCCCGATTTTCAGTCTAGAAAAATTGACACAAGTACCATATTATGGTCAGAAATACCGTCACATATATGAACACTATCTTGGCTTGAAAGCCATTTTATCATTTTCAAAACACAAATTAAGAGTTGATTTCATTTTTTTTTTTTCATTGATTTACCTCAAAGGCGTCTTTTCAGACGCATTTCGTAAGGGAGGATCATCGGCAAGAGGGAATACATAATGAACATTATACAAGTTTACAAAATGACATTAAATAGCTATAAAAGCAAAGTTATCAAAATTACACAAATTCGTACACACATTAGTCATAATACAAATGCTCACAAAGTTCTTTAAACACTAGACGATTTATGTTGATCACGATTTGGTCAGGCAAGTTGTTCCATTTAGTAACGCTGAAAGGGGAGAAAACATGAAAGATTTATTGTGCGACCGATGTTGCCGAAGTTTGCGCGAGAGTTTGGTTCGAGAAAAAATGTGATGAGCTGATTGGCAATTCGCATTTCTGAAGTAAGAGGAACTATAGCAAATGCCACGAAAAAACTCACCCGGTTAGTTTGGCGCCTAGAATTGTTAATGAAGGCAAGGTCAAGGTTTGATTTTAAGGCGGAGACACTGCTATCAGGTGAAAAACCGTTTCATATGAGGCGGGCTGCTTTATTTTGCACGGACTCTAATTTAGCACCAAGATAGTTTTGATGTGAATACCAGGCACGTAGCCAGGGGGGGGGGGGGGGGGCATAGGGCCCGCCCCCCCCCCCTGAAATCTTCCGTTTTGCTGGGTCCTTTTCTCCCCCCTCCCCCTCATTCAGCATTTTGTCATAGGGCGGCCCCCCCCCCCCCCCCCCCCCCCCGAAACAAAATCCTGGCTACGTGCCTGGTGAATGCCACATATAATACTGGCGTATTCAAGTTTTGGGCGAATTAACAAGATCTTAACAAGGCCTTAACCGCCGAATTCAGAAACCTCACTCGAACTACACTCAAACTTAAGGGCCCCTCCACTTCCTCGAGGAAGGCGCGAGGGCCGGCGCTGGCCAATCGCGACGGCGGGTCCCTCGTCGCGATTGGCCAGCGCCGGCCCTCGCGCCTTCCTCGAGGAAGTGGAGGGGCCATTAAGTTTGAGTGTAGTTCGAGTGAGGTTTCTGAATTCGGCGGTAAGAATTCTAATGGCTTTAATGAGCTAGTGATAAGGTTATCTATATTGTAGGGAAAGAAATGGAAGACGAGGGAACGTTTTACGCAGGTGGAATGGGCGCGCGAAGTCTGCTTCCCAGAGGACGTTGATAACGGTCGAACAGCATTGTATTTATACAACAAGGCATGAAGTTGGGCGTGTTGGTGAATTATAAAAACTTGAGAACAGCGCAAAATACACGAAGGACAAGAACGATAAGTGAACGAACACAACGCTGACTGGCAACTGAAGTTTATTAATTCAAGGAACAGAAAGGAATACATAAAGGAAGCAAGATAGATAAGAGATAATAAACCCCCTAGAGACACGTCTGCAAACATTTAAACAAATTTGCCGAATTTATTGATAAAAGCAACTTCGTCATTCGCCAAAGCCATGGACGGGGCACTCACACACGTGTCCGCTCTAAAGCCCCTTCACGTTTCAAAAGTAGCGCAAGGTGCGTCGATGCACGAGGCACGTGCAACGTGCAGCCCTTGGGAAGATCATGACGGCACAGTGCAGCACTGAGCTAGATTTCAGACACCATGTTCTTTTCAGAAGTGGCTCGCGGCACGTGCTTCGAGCATTTCTACAACAATGAATGGCGGCACTTTTCCCAGGATAGAGGAGCTTTTGGCAGAGCCGTATTAGCTATGTGCGCGACCAAAAGCGTCGCTGCGGTCAGCTTTCCACGATTGGCCAGACCATGGGCATATGAGCAGTGTCAGATTGTCAACTTTGACGGTGTTAGTTCCGGTTGCGATGGTTCCTAGCTTCCACTGTGCTTTTTAAACACACCATCGAACTCGTCGTCGCACCTGGTGGTAAGTAGCCAGGGTAACAACTGGTGACGTCACGGCGAGGCAAATCCCAGTCGTGACGTCACGGATGGAAACCATTAGAGGGCGCCACCGAAATATCTCGGCGCTAATAGGGAGTATTCACTGGACGCCATATTTCTGGGTGCTGTTTAGAGCGCATGCTCAGAACGAGCTCACACCAATAGGCTGCTAAGATCGGCACTCTTGATGGTGCGGAATGCACGTTGCAAAAGAACTGTGGAAGCTCGCCGTCAGCACGCGCTCAGCATTCGCGCACACAGCTATGGCCGCCAGTGAATACTCCCTATAGGAAGTATTCACTGGCGGCCATAGCTGTGTGCGCGACTGCTGAGCGCGTGCTGATGGCTAGCTTCCAGAGCTCTTTTGCAACGTGCATTCCACACCGTCAAAATGGCCGGTCTTAGCAGCCTATTAATGGGGGCTTGTTCTGAGCATGCGCTCTAGACAGCACCCACAAATATGGCGCCCAGTGAATACTCCTTATATGTAGAGAGTTTGGCCATTCGTTGGGAAATATAGGAGACAAATGAGGAGGCGCCATTGGCCGATAGGGGGCTGGGCGTGTTCCAGGGCGTCTTCATAAATTCGAATGTGACCAACCAGAAGCCGGAAATAATACCCTGGCGGTGGTCGCGAGAAACAAACCTGATAACTGCATCGGAGTGACTCTCGGTGACTGAAAATATGGTACACGTGATGTTTCAATCACGCTCATTCAAAATGATGGTGGAAGAATGCGACTAGCGGAGCGATCGACGTAATCCGTACGCCAAGCGCCGAGGGCCGGGAATCTGCCGTCCGAGCGGTCACACTCTGTCCGAGCAAAACAGAGTTGAGCGGCGCATTCGTTTCTTACATCTTTCTGCATGATCATGATCAAAACAACACGTGCACCTTATTTTTAATCACGAAGAGTTACCTTTGATCAGAACTGTTTCTTGCTACCACCGCTAGGGGATTCATTTCGGTTTCTGGTTGGTCAAGAGAGCATGCCAAGCCCTCTTTCCGAGTCTGGCGCACGCCCTGGCTCTGCCCGCGTCTCCCATTGACCAAACCCTCTATATACAAGGCTCTGGCTTTAGGGCTTTAGTCCGCTCCGCATGTAGCAATGAAAAAAAATAAAAAAACCTTTCAGCCTTTCTACTCTGCAGAAGAAGGAAGGGACAGCGGCGCTGTACCTTGGCTGTACTATGTGCCGCCATCTATGAGCGACGACGGAAACCAAACAACCGGCAAGCCGGTTGTCTGGTTGCCGCAGTCACTCATAGATGGCGGTAGCTGTCCAGAGGGTTGTGTCGAGATTTAGTTTTCCACGGACACTGAAACTGGGGAAACTAGCCCTTAACAGCTCCGCTGTAAAACACCTCGTCAATTTTTCTTGTCAGTTTGTTGTGATGACGAGCCAGAATCTTAATTTCCGTGAAAGCCGGAGAGAACATACACCTATCACAGTGAACTGCAAGGATGGTGAAGAACGGAGGGAAAGAAAATGCTCCCTGGCCCTACCATTAACACACCTCCCCGTCTGAGCTACATACACCCTACCACAAGACAGAGGGGTCAGATACATGACGCCCGTCGCGCACGCAACATATACCGGGTGCGGTGGCTAACCACACACCGAGAGCCAGATAACCCGAGACGAATACCTGCGGCACAAAGACGGGACAACTTCGAAGGGGCTGAAAACTCAAAAGGTACGTCGCACTTCTCAAGCACCTGCTTGATCCTATAGAATAGATGAAAGGGTGTGTACGTCCGGCGGCAGAACATCCGGCGGGGGACGCGCTTGCTCGCGCTCAGAAACAAAAAAGAAACAAAAGCGTCGGCAGCAAAATTGTAAGATGTCATCACGCTAAGCAAAGCGCACATGAAGGCGTGCTAGTCCACCTACAGTGTACTATAGAATACGGGGGGTTGTTGGGACCGGAGCAGCTCGCGTGATGCGTGTGGTGCAGATCGCAATATGTGTCGACACCGACGCATCGGCAGTAGGGTCAGTGTGGTGGTGGTTGTGCGCCTGCACCACGTGCACGCGCACATGAGGCGGCACGTGCGGCGGCACGTGCGGACTGCAGCCACTTTCTGCTGCCGACTGCAGCGCTGCGACCACAGCAACCGAAAGCGTTGCTGTGGTCGGCCTTCCACGATTGGCCGAACGCTGACTATGACGTCAGAAAAGGATTTATCATCGACCGAAATAAGCGCAATGATTTCAAGCTTCCACCATGCTATTTACAAACACCATCGAACTTGTTGTTTGCAACGTAATGACGTCACAAGGGGGAACAATAGGAGGGCGCCACCAAAACATCTCGACCGCTAATACATGCAGCCTCACAAGATCCCATTGTCGAGTCGCGCCGGTCCAAATACTACCCGGTATCCTAGTACACTGCAGTTCAACCTAAGTCGATTCTCGGCAATCTTCCTTTTCCTATTTTTTTTTACTAAGTCATATTAAAGCAACCTGTCACCAGAGACCGTACGAGAAGGTCGTCCTTTCGTATTGGTATACGCTTCCCACGGAACAGTACAGCGTTCAGCTCCGTTTGCCCCAGAAACTGCCTGACAATGAAAGCGGGATACTTGTCGGCTTTCTCGCTTACTAGAGCCAGAAAATAAAGATCAATGATTGGTGTTGGCAGTGCACTTCGGAACGGTATGCACGCAGACACCCCAGGGTATGTAGAACTGCTTCCAGTAACCCAGAGTTACAGAGCACAGTCATTAAGTCCCTCTCGCCGACCGACCGCAGATGGGTAGTACACCCCGGTTCACGCTGTTCATCATCATCATTATTAACATTCCCTTATTATGATTTTAATAACTGTTTTCTTCAGTGTTCTGCCAATCCAGTTACACGAGTCCTGGAAGTTACCGCTTTAAATAACGCTTGAAAATTTCGTGAGCACGCCCAGTCAAAGAGTGTCGAAAGGTGACGAGCACGTACTGGAGGCGGGGCTTCTGGGGAATTCTTAAATTGTATCCTACTAGTACAATTACTTTGACTTTCTTTCTTCCTTCTCCGTCGTTATGATTCATCATTTCAAATATCCTTAGCGTTTTCCTTTCACTGACTTATTCCATTAGCATTAATCGGCGATCATTTCCAAGAAAAACAAATGACGGACGGGCATGTGTCCGTCCAGCCACGTGTCTCATATTGGAAGTAAAATGGCGGTCGGAGTTTTGTTTTCGAGTTTAGTATTCAGCGGGAACTTACAACGCCCGGCGGCTTTTCGGCTCTTTTTGATGAAAGCCCACCGGCCAAATCCGCTCACACTGATCGTACGCCATTCAAAAGACACGGGGTTCCCTGTAAACATGAGGATAAAGTTATCTGCGCACACGCCTCAAGAGCATGTTGGCCTCGTGAATGCTTCGAACATGGCAGGAAACTGTTTCGTATGACCAATCTTACCGTAATACTATAAAGAAGATCTCAGACAGACTGTCTTTTGTATGTTGTATTAGCGGCGCTCAAGGGAACGCTCTTTCTGTCGCGAAATCGTGGTCCTGACTGGGGAATGCGGAGATGTCAAGAAGTCTCATGGTGTGCCGAGGCTGCGACGCGCGGCAACTGAAACAGACGAAGGCACCTTGGCCTAGATTCTAGCAAATCGCTCTGCAAGAGTTGACTGGCGACCTTCCCTCCCCGCCTGCCACCATCTTGGCACAAACACAGAGTCCTTGGGCTCTTCCGGGCTATTTCGGCATCGAGCAGGTAGCCTCGCTCGAGCCAAGCGGCACAACCCGCCGCGCGGCCGCCCGGAGGGCAGGGCTTTGACGTGTACACGTCGACAGCGACTCCAGAGACCCTCCGCGCCCCGGGGTTCCTTCGACCACGGCAGACGAGGGACAGCCCGCCGCCATCTTTAGGCGAGCAGACGACCTTGCACCCGCTCGTTTCACGCACCAACCCGTGCTTCCGACGTCACGCCAAGGTGATGGCGCCGGCTGTGAAACTACGCATGCGCAGATAACAAATAAAACTTAGAACAAAAACACAATTTATTGCGCGTGCGCGGTGCCCACATTATGTTTTTGTAACATGCGCGTGGAGATGTCTTTTTTTGTCAGGCTTTCAATGTCACATGCTCGCTCACTCGAGCAGAGACGCGGCTCGCGCACAAAGCTCGGCACATGCACGTTTCACTTCTGAAACGCCACAAAAAAAAAGAAAAAAAACGCATTACGGCCGAGCTCGGCCATAGCTGTGCGCTCGGCTGCGGAGCGCGTGCTGAACGCGAGCTTCCACAGTTCTTTCGCCACGTGCATTCCGCACCACCAAGATTGCCCGTCTTGGCAGCCTATTAATGCGAGCTCGTTCTGAGCATGCGCTCTAAACAGTGACCTCAAATATGGCAGTCAGTGAATACCTCCTATTAGCCCCGTGCGCCACCGAAAGCGTCGCTGTGGTCGGCCTTCCACGATTGGCCGAACGCTGACTATGACGTCGGAAAGGGGATTTTCATCGACGGAAATAAGAGGAATGAAAGAACTTTAATTTTGACGGTGTTGGAAGTGTTCCTTTGAGAGCGCAATGATTTCAAGCTTCCACCATGCTAATAACAAACACCATCGAACTTGTTGTTTGCAAGGTAATGACGTCACAAGGGGGAACCACAGGAGGGCGCCACCAAAACTTCTCGCCGCTAATAGAGAGGCGGATCGCCTTCCAAGATCGCACCCCCCCCCCCCCCCCCCCCCCCGGTGACCACCATACTCTGTTCACCCTCTAAACCGTGCACGACGTTTTGGTCGTTCTTTTACGGTTTATAACTTTTTTCTATGTATCCTACAGTCATAGAGTTCATGTCAAATTAAATCAAATTAAATAACTGTTTTACAGCGAAGCTGCATATGAATCGTTGGTCGGACTTTTTTGTGTCGGGCGTCCTCACTGAAAAAAACAAACAAAAAAACTTCAGCGATTGAAGCGAAAAGTGCCTATCACGCATACAACATGCATCACTGCATTCGTTTTAATAAAGAACAAGCAAAAAACAAGCCTTCGAACCACATAATTGATGATAAGGCGCTCCTGACAACAATGCGAAGCACGTAGCACCGCATACGTTTTCCGGTAAAGATTACTGTGGCGCAAGCTGCCGCGGCGACGGCCGCGTGCGACGTGGGGAGTGATGTCACTAGCCTTCCATACTATATAAAAAGTTTCGGTACATTGCAATTACTTTTATTTCGTCAATAATTTGGTATAGTGATTGTAATGGGCAATCGTTGCAGGCTAGTGTCGCAGGCGTCGATGTCGGTGGAACAGCAGGATCGAGCGCTGTGGTCTTGACTGACCCAGGCTCGACACCCGGAGACCCTTATCTACCCTCGTGGGTTTCTGGAACATTCGGCGTAGAACGCTCGGCGCGTAGAACATTCGAACCTCGATCAGACGACAAGGCTCTCGAACTTACGAGAATGCTAAAGTGAAAGAATAAATAAAAGAAGCGTCCGCTTCCAGGAATCGAACCAGGGCCTCCTGCGCGAAAGCTAAGCACGGTCTCGCTCGGCGACGCGTGAGGCACTGGATACCGTTTAAGTGGCAATAATATTAAAACATACCACATAACATGAAAAGGTCTCAGTGGCCTTGAGTCAACGCGCTGGCCTATGAATCCCTATTTGTCGGGTTTGAATAATGAACGAGGTGTCCGCATTCTGACGGAGGCCTATCTGAGATTTCGGTTGCAAGTCAAAAGATCTCCAGTTGGTCAATATAAACACGCATTTTTTTTTTCCTGGCAAGTGCCAGATTACTTTCGGTGGTTTGGCTTGTAAGAACCTAACATCTGAATATTTGTTTCGCTTTACCTTAATTCGGAGCGCAACTAACGCTACGGGCTGATGAAGCCACTGGAGCAGCGCCAAGAGCGTTCGTTCTCTTTCTGTGCCCTTGCGGTCGGGTTAAACTAGAGCCACTAAATAAGCTACGCTTCAGAGTATTGACACTTACCCATCTTGGTGCTTAAAATCATGGTTGTCAGTTATCTAAAGCTTTACCTGAAACGGCAGGAAACGCTTTTCGATCCTCCACAAATGTTTAAACAGTTCGCGACTAAGCGAAGCAATATATTATGTGAGCTTCCCAACACCGAAAGTGTACTAGAATACGGGATAGTGTTCGGACCGGTACGACTCGACAATAGAGAGTTTTAGGGAACCGTTTTTGCACATCCGATACGGTACGATGGGCCCTCCGGTACGAAGTGCGCATGCGCTTGTCTTCCGCGATCTTACCGTAATGCGCTGCTCGAACCGTAAGGCGCGACCGGCACGACCAATGGCCGACATGGACGGTCTCGCTTGGTTAGCAAAACGGCTATTTCGGTGGCGGAGAGAGCGGGCCGTGGCTTCAAACATGAATAAAATAACTCGTGGGAGTGCCTGGCAGGAGCGCCATATGTGACAGCAAGTGCATAAAGTTGGAGTCAGCAAATAAGAAAAAGAATACAGATCAAAACGCAATAAGAGATCCTCGATAGAAATAAATAAATGTTTAGCAGCAGCGAAAATCGTCTGCTCAGTGACGCAGTGGACGTTTCCTCACGACAGATAACGAGGAGGACGTGCCTTATGACACGTTCATGTTGCTGAGTCTCCACAGTATGTGGCAGTCTAGGATGGCTCTTCGACATGCCGATTTGGTTGTTCGACCGGTTAGAGACTACTTTATTGAGAGTATGTGCTATTTAAGAGAAGTTGTAAAGATGCAGAGTGAACCGCCGGAATGGCTGTCTGTACTAGACAATCTTGTAGATTTGAAACCATTCTAGGGCCTGATGTGTAGTGATTGAATGTATCTGTATCATGTGTTAAACAGAAAATAAAGAAAAAAAAATTGGAGCGTCTGTTTCGAGAGTTAGTAGCTGAGCGGTAGTGGAGGGTTCGAACCCGGGTGGCCCATGCCCCCCTTTTTTTTCATATTTTAATTTGTTTTTATTTTTTTAGTTTTTTATAATTCAAGTTTTTTTATGTTTTAAGTTTTTTATGTTTTAAGTTTTTTATGTTTTAGGTTTTTTATGTTTTAAGTTTTTTATGTTTTAAGTTTTTATGTTTGAAGTTTTTTATGTTTTAAGTTTTTTATGTTTTAAGTTTTTATGTTTTTTAAGTTTTTTATGTTTTATGTTTTTTGTTTTTTATGTTTTACGTTTTCATGTTTTACGTTGTTTATGTTTTACGTTTTTTATATTTTAAGTTTTTTATATTTTAAGTTCTTTGTATATTTTAAGTTTTTTTATATTTTAGGTTTTTTATATTTTAAGTTTTTTATATTTAAAGTTTTTTTTTATATTTTGTGTTTTTTTTTATATTTTAAGTTTTTTTTTTTCCATACAAACGTTGGGATGAGCAATTCGAGCTCTTATCGCCCGTTTTTACAGCTGCTTTATGACTGAGGGTTATCTGTAGTGTCAACAGAGTGAGTAACAGCCTTCTGGATCAAGGATCTGGATACTTTTTAGTTTAAAAATGTTGCATGAATTAAAAATTTGTGTCTAATGCTAATCACATATATCCTATAAAACGAGCCCTTTAAATATTGGGTGATAGTTTTAATAAGTGCACAGCAGTAAAGTTACAGGTTTTCCTTTATTTTTTTTTTTTTTTTTCGTGGTCGTACCGTACACGGCTCAATGATCGGTTCGCGGGCGTACAACCGTGATCTTCTGCTATCTTTACCGTAAGAGAGCAACATGGGCGCCGTATCTACCTCCGTCCCTCCGCCTCCTCCTCGCAAGCGGTTTTCAGCGGAATATGATACCTTCCTACTTCGGGAGGTGCTAGGCGCTAATCCTTTTTTTACTCCAGCCATTTGCGATGGCGTCCTTAAAGGCTTAAACGCGGCCGTCGAAAAAAAACTTCTCGTTGCGAGGAGCGAACGGATTGACCTCCTCGTAACTTTGTACAAGAAAAATGACCGCCTCAACCTGAGAAATGATTATATTTCTGTTATTTTTGTATTTTCTTCGCGATTTAATATTTCTAGTTTTATTTGTCCATAACTTTCTTAATACTCGACCCTGCAGTGGCCCTCGAGGGAAAGACACAGGATCGCTGGCAGACGACTTCGAATGTTGATGATAAGCGCGCGCGAGCGTGTTCTTATTTGTGTGTCAAATCGAGTTTGCTGTCGGCGACTTTTCAGCATATCAGGACGTGGTTGGAGTAAACATCATATTTGGTTGATGTAAAACACCAAAGCTTGCCCACTGAGAAGAACGTATCACTTACAAACCAAGTTACCATGTACGACCGATGAACTATTTTATTCCCCGAGGATATAAATCGGGTAAACTTAAACGGTGGCAAACGAGCCTCCGACACCCAGATTCAGCCGTTGGCTGTCAACGTCTCCGGGATGCGCAGCGCCGATCGGAGATGGGGCAGATCCTCCTTTGTGAACCTGAACTGCCGTACGACGTCCTCCTCGTCCATCGACGCCAAGTTGAACGTCCCATACCTTGCCGCCAACAAGTGCCTTCTCTTAGTACGCAGACAGTCGTACAAAATAACGTTTTGTGAATTGTTTTCGCCGAATAGAACCAACTCCAAGTCATCGTCAAAAAGATCGAGCGCCATTGTTGTCGGAAAGCTCGTCTGCTCCTTTAGCAGACGAACATTTTAGAACTTCGCAGTGCCAGTGGCGACACGCCATGGAGCGCCAGGTTTTGTATTACGGAAGCGCATTCATTCGAGTAAAAAAACAAGACGAACTAGAAGTAGGTATACATTGTTTTAGGTTCTCTATATTTATAGGATGCGATTTTTATTTACTTCTGTTTCTGCGATTTGTACAAACACACGCAAATTTGCTTTTCTCGATGAGGCCGATGCAGGTTTCCGTTGCCAGGGGGCGCGACCTGTACCGATCGTCTGCTCTCGTCTGCAAATACGGTTCCCCCAAAGCCGTTTAGAGGCACACGATCGGTCGACTCGCCCGATCTAAGGTATCGATCGTTTTTGTTTATCGATCGTATTTTGTTCCGGTTCCCTAAAACTCTCTAATGGCAACTTGTGAGGCCCCGCGTCAGTCGACAGAACAGCAGACAGTCGTTGCAGTCTGCGCGTCCCGCCGCAAGTGCGCGTGCACGCGGTGCACGCGCACAACCAGAGCCGTATATGTAAAGAGTTTGCGACCAGGTCACCCGAGGTAGCGCGAGCGCGCCGCATTTTATTTTGCTTATTTAGTACTTTCTCTAGTTCGCTGAACCGCCACCGCGTTTACTGGCGCCGTAGCTCACCACACTAGCAGACGCTTTCGCGTGTGTATCTATGTGTGTCCGCTCCCCGACCGTCGACGTTTTGACAATAATCGGCTTTATTTTAAGGACTTTTCTCGTCGTTATTGCGATTGTACGTTCGGTAAAACGCTACAAGCTGCTCTAGATCGCATTCTTTTTTGGTCAAAAGATAACAAACTTCCCCTAAACTTAAACCAAATGCGCTACCATGCACATCACTGCCTCGCGCCAACCTTCAACCCCTCCAACACTTTTCCTGAACCGAGTGAAGATCCTAAGAACAACGCATATCCACCTCCTAGGTGTCATCATCGACCAGCATTTCGATTTCCATCGCTACGTCCAAAACGTCGTGTCCGGGTGAAAGGTGACTCCTTGGTTTCGTCATTCGGTCTGCAAGAAGAGCCAGCCGCGATGTGCCCAGATTGCTGTTCACAGCACTGCTGTTGCCCATCCTGGAGTTTTGCTGCTCGGTGTGGGATTCGGCAAACCAGACAACTTGTTGCCTCCCTCGATTTGGTGCAACGTCGCGCTTCCTACCTTATTATTGCTCCAAAGTGGCCCCCGAACACCATCCTATCGAGCACTGCCCCTCCTCCGTTCAGTCGGCAGGGACCCGCTTCAACATCGTCCTTAAGTAGCAACCACGCGGCTTCTAGCCACTTTTCTGCTACCGGACTCCTCGCTTCTTTTTGCCTCCTCCCTGCGGCGTACTCGTACTGGTGGACTGCAGCACCTTTTAACCCGCACGCTTCGTCACTAGAACTCCTTCGCACCCCGTGCAGTGTAACTTCGGAGGTCCCCCCGCCAGTCACCAGTTCACCACCAATCGACAGTGTCTCACTTCGAACATTCACCAAGAGCGTCACGGCCCACCTGCGGAGCATCTAACTCGATATTTTATTCCGATCACGGGAGTGGGCTCCAGCACGCGGACTGCATGCACCATCCTGTACACTCGCACACCCTATAGATGCTTAGCTCACAATACTAACTATTCTGCTCGAGAAAACTATAGTATAGTGACTCATTTTACCTTATAGGTGACATTCACTTGACGTCACTCGCTAGGTTCGCTGGCATCGCCCACCACGGTCGCCATCTTCGAGGTCTCTTTCTATCGCGGGTGTCGTCTGGCCGGACGTTTTGAGCGTGGTTTAGCAGCATTTTACAACTTTAAAGGGTCTTTTTGACCGAAACTAGGGGTTATTCTTATACTTTGGTGCTTTTGAAGCGCCTTGGGAGTATTTTTGTGTGTTTTAGTTCTTTTTTATCGCTATCGGACGCCTCTCACCCCTCCCCCGGCCTCATACAGCATTTTGCCATGGCCGCCCCCCCCCCCCCCCCCCCCCCGAATCAAAATCCTTGCTACGTGCCTGGTTTGGCTATCGTGTTCATTGCAGCGATTTGACACGGGCCACTACCCGAATGCTTGTTGAGCTCTTCATTATCACGAGCCCAAATCGAGTGCTCACGCAATGCTCGGGTCTAATCTATGAGCTGCATTCAAATCAGGGACTCAAACCGTAACCGTAACCGAAACCGAAAACCGTTTAGGATCGAAATTGTTTCAGCAACCGTAACCGTAATGATATCGTTATATGAAATTTATGAAATCCGTAACCGT
Source organism: Ixodes persulcatus (assembly GCA_013358835.2). Classification (NCBI taxonomy): domain Eukaryota; kingdom Metazoa; phylum Arthropoda; class Arachnida; order Ixodida; family Ixodidae; genus Ixodes; species Ixodes persulcatus. The sequence goes on along the minus strand of JABSTQ010009395.1, from coordinate 234,906 downwards.
AACAGTAACCGTAAATCATTTACCGGTCAGCGATATTAACCGATATTAACCGAAAATTCAAATGATTAGTTTTTCTCAAGAATGACCTCGAGGAGGGATCTCGAAATATGGCTATGGTGGCTATCGGTATCCAAGCGTGCGAAGGCACAGAGATGCAGCACTTCGGTGTGCGAAGGAAGCTTTGGTCACGCCACGAGACCGGCGAAACTTACTTTAGACGAGTTGTGCCTTTTCCTGCATGCGCTGCGCTTTTGTAAAAATATCCATGTGGTCCTAAAGGCAGGTCTCACCGTTTACACAAGCTTAAAAAAAAAAAAAAAAAAAACTTGTCCGGCGAATGACGACGAACGAGTAGAAACCGTGTCTTCAGCTCGCTGATGCTTCTATCCTCTACAACGCTCAAAAAGGCGATTTTTCGACATGCAAGATGGCAGTCCGGTGGCCGCACTCGCGGAGTGGGGAAGCGCGATCCAGCATTTGTCATGGAGATCATTGGTCGTGGCCAGGGCCGTTTATAAAGAGAGTTTGGCCATACATTGGGAAGTACAGAAGCGCCATTGGTCGAAAGCGGGCTGGGCGTGTTCCAGGGTATCTCCACAAATTCGAATATGGTCAACCAGAAGCCGCGAATATACCCTGGCGGTGGTCGCGAGAAAAAAAAAAATTATTAGGTGCGTCGGAGTAACTTTCGGTGACTTAAAATATGGTTCACGTATTTTTTTCAATCACGGTCATGCAAAATAAGAATCTAGCAGAGCGATCGACGTTATTTGTACGCCAGGTACCCGAGGGCCGGGAATCTGCCGTCCAAGCGGTCAGACTCCGTCCAAGAAAAACAGAGTTCAAGCGGCACATTTGATCCTTACATTTTTTTGCATGATAATAATCAAAACATTACGTGTAGCATAGTTTCAACCATGAAGACTTACTACATTTAACTCTCACCGCTTATTAAAACAGTTTCTCGCTACCACCGCTAAGGGATTCTTTTCGGCTCCTGGTTGGGCAAGAGAGCATGCCAAGCCCTCTTTATGCGGCTGGTGCACGCCCTGGCTCTTCCCGCACCTCCCATTGACCAAACTCTATCTATACACGGCTTTGGTCGTGGCCATTTGACAAAGTTAGCGTCAGCGAGTGGTGCATCTGGTATAATACATTTCTGTTCAATAAATTTAGAATTAAGAATACTTAGTAGGAATCACTGGTCAAACTTATAATGAAAAGATTTTATTTCTAAATCTGCCACACTCCTACAATCGCAAGAAACGATACGTCGTATTCCAAAATGAACATAAACAAGTAATGGCAGTACTTCCTGTGACCGAGCTAACTTCGCGTTGACCAGCTTCTTGCGTATGTTTCAATGAGCAAGAATGAGCCACGTGCGTCTCTCAAGTTTTTCTCGGTGGAACATCGAAAAAGGTATATCGAAAACCGACCGTAAGATAGATTGAAGTGTATTTCTGGACCACATGGCGCTAAAAGAAAAGCACAGAATCTCGTTTCATTTGGACTCCGTGGCGATAGTTACTTGGCCCTACTTGACGTCCCAGTGGAAACTTGTATACACGTGTGACATTTTGCGAAGTAACGAAGTAAGATGTCCACAAATCAGCCGAGACATGTAACTGTTTCGTGTGTTTTGTGCACGTGTGAGCGTGTGCAAGCACAACATTGCTTCGTCGAATGCGCCTCGTCACCGTGAGTGTTCGAGCTGGCCAAAGCGAAACTACGCTACGCCCGTTGGATGTAGTTGCGAAAGATTGTGCCACTCGTGCTCGATCGCGCGTTTTCGACGACAAGTACAGATATCGTGATTGGGACAAAGCTGTCGCAGTGTGTAAATATGCGCCGCTCATTGTCCGCCAAAAAAAAAGAAAAAAAAAAACATGCAGCGCGATTTTGACGACGAGTGGAGATATTGTGATTGGGAAAACGCCGACCTGTACTAACATCGAGTTGTTTCATGCCATGTCTGACTTCTTGCTTCAATCGTGTCACGAACAGATGCTTTATTGCGTGCTGAAAAGAAAAATCTGGCTCTCGAACTTTGAAATTGACGTTTCTAAAATTGACATGGAACCAAACCCCAGGTTCGGTTCCATGTCAAAAGATCTGAAATCCTCAGATGATATATACTCTGAAATTTACATTTGTGTTCTATTCGTTCTGAATTTTTTTAGTTTGTCTGTGGGTTTTGCTGAAGCTTGTTAAATGGTAACTGCAAAAAAAGTGTTTTTTTTTTTTAAACAGCCTAATTGGGACAAACATGTCACAAAACAAATTTTCTGCGAAAAAAAAAAAAAGTTTTTAGCAATATTTTCGCCACAGGACGTAATTTAGTTGGAGTCCCAACCTCTTCACATTTGAAACTCCCGCTCTTTCGCCCCTAGCGGAGGAGAAGTGCGCCCCGCCCCTCGCCCGTGGATGTGCTCTTGGATTGACTTGGCTGCGGAGTTGAACGACCTACGCAGCATCTCGACTTCCGGTGCGTCTTGTGTGCCTACCACAGCCTTTTGCAGCTTCTGCATTGTGCGAACTGCGCGCAAACTGGACCCTGAATTGCAGCGTCAGCTTCTTGGCCACTGCGAGCAACTGGGTCTTCGGCCATACGAAGATATGCCGCGGAAGACGGCTGCCAGCAACGAAGACGGCGCACCGCCTGAGCCTTCCTAGCCTTGGGCACGCTTGGACGACACCCGCTGGTGATCGCTGTCGCGATCATTGATCTGGCAGCACTTTACAGAGCGACGGCGCCGCTTTACAAAAGTTGACATCTCCAAAAAATCAACACTTGCGCGTACAAAAAAAAAACAAAAAAAAACACGATAGGAAAGCTAAGAGAACACCGCATGAAAACGAAAGTAACAAACCGCGCTATGAAAGCCAAAACTCCGCGTCGCTTCCTATCACTAAGACCTGCGACAGCTGCTAAACACACACTACTTCACTTCAGGAAGTCTCACTGAAGTGCCTGGGTCAAGAGAAAACACTGGTCACTTAGGCCAAACGGCTAGTCGAAGGTAGGCGAGACAGGCGGGAGCAGAGTCTTCAGCGGCCATAAAAAGAAGGGCGAAGCTTTTCTTTGTTATGGTATGAATCCAAACGGAAATGCCAGTCTTGTAAACATTTTGTAAAGGATAATAACTATAATTACGTGGGTTATTCTTTCAACGTAAAAAATATGCCACATTACAACATATCACAAAGATTTAACGACCAAGATTTAAGCTGTCATCAGTCTCGTAGCAATGAGAAGAGTTGCTATCATATGTCACTCCGTGACGTATAACAGCCAGTCCGTGACGTAAGATATCAACTTTGTGGAGAGCGATTTAAAACGGACGAAATAGCCGCAAAGTAAAATCAGTCTTGCAAAATAAATATTACTGTAAAATTGTTCGCGCAAAATTTGTTTTGTGACATGCTTGTCCCAATTAGGCTGTTTGAAAGAACACTTAATTTTTTTTTTTTCTTTGCGTTTACGCTTTAAAGGGACAATGAAGGCGATTTTATTTAATTTTTTTAAATGGTGTTTTTAGGCTTCTTGGGAACCTGGCATACTGCCTAATTTTTTGTAGATATTTGTGACGCATATTTCTGTGCCTACAAATGAACTGAAGAAACCGAAACTGAACTATCTCCATTCTCATTTCTGGGCCTCCGAAAACGGAGGTGACGTAGGAAGTGACGTCATAAGTGAATAGTCGGTATCGGTAGCATTTAGGAGATCGAGATTGGTTACCGCGGTGGGTTATAGCACCGCGGTAGCGCGACTGTTTCGTTGGATCTGTCAACATGGACGACAATGCCACTCTCGCGAGCGAGTTCTGTTCGGGCTTCCGTTCAGTGACCTAACACCAACGGAACGGGAGTAGGTGTGTGGCGTTCTTCGACATCACCCGAGGCCGACGGTGACCGCGCCGGCAACGAGCGGCCCGCTGGCTCCGAGCAGCAAAGCTGTGAGCAACATTCGCACGGGCGAGACGAGAGCGGCGCGTTGCCGAAGGACAGGCCCTGTCCCTGTCCGACAGGGACGCGGTGGAAATGCCGAGGGGAAAGCGGCAGCGACCCTGGAACCGGTTCCTTCGCGGGGGACGCTCCCCAAGAAGGAGAAAATAAACAGCACCATTTTTTGGTTTTCACTAAAGTCGGACGTCCACTCATTTCGTCGTCAAAGAACAAGAACAATTACTGGTCCTCAGTCGACCGTTTGAACAGCCATCTGCGGCGCACAAATTTGGCATGACTACCACTTTGCAGAATCCTTCGAGTACCGTGTTCCCAATGTAAACACGACATCGACGTCTCCAGCGTGCTCCGCGCTGCGTTCTTTATTTTTTTGTTTTTCGTTTGCCCATAGTTGCTCGTTGCCCGTTTCGCGTCCAGCGTAGCAAAGAAAAAAAATGAGTACGCTGTTTTATTTACGGTTTAGTAATCATCTCCGGTCCGATTTATACTTTTCCTGGTTAAGGACTCGCACATAAACCCCCTGTTTACAAGCTCGCATGCACCCGAAAATTAACGTCACTAAAGATACTGCTCTACAATGGCGTACCAACTTGTTTTTGAGTGTGGGGGGGCAAACCAGACCCCCCCCCCCCCCCCCCCCCCAAGGGCCGGGGTGCGCTGGCCCTGGTATCCCTTGCTATCCCTTGGGCGCCGCCGGCCAGTGTTTACCCTGCCCAGTGACGGCTGTTTCAGGGGTGGCAAAACACATGCCTTGCCCCCCCCCCCCCCCCCCCCCCCCCCACTCTGAAAACTGAAAACTGAAGACTGAAAACTGAAGACTGAAAGAAGAAAAGAACAATAAACAATTTTTTTTTTAATTATAAAATGTTTCGTGCAGTACCAAGTCGGTCTGTATTAGTGGTCTGCGTTATTAAAACCTGGGTTCTGGCTAAAATATAAAGTTATAATTGGGGCGAATAATAATTCATATTTCAATCAGTCTTTTATTTGCGTAAGACTTCAAGTGTGATTCGTTCGGTCAAGTTTCTTCGCAGTCCGAAAGAGCCGGTTGCGTGCATCTTTGATTTCAAAATTAAGCGACCCTAGTGCTGAGTGGGAAATCAACGCGCGCGTGACAGAGACTGTCCGCGTTCGACGTGCGCAAAGTGGCGATGTTTATTGTTATTGTATAGAATGCGATGATCCCCGAGTAGCGGTGGTATCATGTGTGCTCTGGTATCAAACTATATAATGCAAATAGATGTAGTGATCAAGTGGAGCTAGAAATGTGTGCAAATTTTGACCAGTTCGAAGTAGTGATATGTTTCTCAGTTCTTGTTATTGTGAATGTCCCGTTGTTGGATATCTGGGGCTGCTTTGAAGCGTTTATTATAAAACGGCTGTGTAGCATTTCAATAAAACAAAATATTCGAGAAAATAAAAAAAAGCGGTTTTTAGGAACGTGTAACCGGTAACCGAAACCGTAAAAATTAAAACCGCAAAAAACACAAACAAAACCGATATCAACAGGAAACGGTAACCGTAACCGTAACCGAACCGTTATTTTCGGTTCGAGTCCCTGATTCAAATATCGTCAATGGCGTATAGTGCGATCCCCCAGTTACGTCGTCAAGTTTTGCGAAGGAGAGATTGAATGAAAACCTCCCTTTTGTCCTTAAAATTACATCGCAACAAAGGAGTTTCCTAATCAGTGGCGTTGCGTGTGAGTATTCCTGGGTTCCCCTAGTGCCAGTAAGCTCGTGTAAAATGAAACACATTCCAAACGAATATCATTGCACGGCCCTTTTAATTAAGGGTGAACAGTGTAGACTTCCTTGGTAATGACGACGAGATGTTTCGATGGCGCCCTATTATAAGGGGAATCGGCTGCCGAGTGGAGAAAGAAGAAGACGCCGTTTCGAACGGTCGTGCTTTCATGTTCTCCATTGAAAATCAACAATCGGCCTCAGGCCGAGGAAACCCTTCTACCTCTACTTTTTATACTGGTAACGAAAATCACAGGATGTACTCGGAGAACACTGCAGTGCACCCGTGGCCCCAAGAGACGTTCTTATTCCGGCAACCGGCCAAGATGAGTATAAGATTATACTTCCACGTTTTCCACCTGGGGTGCTATGTTGCGCTTTTTGGACTCCCAGGAGACTTGGAAGAGGGAAGTGACGTCAACGAATAGAGAAACGCAGATTGGATGCTGACACAAGAAAACAAAATCAACATCCAATCTGCATTTGCTGCGTTGTTGACGTCACTTCCCTCTCCCTAGTCTCCTGGGAGTCCAAAAAGCGCAACATAGCCCCCCTGGAGTCTTGTGCGTAAACTCGGTCTTCCTCCACGCTGACCTCACGAGTCGGCCCAACCGTGCAGTTGACTTTCTCGATGGACTTAGAGGAGTCATCGATCTGAACCAAGTGGTGTCTCTCGGACAGTTTCAGATGAGCCATGTGTGGATGGCGACGCTGGCTGGTCCAGACGCCACGGAAAAGTTGATAACCGCGAAAGAACTCAGCGTGAAAGGGATAAAGGGTTTAATCATCGACCCGAACTCAAAGGATGTGAAGCTCAAGCTACTCTGGCTACCGTCATACTTAGAAGATAAAAAGGTCGTCAAAGCCTTGGCACCGTTCGGCACGGTTCGAAGCATGGCGCGAGAAAAGTGGCGCGTGCCAGGAATGGAGAACATGGAGACGCTGAATAGGGAGGTCTGCCTAACACTGCACAACACCGTGACATCGGAAGACATCCCTCACCCACTGAAGGTTTACGGCATACAGTCCCTTCTGGTGATGTCAGGACGACCACCCTTGTGTCTACGATGCAAGAAGGTCGGTCATATTCGACGACAGTGCCGTACGCCAAAATGCGCACGTTGTAATCGATTTGGGCACGAGAGTGACGAGTGCTTTTGAAGTTATGCAACCGTAGTACGAGGCTCTGGCAACGACCCTGACGGCAACCCGGAGCTTTTGATGGACATCTCCGAGGTCGTGGATGCTAGCGGAGATGTTCTCTCCACTCAAGTGCAGCCCAGAGAGGCACTGCCTCAGAGTTCCGGCGAGAGCGAAACGCAAGTTGAAAAAGAAGCTTCGAAGATACTCCAAGACACAACATCGACAGAGGCCGTGAAAGAAGCTTCCCAGGAAGGACCAATCAAGGACATCTTGTCAACACCGGAAACGGAGGCACCGAAACAGTCAGCGGTGTCTGCAGATGGACATACAACGTTTGACAACAAAAGTGACCCGTCAGCAATGGACCTGAGCCCCAGCACGTGCAAGGACAATAGTGACACCAAGAGGAAAAATCACAACATCTCCACGTGGTGAATGATGTTGATTGGGGCGAAGCTCTGGTGGTACTGATGATACTGATTTTATTGTTCAGAGGTAGTGCTGAAGGTGCTGATTTTTTTTTATTGCTCATGGGTAGTGCTGAGTTACGGGTTGCGTTTCGGCTTCGTTATTACTGCTTTATGGTCGGTGAAATGCAGAACCAGTGGTTCTTCTAGCGGATCAGCTTGGATCCGCTAGAAGCCGTGGGAACGCATCTCCACCGCTTAAATCAACGGTCAATGTCAGAAAGAGAACTACCACATCTCAGAGCCCCCTACTCGTCCCGAAGTCGTGGCTGAGTGGTTAAGGCGATGGACTAGAAATCCATTGGGGTCTCCCCGCACAGGTTCCAATCCTGTCGACTGCGCAAACATTTTTTTTCTTTTTTTAAGAAGACAGATGGGATGGCAATCGATGTGAGCACGGACGCCGGACGGATGGGCAAGGCTAGACCCTAAGGAGCTTCGCCCCTAAAACACCCGCCTGACACCATCGCGAGTAAGCGAAAAACCCCCCTTGCACACTAGAGTACATGAACAAACCCCACCCTACCCCCTTCCCCTGGCCTTCCACCTCCCTCACCTCTATCCCATTCTCACCGCCTCCTCCCCTTCCATTACCTTTAACTGATAGCCTTCGTATTGTTACCCTAAATGTAAGAAGATTTAACTCCCGAAAGAAACAATACCATTTGAACCGTCTACTTGAAGACAAAGAGGTAGACTTTCTAGCCGTACAGGAAACAAAACTGACAACGGTAGAACAGGTAGAACAAGCCATACAACATTTCCTGTATGACAACGAGGTGTGCGTTAGCCATGCTGTAGGTCTCTCCGCGGGATGTTTATTCTTTATTAGAAAGTCTTTTCAAAGTTGTCTGATTTAGCTGTCACGACAGACCTTTGCGGGCGCTTCATTATGTGCGACTTCAAAGTTTCTGACATAATGTGGAGAGTGTTATGCGTTTATGCGCCGAATAAGGTGAATGCTAGAGTAACTTTTTTTGATCACCTGCGACCTTATTTACTTTGTGATAGAATGGTAGTTCTGCTTGGAGACTTCAACTGCGTTTGCGACGGAGCAGACAGAACACCATATAAACTTTGAATTGACAAAAGTGAACGACTGCTACAGGACATTGTGGACGAGTCCAATATTTTAGGGGCGAAGCTTCTTAGGGTCTAGCCTTGTCCATACGTCCGGCGTCCGTGCTCACATCGATTGCCATCCCCTCTGTCTTCTTAAAAAAAGAAAAAAAAATGTTTCCGCAGTCGCTACGTGTGGCCGGAGCCAATCACACGCCGGCCATAGGTTACGCGATCTCACCTGCACTTTTGTATCACTCCGCTGCGCCGCTGGTCGTCTGCGCCGCCCGCGCTCGCCGAGTATTTCGTCTGCTACGGGTGTATCAACGGTATCGTCTGCTACAGGCTTAAAAAATGCCCTTTCATGTTCTGAAATTTAGTCACAGGGGATGTCAGTATGTAAGCTGGCCGCTGGCGTCTGTGTCCGAGCTTTCCTTCTGTTCAGGCATTTCGGCATAGTTTCGAGATGTAAGTACACACTGCAAGGTGCCCGATGACCCGGCCGTTGATGTTTCCTTGTATTGTCTGGATATACCAGGTTGGAGGCGCAGTCCTGTCCACCAGCTTCTCGGCGTTCAATGTGATCGGCAGGTAAAGGGGTGCCCTGATTTCGCCGTGTATCAGTGAATTGTAGTGGCCCGAACGCTTTTCTTGTTTACAACGCATTCGCTGTACGACGCGGCCAGAGTCTCCTGCCGAATTTGAAAGTAGACATTCATCACGACCTCTCGCGCCTGACGCCCGAATGTGCTTTTGCCAAAGGACGTTTCGAAGCGACTCGGTGAGGAAAGCAGCGAAGCACGTGATTCGGCCATTACGGGAACAAAATCACAGAAAAAAACCGAGCGCTGCAGCCATGTTGCCAACGGATCTATGTGTTTCCATCAAACCACATGAATTTAGATTTATTAATAAAAACATAAACTTCAGATATTTAATTCCTTTAGTTGCGAATCATTCTCAGCAGTACACATCTGAAATATTGTGCAATGTTTACGCACAAAAAAGTTATTAAAAAAAAAACAAAAACAACTTTTGCGGACTACTTTGTGGTGCGTAGGAATGCTCTTCTCGAAGTTGCGAACCGTCCCTCAGCCTTTGGCTGCGCTCGGACGGAAGCTGAAACGAAGTATAGTCCATCGCCTTAACCACTCGGCCACGACTGCGGGACGAGTAGGGGGTTCTGAGATGTGGTAGTAACTCAAGAGCCGGGGATGTCATGGATGAAACGTTGCATGTAGCCGCTCAACGTATATGCAGGAGAGGGCGCTGCGGTCAAATGCGTATATAATCGCGTTAAACTTTGCATGCATTGGCTCAACGATTATAGACGAGAGGGCGCTGCGGACAAATGCTCAAATGCGTATATAACCACGTTCCATACCGCACATTCTATTTCTGACATGGACCGTTGACTTAAGCGGTGGAGATGCGTTCCCGCGGCTTCTAGCGGATCCAAGCTGATCCGCTAGAAGAACCACTGGCTCTGCATTTCACCGACCATAAAGCAGTAATAATGAAGTCGAAACGCAACCCGGAACTCAGCACTACCGATGAGCAATAAAAAAAAAATCAGCACCATCAGCACTACCTATGAACAATAAAATCAGTATCATCAGCACCACCAGAGCTTCGCCCCCATCAACATCATTCACCACGTGGAAACGCGGCCTCTTTTTTTGATGTTACGTCATTTCAGCCAGAGCCGTTTATTGAGAGAGTTTGGCCATACATTGGTTTGAATAGGCGAGCATCTCTGGCCAACCACAGGCCGCGAAACAGACCCTAGCGGTGGTCGCGTGCTCTAAATCTGTGCCACGACTATACTTCGTTTCACCTTATGTGCGAGCGAAGGCAAAACTGGAAGCGCGAGTACGGAAGCTCCGTGCGTTCAGGCTTTGCTCGAGCGCGCGAGCTGGGGAGAAATGCAAAAAGCGCTGGTCTCGCGCTTCTAGCTTTGGCTTCGCTCGCAGGTAAAGTGAAACGAAGTATAATTTGAGCCGCGCCGAGCGGAACTCCGCGTCTCAAGACGCTCGCGCACCCCACCCTTTGCACTGCTTTCTTTCAGCCAGTCTCAGGACGCTGTTCTAGCAGTGCAGACAAAGGCATGGGCACGAGCGCGTGTCTTTGGAAAGTGCCTCCTATGCACGAGGTCTCGTACAAACAATAGCGTTTCGCTGAGCTAGGCTCACGCGCCTGTGCCTTTGTCTTCACTGTCGACATTTGTGAGATGGAGTAGAGGTCTCCTGATTGGTCGACGCTTTGTCACAAATTTAGTTTACGCTCTAAGCGTGGGGGGAATATTCGGCGCTGGCGGCGGCCTTTGCTCCGCCTATTGTCCAAACTCTTTCAGCTAAAGGAAAAACACTTATTATATACCCATCTTCAAAACACATCACACGCAAGACTTGATATAATTTACTGCTCAGTAGAACTTATTGACAATTTAAACGGTTATGCCGTAGATCCAGTTTTTTTTTCACAGACCATTGCATGGTATCAATAACAATTGGAAGAAAACTAAGAAAAAAGAGTATAAACTGGAAAGTATGGAAACTTAATAATATACTGTTAAAAGATGAAAAATTTGTCGCAGCTGTGACCGATCTTTTTGAGCAAATAAGAAAAACAACTGAGCATATATCTGTTAAATGGGAGCTTTTTAAACAAGAATTAAAACAGATAGCAATCGAAAGAGCTAGTGTTATAAAATTCCAAAAGTCTGAGACCGAGAGGACGTTGATAAGTAATTTCCGTGCCTTGGTTCAACTTGAATGTCAAAACTCTGGACAGGGTTTCGAAGATATTAGCCGCACAAAAGCTGAGCTCGATAAATTTCATCAAGAGCGTTATCAAGGCGCTGTTATACGTTCTCGTGCTGTAAAATATTTTTGGGAGAACAGCCAACATAAAAGGTAATAGGGCAGGAGAAAAGGTATGCGATGACTAAAGAAATTCAAGAGATAAGGCAAAGCAACATGATTATTAGAGATAGCGAAGCTATAGCCGAAGTATTTTTTGAACATTACAAAAAGATATTCGGAACAAAGATTGCCTCCACAGATACAGAATATCTAAAGAAACTTGTAACCATGTTGAATTAACCTGAGACTGGGGAAGAGAAGAAACATCAAAACGTAGAAGGGACAGAAAATAGACAGGACGACGTCTCAACGTCTATTTTCTGTCCCTTCTACGTTTTGATGTTTCTTCTCTTCCCCAGTCTCAGGTTAATTCAACATGGTTAATATTCACCAGCTCGCCTGCACCATTACGATTTTTTCTATAATCTTGTAACATTGCTTCCCCAGTTAGATAAAGAGCACACAAAAGAATTGGAAGAACCGATCAGTTTAGCTGGGGTTGAAAACACTGTGGATGCCCTACCAACAAACAAAACCCCAGGACCGGATGGTATTACTGCAGAATTTCATAAATTTCGCAAAAACACTTTATCTCCCATCTTGCAGGATATTTTTCAAGAGGCCTACAGAAACAAAAGTCTCCCGCCCTCCTTTCTGTATTCACACACTATTCTTATTCCAAAGACAGATGACAAAAACAAACTTTCACAAGTGACTGGCTATCGACCAACCGCATTATGTAATCTGGACTATAAGATATTTGTTAAAATACTGACAAATAGATTGCAGCGCGTCATTTGCGATTTAGTAGGGGTCACCAGACGTGTGGGATTCGTGGAAGGTCCATTCAGACAAATATTCATATTGCCAGAAGCGTATTAGAGTGTGTTACCAACAGCAGCTCTCAGGTAGCGATGCTGCAAGTCGATCTCGTAAAAGCATTAGACCGTGTTAGTCATAATGGTCTTTATATGATTTTGTCGCACATTGGTGTTGGTGATATGATGCTTCATGGCGTTAAAATGTCGTACACAAACTGTTGTACACGCTTAATCATAAATAACATAGTTACAGCAAGCATTCCAATTTGTTCTTCAGTTCGACAGGGCTGTCCATTATCTCCATTACTTTTCACTCTATATCTAGAACATTTTTTTTCCAAAGCATAATAAGAAGTAGAAAAATACAAGGCCTTACTTTGAGCAACACTCAAATTAAGGTACGAAGGCATAGATTGGAATTTGGAGCTGCACTCCGTGTGACTACCTAGGAGTGCCATTGAAGCACTACCGAAACCGCACGTCCTACTGATCCGGAGTTGCGACTGAATTGAAACGACGAGCCATTAACTGGTCACATAAAAAGTTGTCACTGTTTGCACTTTCGACCATCGGTAATCTATTTTTGGCGGCTAAATTAGGGGATGTCTTGCAAGTACTGCACTGTACACGGACAATTATTCAAAAATTGCACAGGGTTTTTGCTGTTTCAGTGTGGAAGTGCACTTGGGAGCCCATGCGTCGCGACAATTGGTTTGGTCATGTATCAGATGGTGGAATCGGCCTTCCTCTTCATTTATACGTCAGTTGGTTTCACGTTTTCTTTTCCTAAGAGACCAGGAGCACCCTTTTCTTCGTGAAGTCATTCAGAATAGACTGGCATGTTCTCTACCTGACTCTATCGTATCCTCCGTGGGAGACCAAACCTGTTTGTTAGTAGGATATCTTAGAGAAGTAGTCGATGCTTTTCAGTTTTTATCAGTAAAGTTTTCAAAAAATATTTAATGTCTGTTTCACGTAAAAAGTTGACAAGAGATCTTGTGAATATCCTATTTCCAATGCCAATTTACCGCTCAATGTTTAGCGACGTTTCCCAACACGATATACTGCACCGGGTAAAGATGATGTCCATCCCCCTGCAGCACAAACTTTCTTTTTCAAATTACATTGTTCAGTGTTACCCACCAAAGTGTGGCTACAAGAGAAAGGAATATTCTTCCCGTGGTCAACAAACTGTACATTATGTAAAACGCCTGAAACCATTGAACATATTTTTATTCACTGTTGGGATGCCATTTTCTTCTGGGATGTTCTGCAGCGCACTCTAAAAAAGGATGTTGATATTACACCCTATTCAATTCGTTTCCTACCTGTATCATCTAGAGATAACTTCCCGTATGACATTGTAATTCTCCTAGTATTGTATAGCATGTGAAAGTCCCGCCTCGACATAAGGAATGAGAATTTGCACCCAAAAACTCTGCGCCTACATTTCATTGAGCTTGTAATCCGCGTCAAAAACGTATATGATATTAGGGAGTTTTAGTAGATCGTTTTCAAAGGCCCGCTACCGCTACGAGCGCGCGCTTCAGAGCATGCATCGAAGTGGCAGCGCGAGCTCCCGCGTGGCTTGGAAACACGATCTACTAAAACTCTCTATTCAAGCAGTAGTTCCTGACTGGCTGTCTCCGTTTAACAGTCTTTAAAAGGCCTCTGACACGCCAAAAAAAAAAAAAATTCATGCTAAACGTTGCAATGGCATATCAGGACATTACAAAAAAATTGTTTCACTATAGAGTTGCGTAGTTTTTTTATAAAAAATAGAAATACGAGGCCCAATTCAAAGTTCCCGCCGTGCACTGTGACGTAACAGTGTACCGCAAGGTGTCGGGGCGGTCAGAAAGGAGGCATCGAGCTACGTCACTAATAGTGGGTTAACCGGAAGTCGCGTGAGTTTCACTCCTCGTGCTCTCCGCGACCGCGCCTAAGACTGTTTTTTTTTTTTTCGTTTTATTATTCTGCTCTTCGTACGAGCGATCGTAGAAAACGAAGTTTCAGTTCCACTAGCTCTTTATCCCTGCACCGTTGGTTAGTTTGCGTGCTGTAAAATTTGAGGACGAAGAGTCAGTGGATCGACGTGATGGAGGTCAATGATGAAAGCGTTGCGAGTACAAGCCAGTGTACGAGTGCATGCCGTCAGTCCGATGATACAGGGCTATACTGGGCGCAAAACAAGCTATCAAGTCTTGAAAAACAAATTTAGAACGCTCGCAGAAATTAGGATTGCTAGCATAAGACACGCCCGATCGCATTGCTGAAGGTTGAGACACCGAGGTCGTTGAATCATCGGATACTCTCCAGGCTGTAGATGCCTGCCGTCTAAAAAATACGAACTGGTGAGTGTACCAAGTACAAGTAAACGTCGAGCACAAAGTACGTATTTTGTCTATACTTCGTCTCACCTTAGTATGGACTATTGTTAGCCGCGCGTGCTAAAAGCGCAAGCTAATCGCTTTGAATGAAGCCGCGGCGGCTGCACGAGCGCTCGTGCAGCAAGTGCCCTAGTTCAAGCAGTCAAGGCTGGCCGCTCGCGCTAGCACAGCCTTCGCGGTTATACTTCGTCTCACCTTAGTATGGACTATTGTTAGACGCGCGTGCTAAAAGAGCGAGCTAGTCGCTTTGAGTGAAGCCGCGGCGGCTGCACGAGCGCTCGTGCAGCAAGTGCTCTAGTCAAGGCAGTCAAGGCTGGCCGCTCGCGCTAGCACAGCCTTCGCGGTTAGTCCATGCTAGGGTGAGACGAAGTATAGTCCATGCTAGGGTGAGACGAAGTATAGAACATGAGTAGAACTTGTTTACTGGGTGCTCATGCGGCCGTTGTATGTCTCTCAGAAATGCATGCAGTGTGATCTCTTCTTCAGTTGCTGAAATACCGGGACAGTCCCTCACACAGCACCTTCTAGGCACTGTAGTTGATCACGTCAATTGACTGACTAGGCTTCTTCTACCTTTACAGCAACATTAAGCGATGAAAAGCAAATAAAAGAAACCTTGTCTGCTTGGATCGCTCGTGGAGGTGCGGAGAATAACAAAAATATTTTAAAAAATATTACACGCGCTCGCGGTAAGCACGAGGAGGGATACAACTCACGTGACTTCCGGCGATGCCTCCCTTCTGACCGCCCCGACACCTTGCGGTACACTGTTACGTCACAGTGCACGGCGGGAACTTTGAATTGGGCCTCGTATTTCTATTTTTTATAAAAAAACTACGCAACTCTATAGTGAAACAATTTTTTTGTAATGTCCTGATATGCCATTGCAACGTTTAGCATGAAATTTGTTTTTTCTTTTGGCGTGTCAGAGGCCCTTTAAGACATCAAAGAGTTTTAACATGTGTACTATGATTGTGTAGAGCGAACTCTGAACGACCATGTTGTGATCCTATCGTTTATTCTTCTATGTAATAAAGAAAAAAAAAAAAGATCGGTGGCCGAGTGGTCTAGCGCACACCAGCTCGGAGCACGTGGAGCGAAAGCTCGCGCTGCAGAACCCAGGGATCCTGGGTTCAATCCCCGCCCCTGCGCGTTTCGATCTGGATGAGCATCGTACCGGCGTGTGGTCGTGTATCACTACTGCGTGGTGCACGTTAAAGACCCCAGGCTAGCGGTTGTACCGCACTGGCAAAATCGCTCATCTACAGCTGAGACACCAGACGCCCAGTGAGGCAGACTAACTTCCGGCTGTATAAACAAACACACATTTGCGCCCTATTATAGACCTTTCCAATGTTTACAAAATCACAGCTCAGCGTGCAATTTTCACAGCTCAGCACGTGCGTGTTCCTCACTTCGGAAAGCGAGGAAAGCACGCGCCATACGCACGAGCACTCAAGATGGCACCGGCCACACGCTCTTTTTTGGAAAGGTCTATAGGGAGTATTCACTGGCGGCCATAGCTGTGTGCGCAATTGCTGAGCGCGTGCTGATGGCAAGCTTCCACAGTTATTTTTCAACGTGCTTTCCACACCATCAAGCTTGCCGGTCTTAGCAACCGATTAATGTGAGCTCTTTCTGAGCATGCGCTCTAAACAGCACCCACAGATATGGCGTCCAGTGAATAGCCTCTATAGTTTCTATACCTGACGTAACGACCAAGATTACTAGAAGCAAGCTACAAGTTCGATGGTGCGTAAAAAACGCGGTAGAGCCTATGGTCCTCACCTTCCTATATCAACACCGTCGGAGTTGAGAGTCTGACTTTGCTTTTATTTCTGCCAATGAGAGCAGAAATAATCCTATTCAAGACGTCATTTGGCCAATAGACCTTTCCGGAAATATGTGCTGCCCCCAGCGTCTGTTTTACGCATTGTGAAGTTTAGATGTACGGCACGCGAAATTAACCAAGAAGCGGAGACCAAGTTGACGTTAGTTTCACAGTTCCTGATTCCAGAACACAAGAAGGCAGAAGGAAAGCAAGGCAGAGTACGCGATGACCTTCGTCACCACCGGGCCGCCAGGGCTTTCCCAGCCCCAACGCACGGTGGGGCCTGCGGACGCCACCCTGGAGAGCTTGCCAGGACACTTCTGCTAGCTGGACGGGGGACCGGCCAAGCGCGCAGCCCACTGGGAAGCATTGGGCCCACATCGCCCGCAACATCGGCCAGCGCCCTCACCCCCGGGCTTTATTTCACATCGTCAGCACAGCTCTGTCATCTACACGTCGTCGTCCTCCCCTTGTACATATCATCTCATAATCATCATCACTAGACGTGGCACCGCGGGCCTCCATGGTACGGGCTGTAGCCTTTCCGCGGTGCCACGGCTCTCCTGAGCCAATAAAGCTTATTATTATTATTATTATTATTATTATTATTATTATTATTATTATTATTATTTGCGTTCGCTTAATTTTTGTGTGTTCTGTGCTCTTGGTAATAAGAAATAATGAATCGTCCCGGGCTACCAGAATATACGAAGCTTTCGAGCCGGCACGAGTGTACATCCGAAGAGCCCCACAATTCCCCTCGTGTCAAGGTCTCCTGGGATTTTCCGGAAAGTTCTATTGTGGAAGGCCAATCGCAGCAACGCTTTTGTTCGCGCACGTCACCCATAGGGACCGTGCACTGTAGCCTGGTTGAACAGGTAGCACTATGTCGTTAGGTATCCTCGCCAATATGAGTCGTTACCTCGGTCATTTTTATTGGAGCCGATCTCGAGTCCGAAAGTTCCAGACGGCCTGCTGAATCGGCGGCACAGCGCTCGTTAGTCGAGCTACAGTGGCTACCATAGTCGAGCTGACCAGCAGCCGACCGGAAAGCATGGCATGATGAACCCTATACTCCGTTAGGGTGAAATATAAATTATTGAGTAGGGGCGAGCTATAGGCTGCTCATGCTTTCAGTTGATGCTCAGAATGGGGAAAATTGGCGTGGTGGCGCTGTGAACGAAATGGCTTGGTTCGCCTGCATTTTCGGCGTAGCAACCTGCTTTGGAGTTGGCGATGGTGGGAGATGCCTGCGCCCCTTCTTGGCTTAAGTTTCGAGGCGAGGAATTTAATTTTCGCCACCCTGACAACCTCGCATTGAAAAGACTGTGAGTGCGCAGAGTGAGCTGGTCGCAGCTAATCTTGTCGTTTAACACCTGCCACTCTGGTGCAGAAAAGGAAGACAACTTCTAGTCGAAGGAACGGACAGAACGGTTTCAACGCTCAGAGTACACATCTGGTACATTAGTCCTTTTTATGCAATGATTCTAATTTAGAACCAGCGAACTGAACAAAGGATTGACTAAATGTTTTAGAGCGATAGATTTAGGGAACTCGTTGGGCAGAAAAGCCGGCGTCGGCGTCTGTGTCGGCGTCGGCGTCGGTGTTGGTGTTGGCGTTGGTGGGACGGACAAATCCTGATTAATCCACAAATAACTCGATCGTCTAAAAAAAAATTTGGAAGAATTTTAGGCGGAAGCGGGATTGAAATCACGACCCTTCGGGTGAGAGCCAGGCACGCTACGCCACGAGGCCACGCAAACACTTTCTTCTTTCTTTCTTTCTTTTTTTTTTTAACAGGAAAAAGTTTATTTGCAATATTTCTAAAATGTCAATGACGCTATATAATATTATATAGAAATGATGAATTCAATAATCTGTGTCAAACGTATTAGAACAACAGTGCACTCATCATATTAACGTGACAACGTAACAACTCTCCTCTCCGTTCGCTGTCTCCGCTGGTGAAGTTATAACTTAAATGATAACGACTCAGGTCTTTAAGTATTGCTTTCTATTCATTGTTTTTTTTTTTTTTTTTCATAACGTGCCAATATACCCTGACCTACCTGAATCGCGATACTTTAAAAATTTACCCAGAAGGGTTTTGCCACGCCTGTTTCTGTATCAATGGTATCAGTCTTTCTTCCAAATGCAAATAACGAAGTGTTGTTTCATCAACGTTTAAATTAAATCCTTTTTCAGAGGTATCTTAAAAACGTCCCAAAAGAACACAGCGTCAGCACATAGGACAAAAGCATAAAATGCCCCTTTCTAAAAAAAAAAAAAAAAAAAAAAAAAACTTTTATCTGGCATGAAATGAATTTTGGGCTGGGATAAATAATTTTAGATTGGGCCTTACCTAATCGCGCATCGTTTAGTGGGTGAAGCGAAAGAGGGTAGTAAGTCGAAAGCCAGCTTTTCGGCAAAAGCACTTGAAAATGTAGCGGACGATTTCGTACCTCCTTTCCTTCGAAAGCTCTCCGCCTTTTCACTATGATACATCCCAGGTACCAAACACACGTCAGCGGTACCCGAAGCACGTCAGCCGACCCCAGCTTACGCATTGGACACGAGAACTGCGTCACTCGGACGTATGCGCTCGTCAACAATCAATTTGTCGAGCAATATTTGAATTCGCGTTTTGGCGAATGCGTGCCCCGACGAAACTTATCATCACTTGCGAATGCCAAGTTCTATGGTGTGCTTAAAAAGCATGGTAGAAGCTTGGGGTCACCGCACCGGTGCCCTAGCATGTCATGACCACGTGATTTTTCAGTTCGCTTTTGAGTTGAGGATTACAGCTAAGGAAGAAGTTAAAAAATCATTTCATGGCCCCTTTAACTGTTTAAAAAAAGTGTATCCTGGGCCTAGTCATCGAAATAAAAAATTCATCGAAATAAGTTCGATCTTCACATGGGCTCATATGTTGGCCTCCACATGAATGTTTCAAATATTCCGTTAAATACGATCACTGTAAGTCTCGGGCAATGCATAACCTGCAAAAAGTACGTTAGTTTTGACGAGAAGAAAATGTTGCACACTGCGATTCTACCGAAAGTTGAAATATATCTTAGGTTCTATACACGCCCCGCGGTCTTAACGCTTTTCGTAACAGTGTCCGACGTTGACTTTTGATTGTTCATTGCACTCAACGGCACTCTCAAGAGCTGCGGCTTCGCTGTAGACCACTGAATGTATACAAAGGTGGGTGGGGTAGTGCCCCACTCCTCACACCAGATTCCACAACTTTTTTCTTTGTTGACGGCAGCACCTGAGACCTTACAGTAGTCTGAGACACATGACGCCGCTTTTTCTATGCTTGGCTCGCTGGTAGTAGGCACACACAAGCACAAGGTGATCTGCGTAGGCCACAAGCTTGCCTTCGCAGCTGTGAAGACGGAACCCGCAGAGGGGCTCGAGGTAAAGGTCGAACAAAAGTGACGACATAGGGCAACCTTGGCGGACTGAGCGTTGGACTGCTATCGATTTCGTGAGAGTCCCGTTAACTATTAGTTTTGTTGATAATCCAGTATAGCATAGTTTTACTCCCCGCTCCATGTCTTTCCCAATCTGTATATGTCTGAGAAGAGCGAAAAGAAAAGAATGTCCGACGCTGCCGAAAGCCTTTGCAAGACCCAGTTGTAAGAGTGCCTGCAGGTACGTGTGTTCTCTGACAAGTCTCTAATTTTGACCAAGTAATGTGAATGTTCGTTTGTATATTTCTTCCATCGATGAAACAGGTCTGGTGCTTTCCAACTATCCTGGATATCACATTTTGCGGACGTCCGGCTATATTTCGTGCGAAAATCTTATAGTCCTATTTTAGTAAGCTTATCGGTCGACGCCAATAAGCTTATCAGTAGATACGTCTTTAGACTAGCACAGTGTGTGCTTTTCGAAATGATGGAGGCAAGTCTTCATTTACGCACGATTCCTCGAAAAACTTTTATAATATCGGGGAACGTCTCTCGCTCCATTGCTTGTAAAACAGTGCTGGTAAACCATCTGGTCCTGGAGATTTTCCGTTTGTTATTTCTTTTATAATCATTTTGATTTCAGCCACAACGATAAGAGTATTTCAATTGTCGGTAGTTTTTGTTTTCAAGTGGCGATACTTCGGACAGAGACTCCTGTTTTTGAATGGACACGAAAAGAGGTATTGATACAAACATCTACTTGTTTCTTCATTACGTATTCTCGCTCTGCGCCAAGGTATCTCTTGGTCCGCTGCTCTCCTCCTGTGAGTTGCAGAGTACGTGTTCTTACCGCAGCGCTTCCGTTATGCATTCTGTCGTGTTCTCCGATCTGTTTCCTTAGGTATTTTCTGTTGGGTCCGGACCTTTCGTCGAACGCCGTTTCATCGAACGCCGTTTCATCGAAGCCGTTTCATCGAACACCGTTTCATCGAACGCCGTTTCATCGAACGCCGTTTCATCGAAGCCGTTTCATCGAACGCCTTTTCATCAAACACCATCTCAGCCCGTAATATTTTTGTAATTTATTTTAATTTTTATACACAGCGTCATCTAATTCTCCTTTTTTTTTAATCGCAGGGTGCAGTGACGAGATACGTTCCATCATGCACATATCCTGCTTCGAGAAGAAAGCCTCCATGAAACAATGACCCTCTCCATGTCACATGAAACAATTAAAAATTAGACAAAAAATAGAAAGCACGATGTGCTTTCTGGGAAGCGGGTAGTATTTTATTGTCTGACAGCGTGTACGTGTAATCTTGGGTTATGTGAGGATCCGGAAGGGTTCTGTCTTCTTGGGTGACAGAGTACACCCAGGGCTTTACTATTGTCTGGTGCGGGTTGGCCTTCCTATGAAAGCGTCCTGAAAATCATTCATAGGCAAAAGGGTCGGTGATAAAGATGACAGTGATGGGGAGGTTGTTCCAGTCCGCTTATGGTCAAGAGGTCCAACGAGTCAAAAGGTCCAACGAGTCAAGAGGTCCAATAGCCACGTGACAGCCGAGTCAAGAGGTCCAACGAGTTAAAAGGTCCGATTCGAGTCAAGAGGTCCAACGCGTCAAGAGGTCCAACGAGTCAAAAGGTCCAATTTGTGTCAAGAGGTCCAACGCGTCAAGAGGTCCAACGAGTCAAGAGGTCCAACGCGTCAAGAGGTCCATCGAGCCTTATTTTTATCTTCTCTGTTTATAATTATAGTGCTATTAATGGCTGCTTGTGACGGTTACTGACTGTTTGACCTATTTTAATGAGTTTGGACAATACAACTACTACATACCATAGCTATTTTCGACAAGTAGACATACTATTTGCCACAGTATTCGAGTGTTAAAGGGGGGGGGGGGGGCGCAATGATTTCCGTACTTTGGTCAAAAATTTGTGGAAGTTGCCCTCTGACACTTCTGGGTCGCTAAACTCGTCAGACACAACTTTCTTCGTGTTATGACATAGCGGGGGGAGGAGCCGAAAGACTGCAGCGAAGTTTTCTTTTCTCACGAACCCGCAGATCCGTATATCTTCGTGACGTTTTTCATTGAAAGGGCGAAAAATCCCTACTACTCCCTAGGCGCCGAGCTAGAGCAGCACGAGAAAGCACGCGGAGACTAAAGCCCGGTTCACAGAGTTGCGTTTGACTGCGTTGCGGCAGCGAGACACCAGGACATCCCTGCTGCTTATATCGCGTGCCAAGATGATTCCTTGAATTGGATTCCACGCTTCATACGAAGCACAGATGTGCCGGTGACTCGCTTTCGGTTCTCGCCGCAACGCAGTCAAACGCACTCAAACGCAAGTGTCTGAACCGGCCTGAACGTGGTTTGTATACACCTTTTCCACAAGCGCGCAGCCATCTTGAATATCGTCACTTCTGGTATGCGGTAAAACATCTTTTTGATCTCTCCCCGAAGCTAGAAGGTGTTTACGAAAAATGCGTGATTGTCACACATTCCTGATTTGCCTCAGCTATATTTTCTCGCATATTCCAGGTTCAAGCGTTTTATTATTTTTTCGCCCCGCATACCAGATACGGAACCCACGTGACTGAGAACGACAGGAAACAGAAAAGGTCTATACGTATAATGTCACGATAAAGATTATCAGCTGCGACCTTGATGGTCTCTAAAAAGCACAGCGGAGGCTTGGGTAATTGCATTCTAAAATCAACACCGTCAAAGTTGATAGTCTGATATCGTTCTTATTTCCGCCGATAAAGCAGAATTTACTAAAAAACGTCCCAGTCGTCCCTTTTATTTATCTCGGCCTTTTGAATTTGATCAGAGTGAGGCCCGACGTGGCTAGGTCACTACCAGCCGAGTAGCATTGTCCATCTTTGGACGGATTTCGCTTCCGGGCAGTTGTCCCCCATCAGCGGGAAATAAAATCATTTTATGATAGACTTTCAAAGATTAGCCAAACTGGGATTAATTCTGCGTTCATCAACTGAAATAAGAGTAATGTCAGTTTGCCAATATTGACGGTGATGTTTCGAGAACGCGAGGACACCAAGCTTTCATCGTACACAACCAAACTTTTCACCGTCGACTCGAACACGCACCATCAAATTTGTCGTTCACAACTGATCATCCTGACCCTGACGTCAAAGTTATGAACTATAAAAGCGCGTCACTGAACGCGCCTGCACACAACGAGCCCTGGCACGAGCCTCTCGATTGAAAGTCTGTCATGGCCGCTCGTAAGTTTTTGGAACGCGCCCCGTTTTAATTCCAGAATCTCTAGAACCGTAATTTCGAAAATTGCAAGCTGTCCTGTTCCTCGTCATCGCTCAGTTGGAACGCCTCTAAGCAGGGTCGCCGAAACAGAAAAACGGGGAGGGGGGCGATTCACCCCCTCCCCCCCCCCCAAAGTGGCGTCGAAAAAGGGGGCGCAAAGGGCATAAGGGTGAGGGTGTAAGGGGAAGGGGGGTATCGCCCCAGCCCCGGACTATAGCCTTTCAGAGAGTTATAATAAAAAAAAATGACAGACGTTTACAGTTCTCTCTAATGTCGAATTAAAGCGTAGCTCTTGAGGAGGAGGAGGGGAGGGTATGCTCCTCCACCCCCCCCCCTCCTCCTATCCTGCTCCCCTCTCATTTAGCGGGGAAACCTAATTGGTGTTAAAATCGCGTGACATCAATTTCCCCGCTAAATTTAGTGAAAAAACGTCCCATAATGCAACGCGCGCGCGGTTACGCCGACGGCGACGCCACTCAGGCTCGAAACGGGCGCATAAGAGTTGCGCTCTAAAAATTCGGGGGAAGGGATATCCCCCTCTTCACTACTATCACCCCACCCCCTCTTTCTCTCTCTCTCCCGAACAATTTCTACGGCCCTTCCTGACCCCTATTTGAGTGTGTGTTTGTGTTGGTTATACCTTTCTTTTCCCCTTTCCACAGCTTTTTCTCGCCATCCCCCCTCACCTCTCAGTCATTACCGACGTCTCTATACATCCCCTGTGGGTGACCCCGGTGACGTTGTTGAGAGTGGCGGAAGATGAGCTCTAAAACCGCATACACCGCGCACGGCTCCACAATATCACAAAGTTTAATCTTCGCCTCGATTCCGAGGCGAAGATTTTGGCCTCAAATAACTCCTTCCCAAAGTTGTGAAACGTCACTTTGTCGTCACCAATAACTTCCACAAACGACGATCTTGCGACGAGAAAGTTCAGAGTATTTACAGGCCGCCTAGGTACAATCTACGTTTCATTGACTCTATCGCGGCGTAGGGATGTAGGGACAGGCAGGCGCGACGTCATCGGTGCAGCCGTTCAATCGGCTGGCCCCAAGGTGTTGCTCGCGCGCGCTCCGATGAAGCTCGCTACAACTTTGTGCCTAAAGGCTGGTTCACACACTTGCAACGATTACGTTCGCATGCAACCGAAACGACCGTAACGACAAAAACACCGTAACTACCGTGGCTCATGGATTGCTTCGCGAAGCTACCCCTTGCATCACTTGCCATGCTGTGTTCGGCGAACGCTTATCCCGGTGACTTTGTCGTTACGGTCGTTTCGATTGCATGCGAACGCAACCAACGCAGATGTGTGAACCAGCCTTAACATTCTCGCTGGAATTTGAGCACCGAGAGAGCTTGGATGATTGACATCTCGTCCCGCGTGACGTTAACGTCGCGAGAGTCCAATCAGCACGCTTTGCGAACTTCGTGCCCAACTTTGTGTTTGACGAGTTTAGCGACCCTGGAGTAAAGAACAGAATACCGATTTCGCCTGCGTATCCTAGTTGCAAAAAAAAAAAGATAAAGATCAGCATTTCTGGCACCCCTCTACTCACGATTCCGAGTCAAGAGGTCCAACCAGTCAAAAGATCTAACGCGTCAAAAGATCCATTATTGGACCTTCTGACTTGTTGGACCTTTTGACTCGTTGGATCTCTTGACTCGCCGTCGATCTTTTGACTCGTTGGATCTCTTGACTCGTTGGACCTCTTGACCCACATTGGATCTCTTGACTGGTGTTTGACAAGTCAAAAGATCCAACGAGTCAAAAGATCCATTATTAGACCTTTTGGCTCGTTGGACGTCTTGACTCTCTGCCGCGATTACCGGGAAATGGGTGGAAGGGCTTTGAAGATGAGCAGGAAAAGACAGAGAAGCAAAACTACGATGAATAACGGCTTTCGGGTGGCAAGGAGGGGCGTAACGGTCACTGCACTGCAGCGGGGTAAGATCCCGCGTCTAATAACAAAGCAACAAAAAAGAGGGACATGAGAGACGCTTATGGTCAAGAGGTCCAACGAGTCAAAAGGTCCAACGAGTCAAGAGGTCCAACAGCCACGTGACAGCCGAGTCAAGAGGTCCAACGAGTCAAAAGGTCCAATTCGAGTCAAGAGGTCCAACGCGTCAAGAGGTCCAACGAGTCAAAAGCTCCAATTTGTGTCAAGAGGTCCAACGCGTCAAGAGGTCCATCGAGTCAAGAGGTTCAACGCGTCAAGAGGTCCAACGAGTCAAAAGCTCCAATTTGTGTCAAGAGGTCCAACGCGTCAAGAGGTCCATCGAGTCAAGAGGTTCAACGCGTCAAGAGGTCCAACGAGTCAAAAGCTCCAATTTGTGTCAAGAGGTCCAACGCGTCAAGAGGTCCATCGAGTCAAGAGGTCCAACGCGTCAAGAGGTCCAACGAGTCAAAAGCTCCAATTTGTGTCAAGAGGTCCAACGCGTCAAGAGGTCCATCGAGTCAAGAGGTTCAACGCGTCAAGAGGTCCAACGAGTCAAAAGCTCCAATTTGTGTCAAGAGGTCCAACGCGTCAAGAGGTCCATCGAGTCAAGAGGTTCAACGCGTCAAGAGGTCCAACGAGTCAAAAGCTCCAATTTGTGTCAAGAGGTCCAACGCGTCAAGAGGTCCATCGAGTCAAGAGGTTCAACGCGTCAAGAGGTCCAACGAGTCAAAAGCTCCAATTTGTGTCAAGAGGTCCAACGCGTCAAGAGGTCCATCGAGTCAAGAGGTCCAACGCGTCAAGAGGTCCAACGAGTCAAAAGCTCCAATTTGTGTCAAGAGGTCCAACGCGTCAAGAGGTCCATCGAGTCAAGAGGTTCAACGCGTCAAGAGGTCCAACGAGTCAAAAGCTCCAATTTGTGTCAAGAGGTCCAACGCGTCAAGAGGTCCATCGAGTCAAGAGGTTCAACGCGTCAAGAGGTCCAACGAGTCAAAAGCTCCAATTTGTGTCAAGAGGTCCAACGCGTCAAGAGGTCCATCGAGTCAAGAGGTCCAACGCGTCAAGAGGTCCAACGCATCAAGAGGTCCATCGAGCCTTATTTTTATCTTCTCTGTTTATAATTATATTGCTATTAATGACTGCTTGGGACGGTTACTGACTGTTTGACCTATTTGAATTATTTTGGACAATACAACTACTACATAGCCATTCGAGACAAGTAGACAGATACTATTTGCCACAATGTATATGTTTTTGAGTGTTAAATAATGGATAGTGCCTGGTTACATATTTTGGACTTGTAGAACTTAATATCTGTGTTCCAGTCTCTCTGTTCTAGGACTCATTTATGCCATTTCTACGGAAGTTTCTCTCAAATTCCCGAGATACAAAACAGAAATGTACCTCAGCATCTCGCGTTTAGCCTTCCCTTTCATGTATCTCAGTATTTGCAATCGCAAATACTTCCTTGGGTGACTTTGTCCAGTCCCGGGTTCTCGTATGTTCTATTAAAAATATGATGCACTACTATTTTATGCTTTAGTTTTCATTCACTGAGTTCGCCGAATCACTAAAGAGGTAAATAACACAACATGGGAAGAAGCTCAAATATCATTGAAGGGCGTCTTAAAACGAGCCCAAATTATGCCACTTGGCGTCCAATGGAGTGTTGCAAACGAATGCGAGCATTGTCTCCCTGAAACGTTATGACCGGTGCAAGCTATAGCGGGTTAATTTGGGCCGTTGGCTTACTCAAAAGCATGAAGCAGCCACAAATACTTATGCTAGCGATATGTAACTCCTTTACTGCTCTTTATTTTTGAGAATACTGTGAAATAAACCATAAAACTGAACGTTTCGTGATTAAGTATTCTTGACACAAATTACCGAACACTTGTCTGTCGATATAATTTATTTTTAGTTGAAATTACGCGATGTGTTCGTCGGTTGGAATTGTAAGATGGTGGGTTAGTTGCTCAATTATTTTTAGAAAATTGGGTCATAGAGATTGAAGTCGATTGAAGACCTGTTCGTGTCGGAATGCATGTCGATCTCTGAAGCCGATAGATCTAGTGTGTCCAGTGCTAGGCCATGGCGAATGGAAAAATGACTAACTTTACATGCCATGCGGCGCCAGGGCAAACTGTATCTAGATCAAGCACTTCAAAATATCAAGGAAGCTATTTTGATAAGACGTGAACAAATTTAAACAATCATTACAACTTTTGAAAATGATGTCACAGAAAAAAAAAATTATGTTCAGTTATCCTGACGTCAAACGCCGTAATAGCGCTTTAGTGTGAGGGTAGACGTCAAAATAGGAAATAACTATGGACATATCTTTTGTATGTGACGAAAAATGTGTTCAAAATAGTTTTACAATTATTTCGAACCCGGATGTCGAAGTAGTCACTTCCTAAGAAAAAGGCATCTCAAATCGTGAAATGTTAAGACCTTTCCGATTACGTGTTCGATATTTGCGGGGGAGAGCAACACGGGAGATGCAGATTTACGACTTTGTGGTCAGGGGTAGAAGAGAGAAGGCACACAAGTCCCCAACAAACGAATGTTGCTATAAGCTTGACAGTTTATAACAACAATGATTTCCGGTATTTACAAATCCAGTGCCCAGCATGCGATCCCCACAGCCCTGCGCGCGCGTATCTGTCGCTTCAGAAACCAAGCAAATCACGGGTCATACGCACGAACACTAATTACATCACCGGCCAGAAACGATGTATCAAAGCAGTGTTCGTGAGATCCCCCCTGCCGTGTGGAAGTCTTCACAGCTCAACTTGTTGCTCTTTTTCCGACATTTTTCTTCTCCTCCTTTATTGCTAGCACCTCTGTTGTCTGCTTTTTTAATGCGTGAGCATTACCTGGCTCAGTCAGCGAAAAAGCCGTCGGCAAAATCCGTGACTTGTCCAACACAATCCAACATAATAAAAAAAAAAAACTCTTGTTACGTGGTCACGTGATCTCTCTGGTCACGTGACCTATCTGGTCATGTGACCAAACCAAAAAGAAAGGTCTATGGTCACGTGACCAAACCCAAAAAAAAAACTCTGGTCACGTGAACTCTCTGGTAACGTGAGCACGAAACCATCCCCTGCCTGTTTTCGAACCTATACTTGTTTTCACCTCAAGAACCGAAGTAAAACAAGTCCGGCTCCTCGCGGAACATTACTAATTTCCCCCTTTATGTGGATAATGAAGACATATGTTGGTGAATCTTAGATTAGATATATGTTATCTTATCAAGACGTACACGTTCCAAACGTCAAAAGCATAGCTTTTTCCTCCGACAACCGAATCTCCTAAGAACTACTTCGCGCCGCGTAGGAACAATGCGCAAAACGTACTTTTTTCTTGAGGTGAAAACAGGTATAGGCCCTTTTGATCGCGCAACTAGCGCGCTATCCGTTGCGGCAACACAACTCGGAAAAAGATGCTCCCGCATTCTCACATCGTAAGAGAAAGCTTAGGTGCCCTCATAGTTTTTTTTTTTATTTCTCGTTTTTGCCTGTACTTATTTCACAACCCTTGCCTGTACATATTCACACCAAGAGATGCAACGAGTCAAGCTATTCAATATTGGACCTCTTGACGCGTTGGACCTCTTGACACATCGAGGCACGAGTCAAGAGATCCAATATGGGTCGAGAGGTCCAACGCGTCAAGAGGTACAACGAGTCAAGAGATCCACGGCGAGTCAAGAGGTCCAACGCGTCAAGAGGTCCAACGGGTCAAGAGGTCCAATATTGGACCTCTTGACTCGTTGGACCTCTTGACGCGTTAGACCTCTTGACTCGGAATCGTTCCAGTCCGGGTGTAGCCCGAAACAATGTTGGCAGACACTTTGTGCAGCTTCTGTCTCTATAGAGTTGAAAACTAAAAAAAAAAAAAAAGCAGAAGCGTTCAATCTGAGTTGATAATCAGAGTATCGTTATATTTTATTTCGCGTGCTCTCCTGGCAGAGTATCGTTATATTATAAGCGTGCTGTCCTGGCAGTTAAATGCTTTCCGTGAATAAACCTTGAACTAAGCGTAAGCGTGCAAACGAGTTGGTGTGAATTGCAGATTACTGAAACCCCCAGACAGCCGATAAAAAACGACAGCTTTTCAGTTAGTCGCATACCCATTTGTCTTTATACCAATTGTTTTTACTTCTATTAATTTGACTCCACCTTCAAAACAATTTCACAAGTGACTACCTCAGTCTTAACAAATGCAAGGTAAAACGTCTATAAAACACTGCCTCAAAAGTCGGTACAGTGAAATTCGATGAAGCGGCCCTTAGCGATTCGATGAAACGGCGTTCGATGAAACGGCGTTCGATGAAATGTCCGCTACCCATTTTCTGTGTGTCTTTGTATTTTCTAGGTTCTTGACACTCAATGTGATGAGGACGTCATTGTTACGTCGCTCCTCTCTTATTTCCTGACATTATAAAACAATTGAAGATATTTCTATCGTCACTTTTCTTATCTCTAGTTTAAACAGCCACTTCTGACACCAGCCTTGCGTGGTGGATTCGGGGACGTCTAGCACAGACTCTGCTTCCTGCATAAAATCCTCATTGTCACGAAGTCTTTCGTTCATTTTCCAAAGAGACCAGGACTGTTGTTTCCTTTTCATTTGTGTAGATTCGGTCTAAACGCGTATGAGACGTTTCTCAAAAATGTGTGAAGTAGAGCGCGTTGTTTGTTGCTGATGGGATCCGGACATTTCGGAGCAGGACGTTTCGGTGTAGGACTTTTCGGTGCGGACTTTTCGGTGCACGGACTTTTCGGTGCACTGGCCTTTCGGTGTAGGAAGCAAGCATAACATCTGAGGCCAGACCCAAGATGAACTTGAAACTTCGTTTATTCACAAAACACGTGCCATCAAAAATTTAGAAGGACACATTACGAGCAACGCCTCTGAGAAATCGAAGAGCATGGTTGCGGTCATACTCTCTAGCGAGTGTCTGCAGGCGCTCGGAAACTTTTACATATTTTGTTGCCGGCTTGAATCGCTGCCCCATCTCAAGTTGCGTAAGCCGGTGAAGCTGCATGCAGTCCTCTCTTTGTAGAACCTCCAGGAACCTCCAAAGGGACGGGTGGGAGCATCGCACATGAGCCTGGAAGCCCCTGTGCCATGCTTCCACCGAGTTGGTGGTCTTGGAGTCGCACTGGAGCACGGTGTCATGGTGATTCCAGAGTTCCACTGGAAACTGTGCGTCTCGCCTTCCCCCAGCCGTGGGCCGTCCTATGAAGGTATCTTCGAAGTAATCCATAACTGGTTGCAGATCTGAGTGTACGCTGGACGCCAGTTGGGTCCTCCACACATCACTCCGGGGTACCATGGAAAGAGCAGGTATCATGCGGGCCTCCAAGTTGATTCGAGGATCACAGGCATATAGTTCTTGAAGTCCTTCAGATTGAGCCTTGCGATAAACGCACTGCGATAAAAGAAAGAAGCACCCACGCACGTCGGATGTTGGCAAGACCGTTTTGAAAGCGTTAATGGCTACCAGTTCGTAGTCGACTATCATGGTGCTTGGCTCGCAGACCCCTCCACACTCGCCAATAAGGGCGCTCAGAGCTCGCGTGTACGTTGGACAGTTTTTACGGGTTAGCAGCATATAAGCCGCGGGGAGAACAGATCCGCCAACTTCACAATGTAGAATGTAAACTTGAAAAAACAGTTCTGGTGCAACCTTGAATGTACCGTCGGCAAACCATTTCTTGGAGGTTTGAAGAACTTCAATCATCTGCGGACTGCAGAAAATAAGGAAGCGGTCCTGATCTTGCACACCGGAGTCGAATACAAGAAACCTCGAGTCGTCTTTCTTCGACGCGTAGTCAGCTGGAATGGTAACGTCTTCTAACCTCAAGGGTAGGGGGATCGGCCTTTGCTCCTTTGCACGAACTCTCCTGCACGTAAAATAGTTGGGATATCGTTGGCATCACGGTTCAAAACAGAGATACTTGTTGGGTCCGGACATTTCGTCGAACGCCGTTTCATCGAACGCCTTTTCATCGAAGCCGTTTCATCGAATACCGTTTCATCGAACGCCGTTTCATCGAACGCCGTTTCATCGAAGCCGTTTCATCGAACGCCTTTTCATCGAACGCCGTTACAGCCAGCAATATATTTGTAATTTATTTTAATTTTTATACACAACGTCATTTAATTCTCTCTTTTTTATATCACAGGGTGCAGTGACGAGAAAAGTTCAATTGTGAACATATTCTGCTTCGAGAAGAAAGCCTCCATAAAACAATGACCCCTCTCCATGTCACATGAAACAATTAAAACTGAGACAAAAAAACAGAAACCACGATGTGCTTTCTGGGAAGCGGGTAGTGTTTTATTGTCTGACAGCGTGTACGTGTAACCTTGGGTTATGTGAGAATCCGGAAGGGTTCAGCCTTCTTGGGTGACAAAGTACACCCAGGGCTTCATTATTGTCTAGTGCGGGTTGGCCTTCCTAAGAATGCGGCCTGAAGATCATTCGCTTACGGCCTGAATGTCCAACGAGACTGAATGTCCAACGAGCCTGAATGTCAAATCGGTCACGTGACAGGCGAGACGGAATGTACAACGAGACGAAAGATCCAATCAAGACGGAATGTCCATCGAGCCTGAATGTCCAACGAGACGAAAGGTCCAATCGAGACGGAATGTCCATCGAGCCTGAATGTCCAACGAGACGAAAGATCCAATCGAGACGGAATGTCCATCGAGCCTGAATGTCCAACGAGACGAAAGGTCCAACCGAGACGGAATGTTCAACGAGCCTGAATGTCCAACGAGTCTGAATATCCAACGGATATGGAAAAGTTGGATTACTGAAAGCGACGGCGGTGAAAGACGCGTTCGATGAAATAGGGAACCGGAGGTTTCGGTGCGGGGATCTCGGTACGCGGTGTTTCGGTACGTGGTCGTTTCGGCACCGGGCTTTTCAGTACCGGGCTTTTCGCTGCACGGCTATTTTGGTGTGCCGCTGAGCTTGTCTCGCTGACGTTGCCTCTGTGAAGTCCCCCGAATAAAATGAAAATTATGCTCGTGTATTTCGTAGACTTCATAACACCAAAAAAACAAAAAAAACAATACATTTTGTTGTTTGTTTTATATTTGTAAATATAAAGATAATTTTTATAATTAAAAAAAGGACGTGCAAAAAGGTCACACGTGCTACAGGATCAAAGACCGAACTCGTTGACCATTGACAATCGGTCACGCGTTTGCTTTCAGAACGTCGTAACTCTGGCACGGAAACAAATGTGGGGTCCACGCAGTGTTGTAGGCGTTACCGAAAAAAAGTAACGACATACGTTACTCGTTACTTGCAAATAAAAGGAACGCGTTACCGTTCCTATGTTACTTCAAAATAGAAGGAACGCCTTACCGTTTTCGTTACCGATAAGAAGTAACGCTGGTTACTTTAGCGTTACTTTTTTAATTATGATTTAACTCGTTTTACTGTTTTGACGGTACAGGTATGCATAAGAGCCATATTTCAAGAAACGTTACGTTCATGAAGAAACTGAACGTAATTACTTCATATTTTTTACGGTTTCACCAAGTAGTCACGAAAAAAAACGCAAAGAAAACACAAAAATCTCAAAATTTACATGGCTTGGCACCCTAAAACACGAAAAATAGTGAATTGTAATTTTTGATAAGTATTTGTAAGAAGAAGTAACGAGTAACGTAACTACGTTACACGTGACTTGAAATAAGTAACGTAAATACGTTACCCTTTACTTTTTTGAAAAGGTAACGAGTACGTTACCGAAAAAGGTAACGCGTTACCGGTAACGCCATTATTTGTAACGCGTTACCGCCACAACTGGGTCCACGAAGAGTTTTTAGAATCGTCAATCGTGCTTCTCCCCAGCCACAGTCTTCTTTCCGTATTCTACGGGTTAATGTATTTTCCCCATTGATGACCCTGGTCGCGCAAAGATGATGTCCCCCGCATGGGAGAGAAACGCCTGGTCAAATTGTTAGTATTATTGTTAGACCAAGGCGGTGTAGTTTGTGTAATTACACTAAATTGTAGTGTATTTTTTTTTTTTTAACGAGGGTGTAAGTTTCAGACATTTCTGATTTGGCTTCCCGGTCCCCAGAAACAAAAATTCGATCCTCATACCAAAAAAAAATTGATAAAATGCAATGTTCCTTCCATTGAGCCTTTGTGCAGGTGAAGTCCTAAAGTGGTGAGCTTTTGTCCGGTGATTGTCCAGAGGAGTCGGCCGATTCACGTTTATCGCGACGATTAGTTTCGCATGGTTCGGCCACCAAAACGATTGCTGTCGCAGTGAACCATGTATTAAGCAACAAGTAGGTAATATTAATAATTGATACAATACTTTTTTAGAATTCGCTTCCGTCGTTTCCGCTCTGCGTTTTTCGGTCACGTGGCATGCAGCAATCGCACCGATACGCGCCCAGGTACCATACCAAGGCTGCGTTCGGATTTCAACAGGCTGTAACTCTGTCGCCGAGCCGCTGCGACAGTGCGACAGCGATTTATTCATATGCGCACATTACAAGTGCACATATGACCACAGGATCAGGAGGTCAGCCCCTCGCTTGGTCTTCCCGAATTCCATTATGCTAGAGTCGCAAGTGAACATATTCACGTAGAACCCGACTTTTATAATTTTGAATGACCCGGCTACGATTCTCTATTGAGCGCTTGCAAATTCTGAGAGCTTCATTTGTCATCTTCTCTTTTTTGGAAAGAGGGTATCATTGTTGACTCCCACTGTCCCCGGCTATCTAGACACCCTAATCAACTCTTTTCGACAGTTCGACGAATGGGCACTCCCCCCCCCCCCCCCCCCCAATCTCCGTTCTGCGAATTGGCCTAGGGCTAGAAACATGAACGGCAAACATGGTGGAGGGCTGGCACAACTGGCTGCACAGTCGTCTTGGCAGCCGCCATCCTGATCTTGCGGATTAAATTCAGTTTCTGCAAGTATCGCAGCACGTGGTGCAAAACCGCTTCCAGGCTTTGTTGTTGGACCCCCTGGTTGTAGACAAACCGACCACCAGCGCCGTTGTCAATAGGAGCCATCTGCTGCACGCCGAGATGGACGCGTTTGCGTTCTTTATCAGAAGTCAAGCTCCCACGTACTGAGACGTCATCAACTATCTCGACAGGATCGCGATCTTCGGAGTGCTTCCAGAAGCCAGTTAAATTACATGGGCTTCTGAGAACCACTATGCATGTCCCATGCAAAAAAATTGCGTACTGCCTGATGTCAGTATTCTCGCTTGAGTATGTGCCATACGAACCTATTGGCACGGAACGCGTGCGTGTGTAAACTACTGGCAACTGCAGTGTACAGAAACTAGTTGTCTGTTCCAAAGATAAACGAACAAAAATAAAAATGTACTAAATTCACACAATTGTTCTGCATTTACTCATGGGCTGTCAGGTCCCACCCCCATGTATTTATAATTACGCGTTAGATGTAATTTTTTTTTTTTTTTATTAGTGGGAATTTACGCTTGTGCAAACTGCTGAAACCAGAACACGCAGACACCGCATCCCTAGTTTACTATATATTTCAAATTGGCTGATTTATGTCATCGAAACATTCGAAACATTTGAAATGTCAATCTCAAAGGAGCGTTTTGCGTCGTACAATCAACACTTTTAACCGACGGGTACTTAGCTGCGCATCGGCACTCAGCTAACTAACCATCATGCCTTCATATATAGATGAAATTATAATATTTGTGTCTGCTCTGCGTTTCTCTGTAAGCTCGTCAACGTCGGCTTTAGTGGCACGACATTTTAGTATGACGAAAATACAGCAATGTCTGCAGGAACGCGGATTAAATATACACACAAGTCTGTATAATTAACAAAACAAATTATTCTAGCACGTGACAGGCGAGACGGAATGTCCAACGTGCCTGAATGTCCAACGAGACGAAAGATCCAATCGAGATGGAATGTACAACGAGCCTGAATGTCCATCGAGACGAAAGATCCAACCGAGACGGAATGTCCAACGAGCCTGAATGTCCATCGAGACGGAAGGTCCAACCGAGACGGAATGTCCAACGTGCCTGAATGTCCAACGTGCCTGAATATCCATCATTGGATCTTTCGTCTCGTTGGACATTCAGGCTCGTTGGACATTCTGTCTCGTAATCAAGATCATTCATAGGCAAAAGGGTCGGTGATAAAGACGCTTATGGCCTGAATGTCCAACGAGACTGAATGTCCAACGAGCCTGAATGTTCAATCGGTCACGTGACAGGTGAGACGGAATGTACAACGAGACGAAAGATCCAATCGAGACGGAATGTCCATCGAGCCTGAATGTCCAACGAGACGAAAGGTCCAATTGAGACGGAATGTCCAACGTGCCTGAATGTCCAACGAGACGAAAGATCCAACCGAGACGGAATGTACAACGAGCCTGAATGTCCAACGAGACGGAAGGTCCAACCGAGACGGAATGTCCAGCGTGCCTGAATGTCCAACGTGCCTGAATATCCATTATTGGATCTTCCATCTCGTTGGACATTCAGGCTCGTTGGACATTCCATCTCGTAATTTGATAAAGAGGACGGTGAAGGAGAGGTGGTTCCAGTCCACGTGGAGCCCGAAACAATGTTGGCAGACACTTTGTGCAGGTTTTGTCTCTATAAAGATTGAAAAAAAAAAAAAAAAATAAAGCAGATAAGTTTAATTTGAGCATGAAGTTGATAATCAGAGTATCGTTATATTTTATTTCACGTGCTTTCTGGCAGAGTATTGTTATATTATAAGCGTGCTGTCTGTCCTAGCAGTTAAATGCTTTCCGTGAATAAACCTTGAACTAAGCATAAGGGTGCAAACGAACTGGTGTGAATTGCACATTACTGCAACCCCGAGACAGCAGGTAAAAAAACGACACAGACAGTTAAAAGTGTTTTAAGTGTCGGTCCTTTACCTGCAGTGTCATGGTTTCAGTCATGTACATGAGTAAAGCTTTTCAGTAAGTCGCGTACCCAGTTGTTTTTATTTCTTTTTATACCAATTGTTTTTATTTCTAGTAGTTTGACACCACCTTCAATACAATTTCACAAGTGACTACCTTAGTCTTAACAAATGCATGGTAAAACATCCATAAAGCACTGTTACGCCCCAAAACTCGGTAAAGAGAAATTCGATGAAACGGCCCTTAGCGATTCGATGAAACGGCGTTCGATGAAATGGCGTTCGATGAAATGTCCATTTATTCGATGAAACGGCGTTCGATGAAACGGCGTTCGATGAAATGTCCGCTACCCGATACATGTGAATAAGAAATGCGTGCAATGTGCGATTTTAAACACTACGAGGAGCTACGCGCTAAACACCTCTAGACTGTGAAATAAAAATAGCGAACGACTAGGAAAGTAAGAGGGGGACAAGACTGCTCATGGTCGTGAACTGTAGCGCGCGCCTGTTATTTATTCTGTTTTTATGTGACGCGCCATGCAATTAAGCGCCCTGTCCTGTTCCCCTCTTATTTTCCTAATCGTTAACACCGACTAGCCCATCAGAGGTACGCGTTTAAACGCTCTTTTTAACGGTAAAAATAACGAAAGCATAGTAAGTATTGATCCCACTGCCATTTTTCATACCTCTTCTAAACTTTCTCCTCCCAAAATATATTATTAAGGTCTATATTTGCAAACTGGGTAGTAATTATAGTAGCCTAAATGCTTGCCTCAGTGTTCTCTGGATGGTATCTTGAGGTGGCAGGTAGCTACACGCTTCCGGCGTCATCTCGGTGATGAGGCGTCCGACAACGGCTTGGTTGCATTCTTCCGTCGTTCTGGCTCTCTCCTTCATCGAGGAGTAAGCCAACTTGGCTTCTTGTTCCATTTGGCAGGTGGCATGACTATGTTCGTCGATGAGTTGCACGACTTCCCCATCGATGGTATGTGCCCTTGCCTCGCATTCGAGCTTCCTGCTGCATTTCCAATATGTCTGCGAGGAATAAAAGGTGAATTAAATCGAAGTCGTTTAGAGTTTGACCCTTAAGGCCCGTTCACACTGCCCCATTTTCTTACGTTAAGTTACGTTACGAAATATTACGTTGAAGTCACCGGGACTTCTGTGCTTCATATTAAGTGAGGCTACCAGTTCAAGGAGAAAGCATGACACGCGACATTCGAGGCAGGAATGTTTCGGTCGTAACGTAACTTAACGTAAGAAAATGGGGCAGTGTGAATCAGCCTTTATTCTAATATCAAAGGGAAGCTAAAACACTTCCTAAAAAACAAAACAAAAAAAGAAGCGAGAGGTGAATTTTAGCGTATTTTTATCCCTCGAATCAGAATATCACATTCATTTTCTCCGGAGATGTAACTAAACGCGAGAAAACACGAAAAACCTCCGACCAGTCTTTGGGCCGCCAAGCGCGTGTCGCTCGTGTGGGCAGCGCGTGCAATTGCAAGCTTGTTAGGTATTTTCCCCCACACCGACACCAGTCATGACGTCTCTTTCTGACTTAAAAAAAAAAAAGAGTGCGCGTGCATAGCTTTGACAGGCGCTGTAGATGCGCGAGATCGGAGGTTCCGAAAACTCCTAATATGACGCCCCGCCCAGGGAAGGGGGGCTTCAGTCGTACTTTTAAAAAATTAATTTCTGCAGCCTCCGTGAACCATATTGAAAAATAATCTCGATATTTGTGATTCTGGAGGCCAAATGAAGACGATTTGGGTGTTTTCCCTCAAATACAAAACCGCTTCAGTTTTCTTTAATAATAATTAACTAAGAGTCATATCCCATCATAGTGATATTATTCTATTCCATATACGATTAGGCCACGAAATACGCTAAAAATAAGCTAAACAAATTGATTGACTTCGCAGTCTTTCTTACAAATTTGAAAACTATCGCTATTCAATGCTTTAGGCAAACAACACTCACCTTCTCTTTGAAGCAGCGCTCCTTGTCGTGTTCGAATCCTTCGTGCAGAAGTTTGGACCCTCCACGTTTACTTCGCAAGTAGACCGTCATCCGAAAGGGGATCCGGCCAACTCATCGAAAGCCAACTCGTCGACGGCCAACTTGTCGACGGCCAATTCGTCGAATAGGCCGATTCGTAATAGGGCAATTTGTCGAAAGGAAACTTGTCGAAAGGGGCAATTTGTCGAAGGGCGATTCGTCGAATAGGTTGAATGACGGTCCGAGATAAAAAGTTCCTGGTTCCTTGTTATCTTTTGACCTAAACTTTTATTTGCATTTGGACTAGGGACAGCGTTCTTCTTAGGTAACAAGACGGAAAAAAAAATCACAAGAGGGTGAATACAGGACAGTACCTTGAGACAACTTAAGAAATGTTCATTTCAGGATCGTTTTCTTGCTTTTTTATTTATTTATTTTTTTGTAACAAGACGCCGCAGACCAGCCGCGAAGCGGCGTGGCTGGTGGGCCAGGTGGGTTAGCATTTCTGTTATGAGCCGCCGCAGACAATCACCGCGAAGCGTCGTGAACGGGTGGGCTGGGTTAGAGTTCCTGTATAGGCTCCCTACGGGAGCCACAGTACTAGGGTGCCTACATGTTTCCGCCGCTCCGCTATTTAGGGTGGCGACAACGTTTGTGATACTGTTGCCGACAAACCAGTGTTGCCTACCTCGTTACCATGGCAACCTCCGCTGTTTTCGTCGACCATTTTGTCACACTCGCCGGTCGTGCGCTCAGACTGCGCTGCTAATCCTCGTTAGGGCTAGGGAGCGCTCACCGCTCTCGTTCCGACGGCGAGGTTTCGGCGTTCAATGCCGGTCTGTTGCGTTCCGTTTTGTCGCGGGAACTCGCGTTTCGATAAAAGCAACGCACACTTTCTGCTCGCAACTTCAAAATATGAAACACCCGAATGGGAGAGCGACAGCCACGACGACCGCCATCCCGCTGAGCCTCCGATTCCTCTTATGAACGGAAACGGAAGTGGCCTCACAGTGTTGCCGGTCTGTCGAGGCTACAGAAACTCAACGTTGTGTACGCTTAGCGAAATAAGAAGTGGGAAAAAATGGCGGTGGGAGAGGATCTGGGAAAGGGTAATAAGAAGTTGGCGCCACCCTAAAGCGGAGCGGAAACATGTGGGCACCCTACACAGTACCGCTTTCAGCCCTGTAGCGCCGTCTTTCCTGCTTGTCAAGTTGATCCTGCTCCTCACGTGACTGAATTCGGCGAATAGCGGCGCCGCGCCTTAGGGGCGCGCGGCGCGCTCAAAAGCAGGGGAACATACGGCGGGGCAAGCGCAACGGGTGTAGGAAAAAATGTCCCCGGAAAAAATGGCCCCGGAAAAAATGGCCCCGGAAAAAAAGTCCCCGGACAAAATGTCCCCGGAAAAAAAGCCCCAGGTGTAAAGTAGGAAAAAATGTCCCCAAAGGATTTTCTATTTCTGGGTTTCCCTGATCCTCATGGCCTTCGGGCGGTCCGGTCATATGTCCTAGGGGAAAAAAGGCACCGTGTGGCAAGTAGGAAAAAACGGCCCCAACAAATAAGGAAATATACAATTCTGCGAAATACTTACACATCGCGACACTGTTAGCGCGAACACGACATCGGCGTATTTTCAAATTTTACTTAGAAAGAGTATTAGTGGGAACGAAATTTTACCGTCTGCATAATATCCACAAATAAGCACTCTTAATGACAATTAACCTTTAGTTTCTATAAGAAAAATATAAAAAAAGCTAACGATCGCTTGTTTGTGTTAAGTGTCACGCTCTTTACCTATTTGGGAATGGTACACAAGTACCCCTCAAATTTCCCAAACACAATAATTTGGTTTTGGCTAGAAGTGTTATAAATGTTTATTTCACAATGGAAAGCAAACAAAAACGTCGCGCTCTTTACCTATTTGGGAATGGCACACAAGTACTTCTCAAATTTCCCTAACACAATAATTTGGTTTGGCTAGAAGTGTTATAAATGTTTATTTCACAATGAAAAAACAAAGAAAAACAGTTGAGATGCGATGTTACAAAATCAGGAATGAAATGACACACTCTAGATTCATACACAAAAGTCAAAAGCGGATCGTACGGCAGTGGAACAAATGTCCCTTTGGGGACATTTTTTCCTACTTTCCACCTGGGGCCTTTTTTTCCGGGGACATATTTTCCGGGGACTTTTTTTCCGGGGACATTTTTTCCGGGGACATTTCTTCCGGAACCCAAGCGCAACGTCTACTTTCCTGCACAGCATTTGCTCCGGCTCCTCACGTGATCAGATCTCGGCGAATTGCAGCGCGGTGGCACGTGGAACACAGACTCGCAACTCTGGCTCCCGTAGCTGAAAGTTGTTATCTTCGACAAGAAAGAGCACTCTGGAGTTCTATTACCGTGCGGCGATATTACGCATTACTATAGGGCAGGATTTTTATTTAAAATTTCTAAGCAAAAATTATATATTTATGGCTTTGAAACAGCGGCGACCAGTTGGCCTCTTCGACGAGTTTTCCTTCGACGAATTGCCCTATGACGAATTGGCCTATTCGACGAATGGGCCACCGACGAGTTGGCCGTCGACGAGTTGGCTTTCGACGAGTTGGCCTAGACCCATCCGAAAGCTACCACCTCGACTCAACCAACATCAAATGAAAAAGGACGATGACATTTCGGACAGTAGTTAGCGCTGTACCAACGTTCCTGGCGCACCAGTAGGTTTTGTTTCTAAGCGGACGTTGCAGATAACGAAGTCTATGGTTTGGGGTTGGTTTGAGGTTCTTAGAAGGGAACAAAAGATTGTGTTCCGGGTGTACCTTTCGTTTATGTCTCTAGTGCTATTTGTAAAGGTTTTTGTGAAGGCTTTTTTTTTCTAAGCTGGCCTTGTAGATGACAAAGTGTATTTGGGGTTGGTATGAGGTACTTAGAAGTGAACAAAAGATTCGTGCTTAACACACTGTTTCTGTAACTGCATAATGTTCGGAAAAACAAACGAGGTAGCTGTGTTTGACACGTCACTGTTTTCGTTTCTTATCTTCTCGGCTTTAATTTCAACCCACTCTATTTTACACCAGTCTCGGGTAGTTTAGAAACATGATCCTCATTGTTCTTTGTGTGTCCCCGTTGCCCTTCTTTTTTTGTTTCTTAGTTTAATTCTTGGAACTTTCCAGTAACTTGAAAGGGTTTTGCCCTTTTGTGCCCCCTAGTGTAAGGGTTCAAAGTTGCTAATGGCTTGAAAGGATTTTGACCATTTCACTGTTGGTGCCTTCGAAAAGGTGTGCACGCTTCGATTAGGTGTTATAAAAAATGTTTCAGAAAAGCCCGTGCACCGAAAAGTCCGTGCACCGAAACGTCCGTGCACCGAAACATCCGTGCACCGAAAAGTCCGTACACCGAAAAGTCCGTGCACCGAAAAGTCCGTGCACCGAAAGGTCCGTGCACCGAAATGTCCGTGCACCGAAAAGTCCGCACCGAAAAGTTCTACACCGAAACGCCCTACACCGAAATGTCCTAGACCCGTTGCTGATGGGTCTGTCAATTCACCGTCTTGAACAAGTGCTTTCAAAACGTCTGCGCTCGAGTCTGTGGTGTTTGGAGATGGAACTCTGTCAGTTTTGTTTAATACACAATTGAAGTCACCAAGAAAAATGGCGTTAAATCGTGATTTTGGCGTGGATCCTAACCTGACAGAAAACTCTTTCCTTTAGTTCACAGGAGGAAGACGGCCGTGCTTGTGTCGTCTATACTCTGTTTCACCTTGTGTTGTACCGCAGGAAAGGCTACAAGCGCGAGCTCGTTGCTCTATGGCACACCTCGGCGGCACAAGCTCTCGTGCACCAAGGGCAGCTGCCAACGCTATGAGCTCGGGCTTCTAGCCTTCGCTGCGGTACAACATAAGCTGAAACGGAGTATAGTGCTCTACACGCGCAGAGCTCCAGCGAGGTTGCTAAAGCCCCTTCATGTTTTAAAAAAATGAGTTGTGTGTATGTTTATACAGCCTAGAACTTGGTCTGCCTCAACGGGCGACGAGTCTCCCAGCTGTAGATGAGCAATTTAGCCAGTGCAGTACAACCGCTAGCCTGGGGT
This sequence comes from Ixodes persulcatus, assembly GCA_013358835.2. Taxonomy (NCBI): domain Eukaryota; kingdom Metazoa; phylum Arthropoda; class Arachnida; order Ixodida; family Ixodidae; genus Ixodes; species Ixodes persulcatus. The sequence goes on along the minus strand of JABSTQ010009395.1, from coordinate 192,946 downwards.
CTTTAACGTGCACCCCGCAGTAGTGATACACAACCGCACGCCGGTACGATGCTCATCCAGATCGAAACGGGCAGGGGTGGGAATTGAACCAGACTTGTGCCTATCTCAAATACTCTACTCAAGAAACTGTATCTTAAATACTTTTTGAAGTATCTTGGTATCTTGCAAATACCTTTGATCGAGAGCATTTGATACTCTATTTTAACTACAATTCTGAGTATCTTGTACTCATTATCTTAAATACATTTTTGACATTCCGCCATTTTCCGAGTTTTTTGGTATGAGGTGGCGTGGGCGTGGCACGAGCAAACGTGAACATTCTTTCGAGCAACCAAATCCTGTTGCTAGCTCCGATTAGCTACGGTGACTCTGACTGAGCTCGTGAAAACATCGCTTTTTTGCCAATTGTGACTCATATTTCAGCCCAAAGTTCGTACAATGAAGGTTCTCCCCTCGCCTTCCCAAAGGCGCCTTTTGTTTTTATAGAGTTTCCCCCAAAAAAAGTCTTGAAACAAAAGGTGTGGTTTTACGGAAGTAAAGATGCCACTCTGAGGCGCAGCGCAGACCGGGAAACGACCTACGACAACAATGCAGACTTGAGTGTCAAGAAAATAACAAAGAGAAGAAAATGAGAAGTGGACACACACAAAAAAGTAGACATTTTTGTTTTGCTTTTTGTATATTTGACCCCGCTAGGGCAAAACGTCGAGGTTTTTTTCGTTTTTTTTTTCTTTTCTTTGTGTTGTCAGTCCGGCACTTATTGCTCTCGCGAAAAATGTCTGTAAGCGAAAATTGATAAGCAGAGAACAGTACATGAAACGAACTGCGAGCTGGACGACCTCTCAAAATGCCAACAAAGTGTCCCCCAACGTTCAGTGCCTTTCTGAACGCAACCTACTTGAAGAAGGTGCGACCATTGCCGTGGCTATTATGTGGGTTCTCTTTGTTATCCATTCACTCATATCCGTGTCCCAAGTTCGTTTATAGGGAACTCCCCATATAAGGAATATGGATTGTAGTTAAACGATGCGTCTAAAGTGCGCCGCAGGAAGTGATATTCAGCGATGTCACTATTGGCGAAGCGCTCTGACCCGTTTGTCACCTCCACACCTTGGTGTGGGTGTAGGACCGTTCGTCGAATGACAATTCGTCGCACGACAACTGGTAGCAGGGCTATTCGTCACATAGGGCAATTCGTCATAGGGCGGTTCGTCACTATGACAATTCGTGAAACATTTCTTTCTGATAATTTTTATGAGTTATGTTGCTTATTGAGCATAGTTTTTTTAGGTGAGTGCAATTACTAGTGACCCTCTTCCTTTATTTACTTATTTTTTCCCGCACCCATGAAATTAGTTCGTACTATTTTTTATAGGCACTGCGTAATAATGTCTTGACCACAACAACCTTGGCACCACTCCTAGTGACTAATAAGAAGAGAGTACTCATTCAGGTGCGTAAATACAAGTGTTTTATTAATGATAGCACTTTACCAGTGTTCACAAAGAGATACTTCTTGCACATGCTTCGACGACATCCAAGTTGTTGGTCCCGTCATAGCGATGAAGGATGGCCCGAAGTCGCCTGTCGTGTCCGGCCCGCTTCCGCGACAACCTTGTGGAAACGACCCCGCTTGCAGCTTGGCTGAGCTTCAGCTCCGTCATAGCTTGCTCCTTTTTTAGTGACTCCAGGAACGCCCAGAGATTAGGTGATGCACAACTTACGTTGCTCTGCAAAAAATGATATCGAGGGCTTTATAAATAAACACGAGATACAAACTGTCCAATACAATTTTTTGGGCTAGTTGCTGCATGTTTGTCTAAAGGACGGTCTCTTTAGTCTCTTCAGCAAACGTCTCTTTAGTCATACAGATTGTCGATTGCGTGTGCGGCATGAAAAAGGCAATAAAAGAAATTACCTGTAGCCCGTAGTGCCATGCTTCCACACTGTTGTTGGTCCGCGGCATTCCACCCAACGTCGCCTCATGCACGGACCACATTTTTGGAGGGAACTGGGCGGAGCAGATCCCGTTTCGTCGCGGTCGGCCGATGTAAACATCCTCAAAGTAGTCTGCTACTTGAATCGCCTCAGGGGAAATGCTTCCATGATGTCCTGAAAAGCTTCAGGAATGTTCCCAGCAGGCAGGAATGCCAAAGCCGGGAGCATTTTCATCTGGAATAAAAGGAAAATGTTTAGAAACTCTACACAAACTGATAAGCAATATATACAAAAAAGGAAACAACACTCTAAAGGCCAAAAGAGACTGACCTTTACTGCAAATGTCTCGTCCGTGGCGTAACGCGCTTGAAAACCCAAGGCGCAAAGCTTCCGATAAACGGACTGGGCAAGATGGAAAAAACATCCTTGAATTCGGACCTCTGAAATAGTGTCACGAGCGGCGTTGATAGCGGCCATTTCAAAGTCCGTGTACAGGGTCCGTGCAGCGCAGGGTCCTATGTTGTCAACGACGGCTGTGAAGAACCTGGTAAGATGAAAAAGTAGTAGAGTTTTCACAGCCATTTGCAATACCTTGAGATAGCACCTAATAGGGCAACATTATAATTGGAACTTACCTGCGGTACGTTGACTCAGCTTTGTTTGGAAGTAAACCGTACACCATGGGCACGGTGATCCCGTTCTTCAGCGCATGTATGGTGTAGAGTTGATAGAACAGGGAGGGCACCACCTTGAACGTGCCATCACAAAACCAGGCGCTTGCACCTCCCAAACACTCCAGGTTGCGTTGCGTTGCAAATAGGATGAGCCGGTTGACGTCGCCCTCGCCACTGTCGTGCAAGAGAAACGGCTCTTCCTTGCAGTTCACCTGCAAGCAAATATGGCATGTAAATAAACCGCATAATGGTAATGTTATATGGCATGTAAATCAACCGCGTAATGTTTTATGTACGCACCGTGTACTCTATTGGGAGCTTGATGTCCTCTCGGCAGGGTGGGAGGGCATAATTAAATGTTGCCCGTTGCCTCTGTCTTCGAATGGTTCGGCGTAGAGTTGACGTAGAGGGCAGTTGTGACGCAGTGCTGTCGGTGATATTTGCAGCCGCGTCCAAGAGAATATGCTGAGCTTGGTCACGTCCTTCCACTGAAAAAAAAACAAACAAACATATGTTATCAAATGCAGTTTATCATCAGAACTATCACGAAAAACGAAGTAAATCTTATGCGTCCCCACCTGCACTCGTCTTCATTTTTGATCGAACCTTCAGACAGTTGATTTCGGTCGATTCTGGAGCGTGGCTGTGGTCATTCGTCGCTTTCAAAATTTGAAGCTTAGAAAAATCGGTTGTTATTTTTGCTTTGCAGCTCTCCCTTTTCCGGCATATCCAGTATACAGTGGTTTCAGTTCTTCGGTTGACTGTGTATGAAAATCCCTGAAAAAGTAGCATCTCCCCACCTCTCTCCGTCTGGATGATTTCCATGGCGACTGCAAAGATTGACGGGAAACCAAACATTTTATAGCAGTCCGCCGATTCATGAATGAGTCATTGGAAGCCGCATTTCCAGATCCTTCTTCGAAACCCTGTAAGCTAAGCTGAATGAAAACCTTTGTCAGTACCAGAGAGACGAGAGAAAGACTGTAAACTCGAAGGTGGGTAACAAAGTAATCCTCAAAGCATTATACATTGTGCTTCCAAGGTTAACTAAGATGTTTATCGACTTGGAACCAAACAGGAGACTAATCTTTCTAAACAGGATACTGCACACAAGCTGAATAACAAAGCTACCGAACACTTAAAAATATGTCAATGCTAAGAATAGCGTCGGGTTATAATACCTTCGGCGACGTTTTTCGTTCCGTATAGACAAAGCGCCGCATTTCGAGATCCTTTTTCGAAACCCTGTAAGCTAAGCTGAATGGAAACCTTTGTCAGTAGGGGAACCAGAGAAAGACTGTCAACTCTAAGGTGGATAACGAAGTAATCCTCAAAACATTATACATTGTGCTTCCAAGGTTAACTAAGATGTTTATCGACTTTGAACCAAACAAAAAACTAATCTTTCTAAACAGATACTGCACACAAGCTGAATAACAAAGCTACCGAACACTTAAAAATAGGTCAATGCTAAGAATAGCGTCGGGTTATAACACCTTCGGCGACGCTTTTCGTTCCGTATAAACAAAGCGCTATTTCAGAACACCGTTTTCGACAAGTTGTCCTAGTGACGAATTGCCCTATGACGAATAGCCCTGTGCGACGAACGGCCCTGCGACGAGTTGCCCTATTACGAATTGTCTTTCGACGAACGGCCCGTACCCCCCTTGGGGTATACCCAACACAAGGCCTGTGCACATTCCCACAGGCCTTGTGGGCATGTTCATGCCATCTTTTTTTAATGAAGCGCGGGGCACAGCGTAATGAAAAAATACCAACAATTAGTGAAGTGACGCTAAGTGCCGGATCTCTCCCGAAAGCAGTCGTCAGAGGATGCGAGCTTGACCCACTTGGGCTTTTGTGCTGAGCTGGGCACCCTGCATGCTGTATTGTTCATGCAGGATGGAGTGGTAACAAAAGAGCCCCTCCTCCCCCTCACCGGAGAGCACGAACTCCAGCCGAACGCTGAGGCCGCGTGGCCACGTGGTCGCGTTCGGTTAAGTCAACCGAGCGCTGAGCCATTGTATTTGTTGTCCCAATCCATCTAGTTAAGAGTTAACCGCTTGGGGCACCACGGTCTGATCTCCTATCCAATAGCTAAATCGACCTCTTTCTTGTTGTTTCAAAAGTGTTTCGTAACATATATCAGTGATATTGCCACACTCGTTGCCCAGCGAGCGCGTGGCCGAATGGTTATCGCGCGGCATTCTGCTTCTTGCGCTCGCACCGCACAGACGTAGAATGGCTGGCTCCGATGGAGCAGTGATAACGGCCAACTCTGGCCGCGGCTTATCTGTTTTTTCCTCGACGGAGGATTACCGTGTAGTTCTTCCTGCCCTGCCATCAGGAATTTTCGCTGCTAACACAGTCTTCCTTCACTGCGACGTGACCGGTCGCCCTTACCGGGTGGAACATTTCAGGGCCGAACTCGAACGCTTGGGCGTCATGAAGGAGACCGCAGCGATAGGCGCCTACCAGATGAATCATCTGTGGATGCTGTCACTTCACTCGGCGGCGGCCAAGAAGAGGCTGGTCGAAGCGCGAGAGCTTACGGTGAAAGACAAAAGATGTCTTGTGATCGACCCGGACAAGACCGAAGTCCGTCTGAAAGTGCACTGGGTGCCTTTCCCAGTCCCCGACGACGCCCTGCGTAGGGTCTTCGAACAATACGGGAAAGTGCAGGAAATAACCCGAGACACGTGGAGGGCAGATGGCTTTCAAGGAATACGGGTGTAGGAAAAAATGTCCCCGGAAAAAATGTCCCCGGAAAAAATGTCCCCGGAAAAAAAGTCCCCGGACAAAATGTCCCCGGAAAAAAAGGCCCCAGGTGGAAAGTAGGAAAAAATGTCCCCAAAGGATTTTCTATCTCTGGGTTTCCCTGATCTTCATGGCCTTCGGGCAGTCCGGTCATATGTCCTTGTGAAAAAAGGCACCGTGTGGCAAGTAGGAAAAAATGGCCCAAACAAATAAGGAAATATACAATTCCGCAAAGTATTTACACATCGCGACACTTAGCGCGAACACGACATCGGCGCATTTTCACATTTTACTTTGAAAGAGTATTAGTGGGAACGAAATTTTACCGTCTGCATAATATCCACAAATAAGCACTCTCAGTACCTATAATAACTTTAATGACAATTAACCTTTAGTTTCTATAAGAAAAAGATAAATAAAGCTAGCGATCGCTTTTTCGTGTTAAGTACGTGTCGCGCTTTTTACCTATTTGGAAATGATACACAAGTACCTCTCAAATTTCCCAAACAAAATAATTTAGGTTTGGCTAGAAGTGTTATCAATGTTTATTTCACAATGAAAAAGAAAACAAAAACGTCGCGCTCTTTACCTATTTGGAAATGGTATACAAGTACTACTCAAATTTCCCAAACACAATAATTTGGTTTTGGCTAGAAGTGTTATACATGTTTATTTCACAATGAAAAACAAAGAAAAACAGTTGAGATGCAATGTTACAAAATCAGGAATAAAATGACACACTCTAGATTATACACAAAAGTCGAAAGGGGATCGTGCGGCAGTGGAACAAATGTCCCTTTGGGGCCATTTTTTCCTACTTTCCAACTGGGGCCTTTTTTTCCGGGGACATATTTTCCGGGGACTTTTTTTCCGGGGACATTTCTTCCGGGGACGTTTCTTCCGGGGACATTTCTTCCGGAACCCGAGGAATACAGTCATCTACCAGGATGGTTCGCCTCGACCTGAAGCAGGGTGTCACCATCGACAGCCTTCCACACCAGCTCAAGGTATGCGGCGGTAACGTCTTGATCGTCGCTCCCGGGCGTGCACCGCTGTGCTTACGGTGCAAAAAAACTGGCCACATCCGGAAGGATTGCAGGACACCCCGGTGTCAACAGTGCCGCAGATTCGGACATGTCACCGAAGACTGCGTCCGCACGTATGCCGCCGTCACGGATGTTACCACTCGAGACGAACCGCATGACTTCGAGATGGATGAAGACGAGGCAGAGGCCACAGCACGTAGCGAAGGGCGCGAAGAACTACAGGGTCCAACTGGCGACGTCCAGGAGAGTTTAGAAGCCCACCCTGCTACCGAGCCGGCTGAGGCCAAGATTTTGCCCGAGGTTCTCCCGGACATTTCGGAGCGAGGAACCCAAGGCACGGAACTTGTTGCAGCTGTTGAATCCACAGAAGGAGCGGCGGAGAACTCCGACAGCCTACCCGCGAACCAGGCTCCGCAAGAAGCAACTGCCGTCGACACCGTCGACCTGCATGTCAAGGACGGGCGACCTCCCAGAATTCCCACCCCTTGGCCCCTATCCCCCGACGGACCCTCAGGACAAGCCACGCAAGACAGACCAGAAGTGGAAGGGAGGACTCTCCAAAATAGGACGCTTTAGTCCTATGCCCCGCACTCCCCCAGACGACCGGCGGCGTCCAGACCCCTCATAGGCGACGACCGGAGGAAGCACTCCGGGAAGGCAAAGTCTCGCTCGCACAATGGTGAACTCGACTTCATTGTACTTTCTGATTTTATTTCATGTTCTCAACTATGAAGCAAGCTAAAGTTGCAACGTTCAACTCGATTAGCTTAATTTCGAGAATAAGAAAACAGTGGCTGTTAAATTTGCTTTTGAAAGAGAACGTTGACATAGTTTGCTTGCAGGAGACGAAACTTTCTTCCGATGCCCATGTAAATGACATGACGCTTTTCTTTGATAGACACTTTTTTTCTTATCATGCGAGGGCGGTTGGGCACAGCGGCGGTAGCACTATCTTGATACGTAAAGACAGAGGCTTCGCAGTGTATCCCGAGTGGGAATCTGACAAGAACGGGCGGGTTTGCTCGGTGGAAGTTATCTGGCGGCATGAGTCGTTAAAAGTGATATTAGTATACGCCCCCAACGAAGCGTCGGATCGAAAATTTTTTTTCACCAATCTTCGGCAATATTTGGACACGCCGGTTAAAACAATTGTTGCGGGGGACTTTAACTGCGTTTTAAATGCACAGGATTGTTCGCGCGGCTTACAATCTGACTCAAGCCTCGCGGAGCTTAGGAAATTATTACGCGATTTTGATCTCGTCGATGCAACCGACGGGTGTAAAGGCCCTCTTCCTGGATACACGCATTGGCAAGGCGATTGTCACGCACGACTAGACCGTGTATATATGTCCAGTGAGCTTGCCAGATCGGTCACCGCATACAAGGTGTCCCCAGTAGCCTTTTCTGACCACGCAATGGTCACGATGCGAATAGGAAAGGTGGACCGGAGGACGAGAAAGCCTCTTTGTTGGAGCTCTTGGAAACTCAACGAAAGTCTTCTGGACGACGAGGATCTGTCCTCTCAGATAAGGAATGTTTTATCAGAAGCAACTGCGGAAAGGAAGGTCGACGCGGTTGTGTGGGAAAGGATTAAACTGCTCTGTCTCGAACACGGACAAACACAGGCCAAAAAAGGGCGTGAAACAAAGTACGCTCTACTGCAAGCCCTCGAAATGCTAATTGCTGAAGAAAACAAAACTCCTGGCGTCTTCAGGGAAGACATACGTGAGTGCAAAGAGCGTTTGCTTTATCTAATGGAAAGCGAATACAAAGGCGCAATGATCAGGTGCAGACTCCAAGCACAGGAAAGGGAGGAAGATCCTTGCAAAATTTTTAAAACCATAGAAAGAACGCGAGCGCAGCGTAGCTGTATAGACGCACTCAGTGTCGACGGCAAAGTGCTAACAGAACAGGAAGACATTGAGAAGGAACTCGTAAGAGTTTACCGACAACTATTCACTAAGAAAGACGAGGCGGCAGACATCCCTCTGCATGAGTGGTTCAAAGATCTTCCGAAGATCCCCTCAAGTGTAAGGAAACGCATGAATAAAAAGATCACGAAAGCTGAAATCGAGAGGGCTATAAAAGAGCTACCAACGCGAAAATCCCCCGGAGTGGATGGGCTAGGCTCCGCATTCTATAAAAAGTTCGCTGATATTTTAGCTCCAATGTTATGTGACGTGTTTGCTGACATCCTTCAAAGAAATCTACTTCCACCTACTATGCGACAGGCACAAACGGTTCTTATAAAAAAGAAAAACACGAACTCCGACTCTCTCACATCGAGCAATTTAAGGCCAATCAGTCTCCTCACCACTGATTACAAACTACTTGCGAGAATACTAGCCAAACGCTTGGAGATGGGCCTTAAGTTTGTTGTAGCTGACCACCAGGCTTATGGCTTTAAAGGGAGGTCCATCACCACCAACGTTCACACTATGCGTATACTCACCGAAACCGCTGAAGCGACAGGCTTATCAGCAGCAGTGCTGCAAATTGATTTAAGTAAAGCCTTCGACAGGGTTTCGCATTCTTTTCTGTTCAGTGCACTCGAGGCCCATGGTGTCGGGAGAACTATAGCCAAATATATTAAGCTGTGCTATAAAGATATATCCACGCGATTATTGATCAATGAAATAGCAACTGAAAAGATAGCAGTGCAAGCCTCTGTTAGAGAAGGCTGCCCGCTCTCGCCAATACTTTTCTCACTCTATCTTGAGCCTGTGTGTAGAAGGATTATTAACGATAATAGAATTCAGGGAGTCTCCCTTGCCAGAAATGCTACGAAAATATTAGCATACGCAGATGACGTGACTGTTGTTGCTGCATCTAGACATGAAGTTGTCCTCGCCGTACAACACTTCCTTGATTTTTGTGAAGTGTCTGGAGCCGAAATGAATCACGAGAAATCTACAGGCGCGTGGCTAGGAAATTTTGATGTAAAGCCAGAGCGTTTTATAAATATTACTTGGAGCTCAAGTATCCAAAACTACCTTGGTGTTAGTCTAGAACCTCAATGTTTAAGTACTGGCAAGGGAGGAATTCATCTCAACAGTTTGAGGGCCAAAGTGCGGGACTGGCGCGGCCGAAACCTTTCTATGCTAAACCGTGCCTTTGTTTGCAACTCCGTTTTTTTCTCTACCGTATGGTATGCGGCTCAGGTTGTGCCGTGTCATGCAAGCGAAGTTCATAAGATGCATCGTTTTTGTGCTACCTTTGTCTGGAATTCTAGTTTTGAGCGCATGAGACGCGCAAACATTTTCATCAGTCAAGCCAAAGGAGGTTTCGGAGTTGTGAATCTTGAGATCAAGCTGAAAGTTCAAAGGTTTTTATTTTTTCGTGATCAGCGCAACTCGGTCATAGTGCGATCATTCGTAAAACTTGGCGGACGTTTTCTAGCCCCCTGGCTTGTTGTAACCCTAGAAGGAGCGACTTCAAGTGCAGTCCTGAAGTTCTATAAAGATATCGCTGATGCCATTAAATTTTTTGAAGCGCGCTTCTCTCGGCAATACCTGAGCAAGGTGAAAAGAAAAGCGCTATATTGGGACACCATAGACACTGTCTTTCCACCGCCACTTTATCGCTCCTTCCAAGGGACCAGTGAGAAATCCACAGTTTTTAAGCGCCTCCGGAATTATCCCGTCCGAAAAGCCGCAATGGACTTCTTTATTTGTTTTCACACCGAGGTACTGCCGGTGAAGACGTGGCAGGAGAAAAAAGGGTTTTTTGTTCCGTGGAATTTGAACTGCGCACTGTGTCCAACGCCAGAGACTCTCCAGCATGTCTTCATCTTTTGCCCAAATGCAGAACTGTTCTGGGTGGACTTACGCTCTAAACTGCAAGTTGATTTGTACATGGACTGGCACAGTGCAAAATACCTCGAATTCGGCACTGGTCCCGACAGTAAATGTTATGAAGTACTTGCTCTGCTCGGGTTGCATGCAATATGGAAATCCCGCACAGATCACCTCTTGATTCTTGAAGGGGGAAAGCCGGCGTGGCGCCATTTTGAAGAAAGCTTCATGATTACGACCAGCCTCGTTGCGGCAGCAAAAAACTGTGAATTAGATGGATGGTCTGATTTGGCAGCGCGTCTCAAAGCGCCGAGGCCACTTCGAAGTCAGAGGTGATGGGTGCTGCTTTGTGCCATGTATATGTCAAACTGGAACGCTGAGTACTCCCTACGTCATTATGTGTTTTAACCATGTATATAGCGCACATTTTATGTAAATAAAAAAAGCCAAGTCGGCAAAAAAAAAAAAAAAAAAAGCCGAATGGTTATCGCGCTTGGCCCTCGCGCGGAGGCTCCGGGTTCGATACCAGGGAGCGGATTTCTCTTTTATTTATTCTTTTCAACTTGACATTCTCGTAAGTTCTAGAACCTTGTCGTCTGATCGAGTTACGAATGTTTTACGCACCAAACTTTCTACGCCGAATGTTTCAGAAACACACGCGGGTACAAAAGGTGCCAAGGTGCTCCGAGTGGCGGTCCGGAGTCAGTCTCGCCCCAGCGCTCGATCTTGCTGTTTCGCCGACATCGAGGCCTGCGACGCTAGCCTTTGTCTATTTTGTTTTGGGCACAAGTTCACCCCATTAAACGTTTAGTTTGTTCAGTTATTCGCCGCCTCATCATTTGCCATTCGTGACAATATTTTGCTCCTTACAGTCGGACTGCCTAAATTAGCCCTAAGATACTTTTTTTTTTTCCGCTTTGTGTTGTTGCGTGCTAATAAGCCATTCTGGTAACCCAGATTTGCGCAGCTGTATAATTATCGTTGTCACTGACGTCGATACAAATTACGCAGTGCGGAAGTATCTTCAAGACTAACTGAATTACATTTCTAAGTATTTGTACTCTATTCACGATACTTTAGAGTGAAAGTAACTTGAGTATTTTAAATACTTTATGAGGCAGGTATTTAGTAACTTAACTTAAATACTTTTATCAAGTATTTAGTCCAACACTGGACTGAACCCAGGATCCCTGGGCACGGCCGGACTGGAAGCGCGCGCTCTCTTTCTCTTCTTACGGCCTTTGCAATCGCCCGGGAGTCAATGGCATTTTTTCTCCGTATGTAGTTCACTTGCTTGCCGCCAGGGGCGCAACCACCTCACCCCACTTCACCCCACTTGGAGAGTCCCTTCGAGCTGCTTGGCGCTGGTGTTCGAGCTTCGTAGGTTGTTGTTTTGGCAACGGTTTATTGAACTTCGCTCTGATTTAAGTCACTCTACCGACAGGCAGTGTTGTCAGCAAACTGCGTTCCCCTGCGACATGGACGGGACCTCTGTACTTGTCTGACCCCTCGCACGCCGTTGTTCGGAAAGCGCGGTCATGGTCTGCTGCTGCGTTTCATTCTGTCAGTCGCGCTTCTGGACAACATTGTTGCTCTTTTTTTTTTTTAAAGGCTGTTAAGCTCCTTCCGCATAGAAAGGTGCACGAAGTTCTGCAACTACTCATTGCTCCCTATCTTGAAGACGCGCCAATCCTAAGTTGCCCAGAGGGCATTGACAACAGTCACTCAAAGCGCTTGGCTGGTTTAATTTGCAACAAGTTCCTCAGAATACTTCTGATTAACCATGCAAAGACAGTCACGGACAGAAACGAAAAATCAGCTGGATATGTGCACAGGCCCTCAAGGAAGCACTTTAGGCTGTAATATGCACTGTGCGAAAATTGTACAGACTACTACACCCTCGTCAGCAGCTGACCGACTTCATGTGCGGCCTATGAAATGATGTGAAATGATGATGCAGACCACGGCAATAGATAGATTGGGCCTGCTTACATTTCACGAGAGTGTACAAATTATTTATAATTTAAAGTTCCTCCACGTAGAAGGGGTCCGTCTCCTCCTGTTCTTGAGTTGCAACAGAAGTCCTGGAGGTAAAGACGAGTATAGTTTTTCCGCAATTGCATTCGCTGTCTCTACTTACTACTTTTTACTCCCGAATCTCTCGGAGATGTGCGTCAAATATTCACCGTTATGGGCTCACCAGAAGCGCGTTAGATAGTGGCTGAGGGTCTAAACGTAAGGATCAGGTGTCAAAGGCTATAAAAATCTCGACCGCAAGTTGCGACAGCGCTGAGATACACTGTCAGACACTCTCTGTGCAAACGGCAAAGGGTAGCCCAGGGGTGAGGTGACAGCGCCCCCCGCGAATTGCGGTGGGGAGGTGGCGATTGCCCCAATTGCAAAGGCCGTAAGAAGAGAAAGAGAGCGCGCGCTTCCAGTCCGGCCGTGCCCTGGGCTCTGCAGCGCGAGCTTTCGCTCCACGTGCTCCGAGCTGGTGTGCGCTAGCCCCACTGATCTTTGTTGTAGTAGGCTGGATCGCGGACCGCGGTCTCGGCAGCTGGGGCCGAGTGTCGCCACCGGCGGCCATTGATTGACCTCAGCCAATGCATGGGGCTTTATGGGAAGAACGAGAAAAAGTGCCGTTTCCCCCGTTTCTAAGCTCTTGTCGGCACTGAAACGTTCTGGGTGCTTTTTGATAAGCCCGTCAAATAGCTTGCGTACAAACATTAAAACGGACGGCCCTCGCAGTTCTAATAAATAAATATTTTGTAGTCGAGAGTGACTCCGCTGCAGTGCAGCTCAATGAGGCGAGAGTTACCTAGAGTTACCGCGGAGTCGGTGGCGGTTTCGTTGAGTGTGGTTTAGCAGACGACAAGCTCGAAAGCTTTGCTACGCGGAATTCGCTCACTCCTTGGAAGCCGCTGTCGAGATGGAACTTCTTCGTCATTCATCAACTTCTGGGCTTCGCCGAGGACGGTCTCATTGACGGCAAGTTTCTTTGTTTACTCCACTACGAGAGCAAGCTCGCCAGCTCAGCCGTAGGTGCTCCGGTACGTTTGATTTTTTTTAATCGGCGTTTTAAAATTTGACAAATACCGATTCGATCTCCAAACACCCGACATAAGGGTCGCATCACACCATAAAATACTCGCTTCCGAGCACGGCGTAGATGCTTCAATATTCTTACTTTTTTGCGCATCTCCCATAGACTTGCGTGTATTGCCTGGTGTCAAGCAATGGCCGCCGGTGGCGACACCGACGTGCTCCCGATCCGCGATCCAGCCTACTACAATAGAGATCAGTGGCTAGCCCACTCCAGAGCCGTTTATTGAGAGAGTTTGGCCATACATTGGTTTGAATAGGCGAGCATCTCGGGCCAACCACAGGCCGCGAAACAGCCCCCAGCGGTGGTCGCGTGCTCTAAATCTGTGCCACGACTATACTTCGTTTCACCTTATGTGCGAGCGAAGGCAAAACTGGAAGCGCGAGCACGGAAGCTCCGTGCGTTCAGGCTTTGCTCGAGCGCGCGAGCTGGGGAGAAATGCAAAAAGCGCTGGTCTCGCGCTTCTAGCTTTGGCTTCGCTCACAGGTGAAGTGAAACGAAGTATAATTTGAGCCGTGCCGAGCGGAACTCCGCGTCTCAAGACGCTCGCGCACCCCACCCTTTGCACTGCTTTCTTTCAGCCAGTCTCAGGACGCTGTTCTAGCAGTGCAGACAAAGGCATGGGCACGAGCGCGTGGCTTTGGAAAGTGCCTCCTATGCATGAGGTCTCGTACAAACAATAGCGTTTCGCTGAGCTAGGCTCACGCGCCTGTGCCTTTGTCTTCACTGTCGACATTTGTGAGATGGAGTAGAGGTCTCCTGATTGGTCGACGCTTTGTCACAAATTTAGTTTACGCTCTAAGCGTGGGGGGAATATTCGGCGCTGGCGGCGGCCTTTGCTCCGCCTATTGTCCAAACTCTCCTAATATACGGCTCTGGCCCACTCGGCCACCGATCCCCCCTCTTCATGTTTTAAAAGTAGCGCAATGTGTGTCGATGCACGAGGCACGCGCAACGTGCAGCCCTTGGGAAGATGATGGCGGCAAAACGCAGCACTGAGCTAGATTTGAGACGTCATGTTCTTCCCAGAAGTGGCGCGCGACACATGGCGACACTTTTCCCAGGATAGAGGGGCTTTAGGTGTCGCAAGTGCAGAAACTCTATAAAGCCTGGCAGATCGCGCGAGACGCGGCCGCCGAAATTGAAAAGGTAGAGCGGCAGACAAAGGATGAGAGGAGAGCCACGTGACGGGCGCCTCACTGCGGCGAGACGCCGAAGCACACTTCTCCCGAGCGATGGAATGTCCGCTCGTGCTCCTCGCGCTACTGCTTCTTTTCTCGTCCGGTTTGAAAACCATGTTTCGCGTCCTCGCCGCTGCAAAAGCTGTGCGCTGACTACCAGGTTCCCCGATAAATGCTCTGTGCTACCAGATACTCGCGCTCCAAATCTGCCACCGGGTACTCCACGGCTCTGCCGTCGAACTGCCAGGCTTTGTGAGTATAGAGGAGGCTATCCCTGGACGCATTGCGGCTGCGGTGGCGTTGTCAAACTGCGAGCGACACGCTTTAGGCGGCCGAAAGATCCTAGTATGACGTAACGACTGGTCGGAGGTTTTTCGTGTTTTCTCGCGTTTAGTTAAATCTTCGGGGAAAACGAACATGGTACTCAGATTCACTTTACAAAAAATACTCTAGAATTCACCTTTTCGTATTGCTCAGCTTGAACTTGTGCAGAGAAATTAAAAGGAGAGAAGACAGGAGGAAAGAAAAAAAGTAAAAAAAAGACGAAGTTTCTTTACTAAAGCAGATTAATAGTCAGCTGGCGACTTCTCTCCTTTTAATTCTTCCTCTCTCTACACAAGTTCAACCTGACAAACAGGAAGAGCCCTTAAATTCACCTATAACTCGTTTTTTTTTTTAAGAACCCCTTCAGCTTTTTCTCAAAGGGGCAGTCCAACGATTTTAACGTCGAAAGAATTTGCTGCTTGTAATATTGTTTATTTTGGCACAACTGAGAGAACGCCGCGTTCCGCCGCAATATTGCAATTACACTGCTAATCGCAGAAGAAAATACACCTTATTTCCCGATCTGCAGCCGTGTGTGGCGGTCAACCATGGTCCACGTCAGGCACGTATCCAGGGGGGAGGCCCATGGGGCCCGGCCCCCCCCCCCCCCCCCAAAAAAAAAAAAAAAATCTTCCATTTTGCTGGGACCTCCTCTCCCCCTCCCTCTCATACAGCATTTTGTCATGGGCGGCCCCCCCCCCCCCAAACAAAATCCTGGCTACGTGCCTGGTCCACGTCATGGGGTGGACAAAGCTTTTCGTTGCACCATCTACCCGAAGGGAAGAAAACCATTGGCCTCTCCGCTGCTACCTCCTTCGTCGTTCTCGTAGTGTTCTCTCTTTTGTCTCGACTTGGACCGCACGTCGCGAGCTTCGGCGATACTGGGTGCCGTGCTCCGTTTTGCACGAATCAGACATTGGAAAGTCGACAATGGGAAAGGGAGCGCCGGGTGCCGTCTAGACAGAACCAAACTAAAAACCGCCTATCCTTGACGTTGCTATGCACATCACTTGGAAGGCGGTGGGGGAAGTTGAAAGTACCACAAACTCCAATATGTTTATTGTTCTAATACAAAAAACTAGCGAGCAAGAAAAAAATATAACTGGTTTTAGTTCTTCGTCATATTGCCGCGCGCAGGGCCGAGAAAGCAACGCTCGGTCACGGACCTCTAGAAAGTTCTCGTTTATGCTTGTTCCGGTCGTAACTTCTATCATTTATTCCTGCTTTTTGTTGTTCTAGAAAGTGCTTGTTCATTCTCGCCCCGAGCGCGCTACGCTCGAACCTTCTCCGCCGAATTTTCGAGATAGTGACTCACTCTAGATAAGAGGCCGCCCGTGACCTTGTTGACCTTGTCGAGTCAGTCTCGCCTTAGCGTTCGATCCTTCTGTTTCGCCGCCATCGACGCCTGCGACGCTATCCTTTTTTCTGTTCTGTTTTTGAGCACAAGTTCGCCTTATTAAACGTTTAGTTTCTTTAGTTATTCTTCGCCTCATCATTGTCATTCGTGACATTTTGGTGGAGGTGCGGGGTACCGCATGCTCGTGCAGCGTTCCCCTCCAAGAGCCCGCAGTGCAAGTCCGATTCCAAGCCCGGTGAGAAGACCACTCTACGCGGAACCTGAAACTCGGACCAGTCGCCGCACCAAAGAAGAGGATCCTCAATACGGTTTGCTGCTGGGCAAGCCCAAGCCAAAGAAGACGACGATGGCCAACCAGGCGCAGACCCCAGCCACTTCTGCCGTCGTATACCTCTGCCCGTTGCACCCAAAACTCCGACGCCTTTCCACGGAGACGCCCACGAGGACATCTGCAACATTATGAACGTGTGGCCCGCCATAACGGGTGGTCAGCTGAGCAGTGCTTGCAGAACCTTTACTTTTCGCTGGCAGGAACTGCGAGGCACTGGCTGGAAAACCACGAGGCTTCTTTGACGTCGTGGGAGCTGTGCAAGCAAGAACTGAAGAAGACGTTTGCCTGCCAACACCGACGTGAGAGGGCCGAAGATCTCCTGCGAACATGAGCCCAAGGCCTAAATGAGAGCATCACCAGCTTCGTCGAGGATGTTCTCCGCCTCAGTGCCCGCGCCGATCCTCAGGCTACCGAGGAGAAGAAGCTGATGAGGGGTGTGGAAAGCGAGATATTCGGCGGTCTCATCCGCAATCCTCCGACAACAGTCGACGAGTTCGTCACGGAGGCAACAAATATGGAACGGGCCCTGCTAGCACGCGCCAGACACTACCAACGACAAACTGGCGTAACCACTCGGGCGACATCTGGATCCGACCTGGGCACCACCCTCCCCGGCATCCGTGACATTATCCGTGAAGTCGTCCAGGAGAAATTGAAAAGGCTGCTGCCCGCTGCCGCACGCCCGGCCTCGCTCTCCATCGCCGAGGTTGTGCGGGGAGAAGTTCAGAGAGCCATCGAACCAGAGGCTCCCGTTGTCGTGGCAGCCACCGAGGAGCCCACGTTAACTTACGCCGCAGTGGCCCGACGGCCACCGCCTCCTGCTCGCACCTATGTCGCGCCGCCCCGACGTCAGCCTCCTGCGCCGCAACACGACAGACGCCACGACGAACCGGTGCAGTACGCCCGCCCGAAGCCTCGCGCACCCCGGAAAACCGACGTGTGGCGAACGCCCGACCGACGCCCTCTGTGCTTCCATTGCGGGGAAGCAGACCACACCTACCGCCGATGCCCATACCGACGACTCGGGCTGCGCGGGTTCCACCCGAACGACCCGCGCCCCCGTTATGGTGAACGACCTCGGGAGATCGACGAGTACTTGCGACGACCTGAGTCCCCCGAGCCTCCGTCCCGCCGAGAGTTCCGGTCGCCGTCGCCGCGACGTCCAGCTTCGCCGATGCACCGACCCCGACGTGAAAGCCTGTCGCCCCTCGCTCCTCGCCGGGGAAACTAGGAGCGGCAACCCCTGGAGTTGGAGTATCCGAAGACGACCGACGCCAAGATCCTCCACGAACGTCGGAGGGCCCCCACTCGAACGCCACTAGAGACCGAAACGACGCTCCTGCAACGGTGTCCAACAATCTAAACGTCGTCATCGACGGCCACGACGCATCAGCACTCGTGGACACCGGAGCAGACTACTCAGTCTTGAGTGGGAGGCTCTCCCGCCGCCTTCGAAAAGTCATGACGCCGTGGGATGGACCTCAAATACGAACCGCCGGTGGGCACCTCATCACACCAGTCGGGAGATGCACTGCTCGCGTCGAGATTCACGGTGAGACGTGCCCTGTGAAGTTCGTCGTTCTGCAAGATTGTTCGAGGGACGTCATTCTCGGAATGGACTTCTTGTGTGAATACGGCGCCGTCATCGACCTTGCGGAGAACAAGCTGACGCTTCGGAAGCCTGTCCCATCGGCGGAAAATCCCAAAGCGTCGTTAGCTGCAGTGCGAGTCCTTGCCAGCCACGTAAACCTGCCGCCGCTGTCGAGTGTCTTTGTGCCCGTCGGTACCGAAGAAGCCACCTGCGGTGTAGCACTGTTGGAAGGAAGCGTCGAACTTCTCGTTGGACGAGGGATTGGCATTGCAAGAGGCGTAACCGAGCTCCAGGACGGGCGTACCGTAGCACTTGTCACCAACTTCCGGCAAGAGCCGCAGCACCTTACCAAGGGTACCGCTGTGGGCTACGTCGAGGAAATTCAGGACTCAGCCGCGATCGCCGTGATCTCAGAAGACGCCTCTCCGACGCAGCGTAAGAAAATCACGCCATCCGAGCTCGACATCGACCCGTCCCTCCCAGCCCCACAACGATGACAACTCAGTGACCTTCTCACCGAGTTCAGTGAGTGCTTCTCCACGTCGTCAAAGGTGCGTCAAACGCCGATTGCGAAACATCGAATTGTTACTGATGACAGCGCACTTCCTGTGCATCGGCCACCGTACCGAGTTTCCGTGAAAGAAAGGAAAATCATCCAGAAGCAAGTTCAGGAAATGCTTTATGACGACATCGTCCAGCCTTCTAACAGTTCGTGGGCTTCCCCAGTAGTCCTGGTGAAGAAGAAAGACGGAACCCTGAGGTTCTGCGTGGACTATCGCCGGCTGAACGCAGTATGACAAAAAGGACGTCTATCCGCTGCCCCGCATCGACGACACCCTGGATCGGCTGCGCCACGCCCGTTACTTTTCGTCGATGGACTTGAAGAGCGGGTACCGCAGATAGAGGTCGACGAACGAGATCGCGAGAAGACGGCCTTCGTCACGCCGGACGGACTGTATGAATTTAAAGTAATGCCGCTCGGACTGTGCACAGCGCCGGCAACCTTCCAGCGCGTTATGGACACAGTCCTTTCCGGCTTGAAATGGCAGAGTTGTCTCGTGTACCTCGACGACGTTGTGGTGTTCGCAAGCGAATTCGACGAGCACCTGAGACGATTGCGATCTGTGCTACATGCTATCAAGACTGCTGGGCTGACACTTAAGCCTTTCAAGTGTCGGTTCGCCTATGGTGAGCTGAAATTCTTGGGACACGTTGTGAGCGCTCCGGGTGTAAGCCCTGATCCTGCAAAGACGTCTGCTGTCGCCGAATTCCCGAAACCATCAGACAAGAAGGCCGTCCGAAGGTTTCTAGGGCTGTGCGCCTACTACAGACGTTTCGTTCGTGACTTTGCACAAATTTCTGCACCGCTGACGCATCTGACGAAGGACAACGTGCAGTTCCAGTGGGGAAAGGAGCAAAAACCAGCGTTCGACGAACTCAAGCGAAGGCTCCAGTCGCCCCCTATCCTCGGGCATTTTGATCAGTCTGCGGAGACAGATATTCACACGGACGCCAGCAATACCGGTCTCGGTGCGGTACTCGTTCAGCAACAAGAAGGAACAGAGAGAGTAATCGCTTACGCAGCCGGGCGCTGTCCAAGGCAGAACAAAATTATTCAACGACCGACAAGGAATGTCTTGCAGTCGTCTGGGGGATAACCAAGTTCCGTCCGTACTTGTACGGGATCCCGTTCCGCGTGGTCACAGACCACCACGCCCTCTGCTGGCTAGCCAACCTCAAGGATCCCTCAGGACGCCTCGCCCGCTGGAGCCTTCGACTGCAAGAATTCGACGTAACAATTGTGCATAACTCCGGCCGCAAGCATAATGACGCTGACTGTTTGTCTAGGGCTCCAGTCGAACCTCCAATCTCCGGCGCCGACGACGATGACGACGCCCGTTTTCTAGGCGCAGTTAACGCTACCGACATGAGGGCACTGCAACGCGACGACACGGAACTTCGCTCCGTGATCGACCACCTCGAAAGTCGAGGAGGCTCTGTCCCACGGGTCTTTTCTCGGGACCTACCGAGCATTGTCCTGTGGCGAGGCGTACTATTCAGAAAAAAATTCGGAACCAGTGAAACTCCCTGGATACTGGTTGTCCCTACCAGCCTCCGAGAAGAAACGTTTCAAGCGTGCCACGACGACCCAACGGCCGGACATCTCGGCTACAGCAGGACCCTTGCCCGGATTCGTGACAAGTACTACTGGCCAAAATTCCCGAAGACTGTTCATCTGTACACACGGTCATGCCACGAGTACCAACGGCGTAAGAAACCTCCGACGAGACCTGCGGTATTTCTGCAACCGATATCGACCCCTACTACGCCTTTTTAACAAATTGGAATGGATTTGCTTGGGCCTTTCCCGCCATCGACGTCGGGGAACCGCTGGATAATCGTTGCCACAGATTACCTTACCCGGTACGCGGAGACGAAAGCCCTTCCGTCGGGAACAGCGGTGGAAGTCGCCAAGTTTTTCATCGAGTCTATTCTCCTTCGACATGGTGCCCCCGAAGTCTCGATAACCGACCGAGGGTCATCGTTCTTGGCCCAGCTCACGCAAGAGATCCTTCGGCTCAGCCACACCAGCCATCGTCGGACCACTGCCTACCATCCGCAGGCCAACGGGCTAACGGAGCGGCTCAACAAGACGATCGCCGACATGATCTCCATGTACGTCGACGTAGAGCACAAGACGTGGTACGCGGTAGTACCATACATCACGTTCGCCTACAACACCGCAGCTCACGAAACAACCGGGTTTACACCATTCGAGCTGGTGCATGGAAGAAAAGTGACGACCATGCTGGACGCGATGCTGCTCTATGAGCCTGTGGATGACGGATGCGACGATGCCCATGTGGTCAGCCAGAGAGCAGAAGAAGCACGCCAACTAGCCCGCCTTCGAATCCACGATCAACAGCGTGTCGACGCTCGCCGGTACAATCTTCGTCGCCGCGCCGTCCACTTCCAGCCCGGAGACAGAGTGTGGGTGTGGACGCCGATTCGTCGTCGCGGTCTCAGCGAGAAACTGCTGAAGCGCTACTTTGGGCCTTACAAGGTCATCCGACGCCTCGGAGATCTGAACTACAAAGTTCTTCCCGATGGAACACAACCATCAACCAGACGTCAGCCGCGACCCGAGGTGGTGCACGTCGTCCGGCTGAAGCCGTATTACGAACGGTAGCACTTTCCACCTTCGTCGACGAGTGAACTGTGAGCTGTGAACTGTGGCTCGTGATTCTGCTATCCTTTAGTTGTGGATTTGTTTTTTTAGTTTTGTGTTGCATCGGGACGATGCACTTTTAAAGGGGGGGGGGGGGGGGGGGGGGCCGCCCCCCATAATGCCGCGCGCAGGGCCGAGAAAGCAACGCTCGGTCACGGACCTCTAGAAAGTTCTCGTTTATTCTTGTTCCGGTCGTAACTTCTATCATTTATTCCTGCTTTTTGTTGTTCTAGAAAGTGCTTGTTCATTCTCGCCCCAAGCGCGCTACGCTCGAACCTTCTCCGCCGAATTCTCGAGATAGTGACTCACTTTAGAAAAGAGGCCGCCCGCGACCTTGTCGAGTCAGTCTCGCCTTAGCGTTCGATCCTGCTGTTTCGCCGCCATCGACGCCTGCGACGCTATCCTTTTTTCTGTTCTGTTTTTGGGCACAAGTTCGCCTCATTAAACGTTTAGTTTCTTTAGTTATTCTTCGCCTCATCATTTGTCATTCGTGACATTATAGGTGAGAGATAATTCCCGCAATTAATTGAATAAATTTTAAAAAAGTCGCTGCAGCGCGCCTTAGACCTGCCTCGTTTTCTTATAGGGAGTAGTGCCGCTAAATAAGCTGCGCTTCAGAGTAACGACACTCACCCAGTTATCTGAAGTTTTTGTTTAAGATCACGGGAAACACTTTTCCGTCCTCTACAAATGTTTAAACAGTTCGCAACAGAGAAAAGGATTATTACATGAACTTCCTAACACCCAATCTAATGCTCAGGAAGTCGCACTTTTGAATCATGACGATCGGCAGTTGCGTCTGCTCTGCACAAGGACCAAGATGGCGGCGCCCACAACAACGTGGGGGAACAGAGTGCCGATACCCTAAGCGTGGCTCGTTTAGCGGCTCTAATAGGGAGTCTTCAAAAATTGGGGTGTATGTATGTTTATGCAGCCTAGAACTTAGTCTGCCTCAACGGGCGACTTGTCTCCCAGTTGTAGATGAGCAATTTAGCCAGTGCAGTACAACCGCAAGCTAGCGGTTGTACTGCGTGGTGCACGTTAAAGACCCCGGGGTCTTTAACGTGCACCACGCAGTAGTGATACGCGACCTCACGCCGGTACGATGCTCATTCAGATCGAAACGGGCAGGGGTGGGGATCACTGGCGGCTCGAGCTGTGTGCGCGACTGGTGAGAGCTTGCTGACAACGAGCTGTTATTTCGCCACGTGCATGGCGCACCATCAAGATTGCCGGTCCTAGCAGCCTAATGCGAGCTCGTTCTAAGCATGCGCTCTAAAGATCGCCCTCAAATGTGGCGTCCAGTGAATAACGCCCATCACTACAACTTTCTAACCTAATAGTAAAAACAAAAGAAAAACACACTGTTCTATCGCTTTTGAAGCAGAGTGCTTTTACGGGGTCTAGAAATTTGTTCTTCATCGGACAGAGTCGTGTCCGTTACACTGCTGCCTGTTTCAAAAACAAAGAACAAAAAAAAAAGGAATTTTAAACTGGGCCGGTGCTCAGTCCGCGCAGGTATGTTGGCAAAAGGCGGTGCCACGAGTAATTAGGCAGGCCCTATCTGGGGGAGGAGGAAGAGGGGAGAGAGAGTGTGGGGGGGGGGGGGGGGGGAGGGCAGCAGAGACTCCCGCACCAGTGCCCCGGTGCACCGGGCGGTCTGCCAGCCCGAGGCGCAATGACGGCACTGCAGGCGCGCCCAAAAATGTCCTCCCGCTCTTCACCACTGTAGCCCGAATTCCGAGGCCCGCGCGACGACTGACTTTCGGAAATAGTAAATCTCTCCCTCCTTTCCCCTCCGTTCTGCATCCATTAGGAGCAAAAAAGAAGGATAACCACGTGCAGCGGGATGCTAAAACTGGATGTACAAGCGGCGAGCTGGCAGACGGGAGATGCAGACGATGGAGGGGAGGCACTTTGCGCCATCTGTTGGCTGGTGATTTACATTTCGGTCTAATGAGGATAAGAGGGGGACGCACGGCAGGTAAGCTTGAAGTGGGAAGAAACTGTCATAAGCACTGGCATCGCGCACACACACACCCACGTACAGACACATGTTGAAGGGAGACTCGCAAAGAATAGGAGACTCGCAAAGAATAGGCCGGTGCCATTTTGAGCGTTTGGGCGTATGGCGCGCGATTTGCTCGCGTTACAGAACCAGGGACACGCGCCAGCTGGGCTGGATGTCGCACGCTGGGCTGTGCATATTCTGAATATAGAAACAGCTCGGGAGTCTGACAACAGTGCAATGGAACAATCAAAGGACCCCAGCGCTGCTTGCGTGTCATTCGCTCAGAAGCCACGAAGCCGTTTGGTGTTATCGTTAGTCTCACAGTAGATGAAAAAAGCGGGACAGAAGCTCGGGCCGTCTAAATAGCTACCCGCATAAACAGGGCTGGTGCGAATACAGAGTAGCTCGTGACGTCGTCGCACCGTGCTGGTGATCATTTCTACTTATCCTTGCCGAGAAAAAACAATTCGGTGGTGCGCGCTCAGCAGCAAGGTCACCCCAGTGGCGGCTGAAGTGACGTCAATACTCGAGAAGGTACGGCGAGGGAAAGGAAGGCCGGGGAGGTGGAAGCAGATGAAACGCTGGAGAGATGAAGAGCTTTCCCCCTCTCCTCTCCAGCGTTCCGTCTGCTTCCTCCTCCCCGGCCTTCCTTTCCCTCGCCCTACCTTCATGAGCGTGACTCCAATTCTTTATAGGTGGCGCCACTCGTTTTCCAAAATGGCGGTTATAGTGAGTGTTGGAGATGCGTGACAGGTATACCAGTTGCTAAACGAGGAAGTTAGGGTGTTATGAGCGCAGGTAATCTCTTTATCCTGAAAACAGAAACGGTGTTTGGCGAAAACAAAACCGAAACTAACTTCAATTTTAGATTTAATTTCTCGGTATAGGTGTCAATTTGGGATTCTTTCATAGCTCAAAATGTTTCTCGCAGCGTACTTATTGAGCTAAGGAAGTTGTTCGCGGAAACTTTATTTCGTGTCATACGTGTCTGATCCAGGCACTTCCAAATATTTTAGAGAGAAGTAACATGTTATCTCTTTCTACAATATTCCATGTTTGTGCGCGCGTAAGCCGTGCGCTTCCCGGAAATTGCGTATTTCGTGACGTCGCGCTGATTCCTTGCGCCTTCCGGGCGCGCACAAGAAACTTGGATGATTTCAACGGGTGTAGCCCGAAACAACCCATTCCCGTTTGAACCCTTCCCATTTCGACCCATTCCCGAATTGACCTTCCCGTTTGAACCCGTCCCATTTCGACCCATTCCCGAATCGACCTTCTCGTTTGAACCCGTCCCATTTCGACCCATTCCCGAATTGACCTTCCCGTTTGAACCCTTCCCATTTCGACCCATTCCCGAATTGACCACCCGTTTGAACCCTTACCATTTCGACCCATTGCCGAATTGACCTTCCCGTTTGAACCCGCCCCATTTCGACCCATTCCCGAATTGACCTTCCCGTTTGAACCCTTCCCATTTCGACCCATTCCCGAATTGACCTTCCCGTTTGAACCCGTCCCATTTCGACCCATTCCCGAATCGACCTTCTCGTTTGAACCCGTCCCGTTTCGTCCTATTCCCGAAACGCCCTTCTCATTTGAACCCGTCCCATTTCAACCGATACCCGAAAGACCCTTTGCGTTTGAACCCGTTCATTTTCAATCCCTATGCATAAGACCCTTCGCATCACAACCTCTTCATGAAAAGTCTGACCGTTCTAGCCCTGATCTGCGCACCTTTTCTGCTTAAGAATATATCAGGGGTGGCCAAGCTGCGGCTCTCGAACCGCATTCGGCTCTTCGCGTCTTAAAGTGCGGCTCGCGGCTCCCTACCCTACCCTACCCCGCCCTCCCCCACTCTCTCGCCTCCCTCCCGGTCACACGAGCACTTTCCCAAAAAGAGAAACGGAACGCGCTTTAAATCGAAAGACAGGTTGCGGTTTGGTAGTCTCGTGCTACTGCTACCTTACGTACACTTCGACTGCTTTTGTCTCAGATAGATTGAAAGTAGTTCGAGTTGTGTCTATTGCTCTGAACAAAATCCCCCCGCGGCTCTTGGAAGTTTCGTCGTTTTGTTTGCGGCTTTTTGGCCGGGTCAGCCTGGCCACCACTGGGATATATGTTCTGAAGTATTCACGCCAATGTATTCTAAAAATATGCACCACTTTCAGGCAAGCTTCGAAGTAATATATTATTCTTACTTCGACTAGTTTGTTTTGTTTTTATGTCAAGATGATCCCCATAACGTGCAACCGCGAAACGGTATATGTACACTCTGATACATCGTTAGTGCAAAGACGACCTTGTCGCCTTTTTAAAAAAAATTATTTCGTAATAGTATTAGCAGGCACCAAATTTTAGGGCTTAGGGTACTGGCTCAGATAAGCACTTCCAAAGACAGTAATAGTTTTTATGGCAGCCTTTTAATTGTATGAAATAAACAGCAACACCACCGATCGCTTGTTCGCGCTACGTACAATAATGAAGTCTTGCGTATACAAGCACATTGGGTAAGCTAAAACTAGCGTCGCCATCCCTACGCTATTTTTAGGGTATACCCAAAGTGCTTGCGTACGTTATTCTAAAACCTCATATTAGTGATCTTGATATTTTGGAGAACGATAGATCAGACAGGGTGACAGGAATATGATTGCCACTTTATTTCCTTTACAATTTCAAACACAGAGCACTCGCGCACACTGGGAAAGCATCATAGACCAGAAAATGCCTTCGCCTTGTTGAGAAAGTCGAACAGGAAATCGTGCCATCAGAAAGGCTCTAGTTCTGATAGTTTGCGGTCCTTTGCTGACCCACTTGTGCCCCCTGGCCCGCACAGCACCACTATTTTGCTGCAAACATACCCTTGTCAAAGCCTCATCCCGTTTGATCAAATCGATGAAGCTGTAAATGTTCGGGTGAGCCATCCCTGACACCGCGTGTCAGGGAGGGCTCCTGGCGGTGTCCCAGCAGCTGTGGTGGATGTGGCAGACGCCTGTTCTGCTGCAGGTCGCTCTCCACTGTGACAGTCCACGAAGCTAGAGCAGCCGACAGTTGGGACGCCTGAGACGCCTTTAGGGACGCCGTGACGACAGCGACACTCGCGTTCGCTGGTGCTTTTCGCCAGCATTTCCACGACCAACCCCCAGGATCACAACAGGCTACAGCGTGACACTCCGGCTTGTGTGACGTCATTTGTGGGGACCACTTTTGATGTATGGGCGCGATAGGACGGGAGGGAAAGAAGTGAGGTCAGCAGGAGAGAGGACAGACATTGGACTGTAAAAGCTTGGTCTGCTGGGCAAGTTGGTAATGGACATTCATATTAAAATAGCGCAAAAAAGACGGGACAAAAAGACGAAGAAGCACACAGGACAATAAACTTTAGTTGCCATGTTAGCGCTTGTCCTGTGTGCTTCTTCGTCTTTCTGTCCCGTCTTTTTTGCGCTATTTTAATATGAAAGACATTGGACACTTGAACCTAATCAACTGTTAACGAACAATACAAACGAACCGACCCAACTGATAACAAACGATGGCCGAAGCGGGAAGGCTGTTTCGGGATAGGGCGAAATGGGAAAGGATGAGACGAGAAGATCGTTTTGAGCCGGTTCGAAACGGGAAGGTACAAACGGAAAGGTTGAATTGGGAATGGGTTGAAACGGGAACCCCCCATTTCAACTTGTGAACGCGCACGAAAATGCGCTGTGACGTGGTGGGGAGCTCCTCTCCCGGCCAATCGGTGGAGGGCAACAGTTCCGGCTCCGCGTTTCTTCGCAGTCTGGCGAAGATGCTCTTCGCTCGCCCGAAAGCGCACCGCCCTAACCAACGCGCACGCTTGTGACTCAGAAAGCGCACCGGAAACCGCAAAAACGTCGGAAATACGCTTCCCGGAAATTGCGCTAACTTGGCCTATGTGCATCGGGGATACACGATAGAGGTCCAACGTGTAAACAATGACACTTATTAATATTATTCGTGTTTCGTTTGAACTATGAAGAATGGAACGAGCTACTGGGTGATATTGCGAACGTAGAAAGTGTGGCCGCCTTCGAGGAAAGGCTAGCGGCGAACTTGCATCGAACATACCTTAGCTTTGAGCGTTATACGACCTTTTCTTATTACTCGATCATTCTCAGAAAATATGTCCAATGTTACAACTTGTACTCGCGTGGTTGTACTAATTTGGTGTATAGAAATATGAAAAGTTTTTTCCCCCTTTCACTCCTGTAACCGCCCTGAAAAGAGTAAAACGTATTGATAAATAAAATATCAAAACCATCCGTCTAGTTTTCATCGTCACCTGAAGAAGGCACGAGTGGATCAGTGGGAATACGAGTGCCGGCAGAACGCTGACGCAGCAGTCTTGGTTTATTTAGCTAAAATATCTGATGATACTCCGTGTCACTAATTGCGTGCAGTACACGCGAAGGCAACGCCCATGCGAGGGGAGGGGCGAGGGGAGTAGAGAAAGCCCCTCTCCAACGTTCCTACTGCTCTTCCTTTCTCCCCTCGCCCTCCTCTCCTATTTCTCGCCCTTTCTCTCTTCGCTTGTGACGCGGAGTGTAGATTAGCTCAGTCAGGGAACTGCCCATGGACGCTGCTTGCACGAGCAAGCGTCTTCGAGCCTCCCTCTTCCTCACCACCGCTCGCCTCCCGTCATTCGAGACGCCGGACGGCGTCTATGGTAACTGCCGTATATTCTGCGCAATACGTACGTTTCGAAGCACAGCCGTCTAGATGGCGTTCCATCGTACTCTATGGAACACACAGTTATGAAACAGAAATCAAGATGGCGCTTCAAACGACGGGAGGCGGACTGAAGTGGGTGAGGGGGGTACCCCCTTCCGAGGGAGTTCCACAACTGAGGTAATCTAGTAACATAGGTACTGACAGACTGCCCATACGAAAGTGAATTCGTGACGCGCGTTTGAACGCGTGTTGTCGAAGGAAAATTAACAAGACGGGGTAAGTTGCGCAAGCCGCCGCGCAATTCTAAGAGTGTACGCATTCCTTCATCCATCCGCACGCTCATGTGACTTCACCTGATCAGCTCAAGGGTGTAGTAATGTGAAGGAGACTCGAGACATAGTTGCCAGGAAACAAAATGTTTAATATCTTTGAGAAAACTGCAATTTAAAAACAATTTAATACGTGTCAAAACTTGTTTACAGATAACACCCTCAAATGTACACCATGCAGGATGCAGCGCGACAAAAATACTAACAAATGCAATCGTGGCTTTTAAGGCCACTCTGGAAGACTCGTTGCGTCAGATAGTAGCACCTCCAAACTGCCACCCGCAAATATATATATATATATATATATATATATATATATATATATATATATATATACATGGCACCAACATTACCTCGATGATTCTACGTAAGCGGCCCTTCGACCCTTCGCTGCCGACCACGCCTTTGACGCGCCCGCACGTTCGAACAGCGTGGTCGGACGTGGTGCTGTGGAGTGACGGCCGACGAGAGAGAACCGTTTCAAGCGGATTGATCTGTGTCGGGCGAAGCAACTGACTTAGCGTACACGAGCAAACAAACAATTCCCGGAGGCGTGTCTTTGGAAAGCCCGGCCTCCAGCTCGCGGTCTATGCCTTGCGCCGGGCTTCGGACGCGCCAGCGCGCGCTCCAGGTGAGACGTCTCCGCCGAAGGCAGGAAGCTCGCGCTGGAGGCGGGGCTACTCAAGTCCCTCCCCGTCGTTCTCACCCCCTCAGTGACTGTAGGCAATACCACCTAGAAGACAAGGCCTTCCCCCATACACACACAACGTCATCAGTAGTGGTCCACCACGCAGCGCCGCCCAGCTTGCGTCAGCACCGTCGACAGAGCGTCTTACAGCATCTCACAACGACGTTAGCACGCGTCGACGCCAAGACGGACGGGTCTCGTCGAGCTTCAGCGTGTTTGCCGCTTGAGGCGGGTCAGGAAGGATGCACGATGGCATCATGAGCGGGCCTTGTCTTCTAGGCGGCTATAGAAGATGCCTTATGTCAGGCAACGTTAATCTCAACGGTCTATGGCCTCGGTGGTCCCGGAGGACCCGACGATCTTCGGTCTGTGGCGGGCTGAAGTGGGACGAAAACTCTGGCGTGCTGCTTCCCGCTGGGGCGTCGGCCTCGGTGGTGCCGTCAAGGAGCCAGCCGACGAGGTCCTCCCCGCTCAGCGGGAGGTCTGCGCCAGGCGCTCCTTGCCCCGGCACTTGGCGGACGTGCCGGGGCGGACGGGCAGAGCGGCCCAGGCGTCGCTCAGCAGGTCGTACTTGGCGGCCAGGCGCGGGAATCGGCTGAACGCGTGGTCCACCAGGAAGGCCTTGACCAGCAGCAGCGTGCCTGCGCACAGGTGGAGGCAGACCATAGAAGAGTCGGCGACTTGCGGAGACATCTACGCCACGATGCTGCTTCCTAAGTGCCCCGAACATGTCTGAAGACAGTTCTCGTATGACAAATGTGACCGCCAAACAATGAAGAAACCTGCCTCAGTCAGTGTCTCCAAACTCTCTTTCTTTCTTCTTTCTTTATTAAATGACCAAAAAAAGAAATTGGAGATGTTGGCTCTCTTTTGCGTGATTATTAGAACGTGTGACCACGGATTATAACTGCCCTTGCCAGCCGCGCTACACCCATAAATTCCTATGCAGAACTCTCTTTACTCTTAAGCTGACAATGCGGTGGAAGCAAGTGGTCGTTGGACGAGGTATACGTCTACCTTTCGTCATGTGATCGCGCCCTTTCCAATACCCATGCGCAAAGTCAGGTGATTAAAGGGAGCTTAAGGGTGAACGGAGCGTAAATAAACACCGTCTTGCAGTCATATAGCAGTGGCGTGGGTGATGGCACCCATGGCAACTAGTTTTAATTCGAAAGCATTAACTGTCCCATGGAGCGAGCCGACGTCATCAGCTTTGAAGCCCCGCCAAACGGCACCTAAAGGCCTTTCTCCAAACTGATGGCTCCCAATTTTGAAGCCGCGCAAAAAGCCTAGCCAAACGGCACCTAGTTTCTCCGCTCCCAATTAAGCGCAGTGAAACTGAAATCTGATGGATTTCGGCTTCGGTCTCATTGGCTGGCGCGCGTCATAGTTTCAAGGAACGAGGCTCCCAGTGGCCGCTGCGCGTCAGTCTCAACGAGCGCCACCCCATGGCGCTCCGTGTCCGCGCCGTCTAGAGTTCCTGTATATAGCTACCTACGGTAGCAGAGTTGCGCATTCAGCCGTCTAGAGTGCCTTCATACACACGCGCGCTTTTGCTTGAGTGGTGACATCTGAGCCATTTTTTCGCCCAATCGTTTCTTTATGCATTTTGAAGTGCGAGCAATCCGGTGTCATTCAGCTCGAGCGCGTAGCTTGGGCTAATGCATAGACGCCATTTTACCGCCCAAGTCACGCACCGAGTGCGCGAGAGCGTCACGCGCTGGCAAATTCAGTGCAGCATTGGATGTCTTCACCCTGAGATAGACAGACATGTAGGCACCCTTGCGCCGTCAGCGCGCCGGTAAAAACGAAGCGGCACAACGCCATGGCGCTACGGGCCCCGCGCCGGTAAAACGGACACGGTGGCGCGCGCTCGGCGGCTTCTGCTCGTCTCGTCGCCGACGAACATGGCGCCGCCTCAAGAATCCACATCGTCGGCGCCCGCCGACGATGTGGATGCTGCCGGCAGCGGTGCAAGCAACCTCACTGCTTTATAATATCTTAATGGGATAAACTATTTCAATCTGTTCTCTTAAAATTTGCAGTGAGAGTAGCTTTACAAAATAAAGGAAAAAATTAAATACAAGACACGGTTTTGAAATATTATCTTGAAGCTCAAATTTCCAAGTCGCTTATACCTCTATCTATATATCTGAAAGGCGACACTGCGCCCACCACCATAAAAATAAAAAAAAATAAAAAAGAAGGGATTTTTCAAACACACCTACAGCTAATTTAAAATACAACCTGAGCTTCCAATCGCAACTTCCTTAAATAATGACATAAATATCTAACAGGTAATTATAAAGCTGTTAAGAAATAGCTATCTCTGTTACCACTATTTCCTCCTCCAACCCTCCTAAGTAAAAAAAAAAAAAAACCTAATAGTTGAATCAAGTAAATTCTTCACCTCATATCATAGGAAAGCCAGAATACACTAAATAATAATTTATACGCAATATTCCTCTTTTCAGAGTAAACATCATGAACTCAAGCCTCTGTCGCCGCCGTCCACCAGCTAGGAGACACGAAGCCTCCTTTGCTCTCAAGCAAACCTAGTTATAGATACATACAAATAATTTTCTTTTAATAAGTAACTGTGGCTTCGTAGTATCGCCTGTTTTCCTGTTTTTTTTTGTGTGTGTTTTTTTTTTTTTGCGGATTGGCTTTTTAATCAAAAGTTGGTTTTTGGTTATATTAGGCCCTATTTATTTATTTTTAATTGGTTTCAACTCGTTCTACCGTTTGGTGGTGCAGGTAGAGAGACACATTTTATTTTTATTCTATTTTAGCTCTCACTTAGATAAATGTAAAAATGTAAAATGTAGCGGAAGCTCGGGCTGCCACATGCATGTTCTGAAGCGTGCGCCCGTAGCGGTAGCCTCGCACTGCTGAGCCAGACGCTAATTTGTCCGCAACGAAGAGGCCACTACTGCGAAAGCGCGCCGCTAGGCTTGACTGAAGTCCGGATTTCGTAGCGCGTTGCGGGACGACGAAACCGATGTACGAAAACTCCCTATTGCAGAAGCATCCGTCCGGAATTAGCGGCCACACTTATCGGGTCAAACGGCACCAATAATGTAAAAAAAACGGTTGTTGTATTTTTTTGCGAATAATTTTTTTAATATGGGTTTCTTCTATCAAATCAGTTGCGGAAGCAGAAACGGGCAAACACAAAACTTTAGAGTTTCGCTTTTTTCCGTCCTTATTTCCTTCTCTCTAGGGTACTATGTCAGTGCTTGCAGTCGAATCTCGAAGTTGATCCCTCGCAACATGGTCGGACGTAGTCCAGTTACTTACGGTACACGTTAAAACCTAAAACAATCATCAAAAAAAAAAAAATTTTTTTTTTTTTTTGCAGTCTTGAAGTTTGACGCGCGGTTATATTTTTTATTCCCTCTTGGCACCGTGCACGCAGACCCGTGAAAAAAGAAAAGAAAGGACGCACCGCCTTATTTTGGTAGCCGATAATTTCGGTAGAGTTAAAGGAGTGTTTGGGTTGGCGTGGCTACCTCTAACAAAACAGCGCAGGCAAGGCAAACAGCAAGCTGATCACTTCCCTCCCATACCCACCTCGTTTTTCTCTTTTTTTTTTTTTTTTGTTAACGAGCGTGAGTTATGGAAGGCTGAAGCAGGAGATTCAACGGAGCTCACTTAGTGCCGACAAAGGCTCGCGAAGAAACACCGGTCGCGAAACGCGTGTTTTGAGAAACGGACTCTGAGGGGAATCGGCCAGGGTGAATCATCCGAGTCCAAACAGGAGGGGCGAAACTGAAATTGTTTATCGGTTCGGTTCGGCTGCGGCAGTTCAACTAAAAATAACGCTTCGGTTTTCGGTTCAGTTCCGGTTCGACACTCTGGTCGTAATCACAGCAACGCTTCCGCGCGTTCTCTAGACGCGCTCTATCACCGTCACCAGAATGATGGCACCACTTACTTACCTACTTCGGTAAATAGATCAGCGGAAGCTAATCCCTCTATCCACTTCAGCAGAGCGAATGCTGGACAGGAGGTCGACTTTTATACAGGTAGCGACAATCAACACGCCTGACGTAGCACATTTAGCAGAAAGAACCATGGTGTCTCTTCCAGATGTTTCTGCTAGTTACAAGTAGCCATGTTTTGCTTACAACCTGCACCGTCACGTCAGCCGGTGGCGTAAAGAACGTCGCCATGTGCGAGGAGCACGTGTCCTCATCGATCTGCAACTTCTTGGGCTCTGTTGGTCACCACTCGAGGTACCTGTTCCAGTTTAGGGTGCCGAACACGCGACAAATGACAAACCCACCATCGCATGTCTTTTGCGCCGAGCCGACGCCCTCTTCGAGCATGGAGCTCATGTAACCAGAAACCGCTTCGCGCCGCGAACGTTTTATCCGTTTTATACATAGGGCGTTTGATTTTAATTCGAACAAATTCATTCTTAAAAGAAGCGGTGTAATGGCTAGTTCACACTTGCGAAATACGCACTGGCCGCCGACTGGATTCGCTCGCCGAAAAAAGATCGGGCCGTTCACATTTGTTGCCGCTAGAGTACTATATAGCTCCTACGGAGCAGAGTAGCGCAATCCTTTGATCCGCGTGTTTCGCCGAAACATGGCCGACAGAGCAGCTCGGCGCGAGTCACGTGGTACTCAGGATTCCAGGAGGCGGCCCGGCTTCGGGGAGAATACATGGAGATCGACGCAACACGGCTGATTAAAAATACACTTTACGGCTACGATGTAAAATAGGTAACAGCCAGAGTGCTGAGCGAATCCGCGACATCCTCTTCGCAACACGAGAATGCAGTAAATAAACAACGTGTGTGCAGTGTGCACCGCACTACGTACCGCTTGTTCCCAATTCGGTTCCAATTAGCTTCCACAGCTCGTCCTTATAATCATTGTCATTGTATCGAGCATACCTCTTGTCATAAAGTACGACGTGGTTTTTCACCGCTTCTACTAGTAGCTCCGCTGACACTGGTATAGCCACAGGCACAGACGGCACAGACATAGTGGACGCCATTTGCAATACCGTCTGCTCGGACAGGATCTGACGTCAGCAAGCGCCACTTCCCCCGTGCGTTCTGATTGGCTTGCGGCGAGCGAAAGCTTTTTTTCCGGCGTTGAAAATTGGTCCCAGAGCGATCTTGCTTTCCGCCGGAAAATCTGCCTGCCTTCGTCGCCGGGCGTAGGGGGTTAATGATCACGATCATCGAAATAATTACCAAAATGTGTTAATTAACCTTTAACGTGAAACGTTCTTTGGCTAGTTGCTCCGGATATTGTGAAGTCGTATTTCGTGAAGCCCCGGCATCTGACGTCCTATAATGCAACGCGCGCAGTGTTACATTATGGGGTGTCACGGACCTACCTCCAATTCAGTTTCTTCGCTAAATTGACCTTTTTCATAGTTTGGCCACGATCGTGGCGCGCCCTCGCGGGAATCGCTCGAAACACTTTTGGTGGCTCCGGCATAGCTCCGGGTCCGTCTCTCCGTCGTCCGCGCCAGGCCTGACGTGTCTCCCGGTCCATGTGTTTACGTGTGTTCTCTGGTGGCGTTGTTCCGTCTTTCACCATTCTGAACGTGTATTTGTGTCCTCGTTTCGCGTGCATATTTTCTTCGAAATGGCTGAGGACGACCTGGGGCCCTAATCTGAACACTTAGCGAAAAAGTCGGCGAGAAATACGGCGGCTGTAATTGGCAGGCGCCAAGGTCAAGTTCGACATCGGCCAATCGCAGCCGCCGAATTTCTTGCCAACTTTTTCACCAAGTGTCCAGATTAGGGCCCCTGGAGGATTAACAAAAGCCACTGTCTACGATACAGAGGGTCTCGTTCGTTTTTATACCTTCAAGAATGGATAGACCGCCGACGCCGCATCGGTTCCTACCATCGACTCGGAGTCACTTAATCGTCACTTCGATGTCGCGTCTTGCAAGCAACTAAAGAAGGAGTCGGCTTTCAAGGCAGAGTCGCAGAGTGTTATGTAAGGAAAGTAATGGTGACCAGTTTCGATACCGACCCATCCATTCCCCTTGTGCGGGCTCCGTTTTTAAGGCCCGGCCACTACAAGCAGCTGATTCGGGAATGTGTAAACAAACTCGGACGGTGTGAAATCCGGGCGGTCTTGATATCGCAAAGGCTTGCCTGCACCGTCAAAAAGTAAGGAACTGTATGTTAGAAACAATCTCTATTTAAATTCGGCACGTTTACGAACCTTCGACAAACTGCAGCCCCAGCAAACAGGGGAGTTTACGGTTGGTTGCCAAGGCATTCCATTGGGGTTCTGTCTCCGTAAGGCTTAAATTCGTTTCGCACGCTTTAAATGTTTTGCCAGTGACTGATACTTTTTGTGTTTTCTCTTAACTTTTAACGTGGCAAGA
The DNA here is from genome assembly GCA_013358835.2 of Ixodes persulcatus. Taxonomy (NCBI): domain Eukaryota; kingdom Metazoa; phylum Arthropoda; class Arachnida; order Ixodida; family Ixodidae; genus Ixodes; species Ixodes persulcatus. Next base: position 157,538 of record JABSTQ010009395.1, on the reverse strand, counting down.
CGCGAATGTGTATAGCGCACGCTTGAAGAACGGAAAGCTTTATCTTGTTATTCTTTACTTGAGAACCGGCTACAGCATGATTACGTCACACAACCTCGCGTGCACATTTAATGTTAACGCAAATATAGTCAGAGTACAGGCGAGCTGGTGTAAGTTGAACATTATGGTTAACTTGATATACGAATACATGAAAGGAAAGAGCATCGAGGACAGGGACGGAAACAGGACTTCTTTCAAGAAGTACTGCTTCCTTGATGTTTTCTCCCTTCATGTATTCGTATCTATTCATCAACACGCTCGTTTTCAGTTATTAAACCTGAGACTCGGGTGAGAAAAGGAAAACGCAAAGGAAGGACGGGCAACGTCTGAAGAGACGTTGCCTGTTCTTTTTCTGTCTTTTTTTTTTTTTTAGTTTTCGTTTTTCTAACCAGTTTCAAGTGTACCATCATGTTCACATTTACTGTATTTTAGTTAAAAGCAGAATGTACCGCCATCACACTGATGACCCAGCCACCTAACACGGGGGATTCGCGTCATAGGCTTTTGAAAGCAGGGCAAAAAGGGCGGGTTGTTTGACATCAGGTGCTTTCGTGCGCCACTTGCAAAAGGCTGCTGAAACTCTATAAAAACTTGCATTTGAACCATTTTTGCTGTTATTTGTGCCACCTATAGCTGTGGGGTGGCGAGGAATGACGACTTTGAAGCCTAGCCGCGAGAAAAGCGGAGGAGTCGAGCCTAACCAAGCACTGTCTGAGCAACCAAGCGGACGAGAGAGCCACCAAAAATGGCGACTTTGCCTTTCCTCCCCTCTCCCAGAGTCGGCGCATGCGCCTAGCGATCTCTGAAAAAGGTCAATTTCGCGGGGAAGTTGAATTGGTGTGTAAGCCACGTGACATCAGTTCGCGTGACGTCAATTTCTCCGCTAAAACATTGAACGGGAAAATTAACGTCCCGTGACCCAAACACCAATTCAGTTTCCCCGCTAAATTTAGAGGAAAAATTGACGTCACGTGACCTCATGTCACGTGATGCGAGAACGTTTCATGTTCGCACGCATTATTTTAATTTGTGAAAATGAACGTACGTTTTAACTAGAAACTTGCTGAGCGAACTCTAGAGAAATTTGGAGCACGTGGTATGCGCGGGGTAGCGCTGAGTTTACACTCGTGCAACAAGCGCAACGCTGGCGGTGCTGCAAGAAGCGAATGAAAATATGATCATCCGCTCTCTCGGACCGCCCGTCGTTGTGCCTGTTGCACCAGTAGAAACTTCAGACGTGCACGTGTGTTGCGCGCCTCGGCCACCGAGGAGCAGGACCGCTGGGGCGGATTCGCTCCGGTAAGAAACCGAAACCTAAACGCGTGTCCAAAATTGACCGTTTTTTGCTTGTTTTTTGTTTGCTTTTAGAACGCCGTGAAACGTTGCCTTGGCCTTATTTTTTTTTTTTTCTAAAATGAGTTAATGTAATGGTTTTCGAAGATGATTAACAAATTTGTTATTGAAACCATATGTTTATTTTCACTAATTAAAAGTCTTTAACGAATTATATGACTAATCAATGTCTTTTTTGTTTTGTTTTTTTTTTTTTTGCAATCCTTCACGTGGCTGGCAATTTGTTCCCGGAAAGTTTTCTGTTTCCCCTTCACGTATCTGTTTTTTTTTTCCTCCTCAAGCAACACCGCTGGTCGCCATTGTTTCTTTTTCAGCGAAGAAAGTGTGGTTGGACCAAAGCCCATGCAGAAAGCTGACGTTGCACTTACGCCCAAGAGTGCTCGCCCAAAATGGCCTCGAATAATTGAGATTGAAGCTGCTAGATGGCATAAACATTTGAAGGTGGTTTTCAATTAAGGGCATTCTTCAACGTCCCTGTTGAAGAAGGCCCTTCTTTTCTTCAAATTCAAACTCATTTGTATAAATGAGTTGGAATTTTCGAAACGCGGGCTGAGCAGATAGGGTTAATAGGGTTTTCGTGGCTATATAACGTGTGAATTTTCAATAAACTTTAGTTGAGAGTGCGCCTTGTCCTGTTTCCCTTCGTCTGTCTCCTTGTGTTTTTTCGGCGCTTTTTTTTTGTGACAGGGTACTAATCATGCCGATGTTTTTATTTGAACATGACCTATGAGAGCCCAACTACCCAGAACCCAATTTGCGGCTCTAAATTCGTATTCCTTACGCCTGAAAGCCGCCGGTCGAGAATCCGCCCTTTTAGGAAATCACCGGCTCGACATTTTTGGGCAGAGAACGCGCGTGCACACCCCGAGAGCTCACGCGAGATCTCGCTTGAAAAGCATGCCATGGTCGCTCGTGAATCCATAGAACGCGAACATGTCTTTTTATACCAGAGACTCTGGAGCCATGATTTCGAAAGAGGTAGATTGGCCGGTTTCGGGCGTGCTCGCTCTCTTTACCGTGGTCACGTGCCGTCCGAACTGATGCTTACCAAATATGTTCAGTCGTGGGTCATCTAAAGGCTGAACTCCATGGGACGAATATGCTGCGAAAAATAGACGAATTTTGCCCGGCGGCTTTTGCTCTGCGCGTGGCAGCAGCACAGTGGCTGCTACGTCGCGCAGAAAGCGAGCGTGCCGTCGGGCGGCGTTCGTCAGTTATTAGTCGCATAATTCGCTCCATGGAGTTCAGCCTTTAGGCACACATTCAATATTCAAAATAGAAAAGAATATAAACCCCATGTCATGTGGCTTCCAAAGAAGCTGCACATACGTTGATTGAAACAAAAAGAAAATGTTGCACGGATCACAGGAAGTAGATGTACGCGTCATTCTCAATTAGGCGACGCACCGCGGGCTGGACGATGCAATGGCGGCGCACGACGCACCGACCTTGCGACGGACGTGGGACCGCTACTTTCAAACTGTGGTTCGTGGTGCCGGCCAATCGATCTTCATGCACAAAACATTGAAAGAAAGGCATATACAGGGTGTCACAAAAAAAACATTTACAGGGTTTTTTTCACCGCAAAAATAAACTAGGCGTCGCCGAACGCTCATTCTCTGCCCAAAGATAGCGCTAGAGGTCACAACCAGATGCCAAAGTTTCAGCCCGATCCGATGCCTTATTCAAAAGTTAAAAGTGATTTTCTGAAAATTTCAATGGGAAAATGGAGCCCATTTTTGCCCGTTTTCGGTTTCTGATGCCATAGAGCCCCATGCATTTGAAAACTCCGTCGGCTGCCATTTTCCCATTGAAATTTTCAGAAAACCACTTATAACTTTTGATTAAGGTATCCGATAGTGCTGATACTTTGGCATCTGGTTGTGACCTCTAGCACTACCTTTGGGCGGAGAATGAGCGTTCGGCGATGCCTAGTTTATTTTTGCGGTTAAAAAACCCTGTAAATTTTCTTTTGAGACACCCTGTAGTTGCGAAATAATCGCACGAAAAACGCTTCAAGCAACGTCCTCGTTGTCGTCGTCTGCTTGATACGCCCAAGAAGCAGAGGAACGAGAGAAAAAAAACAGCATAACTTTTCGCTAATGGGATTAGGGAACAGGAAATCTAACTGGATTTCTTAAACCTGAAATCCAGTTAGATTTCCTGTTTTTTCGGTAGGGTAGGGAGCGATAGCCACGTGACTTCTGGCAACCCCCTCCTTTGAGCCTCCATGCACGTGTTATGGTTCCGCTCTCGAGCAGTTGCGTTTTTTTGTTTTTTTTTCACTTTTAAGAATATACGCGACTTTGTAGCAAAATATTGATTAAGTAGTCTTCCAACACCATAACTAAACCACGTGGCCAAAAAAAAAGGGGGGGGGGAGGTGTTAATGTTAAACGCCAGTAAATGTTGAGAGCTTGTCGAATATATAACGAAATGCAGATTTCATTATATATTCGAAATTTCGAAATGCGGGTTTTGTTAGAAACGAAGGAACTTCTAAGGCCTTAAACGTCGCGTATCCGGAAGAAGAAGCGTGAGCCTCGGGTCGAAACTTGGTGGACGCTTCCAAGAGCCGAGGAACGAAGTGTTTTCGGGAAATCAACTTTTTTTCTTTCCCGGTGCACGGCAACGTGGACTCACCTAAAATGCGGACGGCACCAGCAGAGCCCACGACTTCGGCGACGAAGAACGTGGCGAGAAGGAAGGCGAGTAGGCACAGCGTGATCTTGGGGTTCCGCCAAGTCGCCAGGCTGCAAGAGAGAACAAGTCCCATTCCATGCATACATTTCAAATTCATTCGCAAACCCAGCAATACTTTTGGATGCCTATATGCCCTGTTGCGGGCTAAGAGAAGCAGCATACGCAGAGCTATTCCCTCTTTCCACTTCGCAGAGCAGGCGCTGGAGAGGGGTCCCCTCCTCGCTTCCTTTCGCCTCCTCCCCAGCCTTCGCTCTGCTGAGTGGAACGAAGGCTGGAGAGCGACAGGATAGGGTTACAGGTACTCAGAAAAAAAAGAAGTCACTTAGCAATTATTTTTTACGACGTGCCACGAAGTCGAGGTGTGCTGCGATTACTGATCGAAGGTTCGCTTTCGTACTCGAGAAACATATAGGAACATTTATTCGGAATTCGAAAAAAAAAAGTAATAAAATAAAAAGATCAGACACGTCGAACGTAGTCTTGTTCACACCTGCCTTCCTCGTGGCCTTTTTTGTTGTTTTTCCTTTCTTTTTATACAACAAGTTGATTTATGGCAGAGATTGTGATAGTGACCGAACGTAGCAGATAGTAAGTATACTACGGTGGCTAAACATTACATATCATTTGGAGGTAACTAATTGAATTACGTTAGAATCACTGTAAAATTGTAACTAAGTTAATGCTTTCTCAATGTATTGTAGACGCTTGTTTTTGATGGCTTAGTGTTTGTTGGGCTTTAGTCAATAGAAAGAACCAGCTAGATGGCAAGCTGTCGTAGTAAGCTCACGGCAATAAAAATACACGGGCACTATTTTCTTTTAAGAGGGAGGGGGGGGGGGTGCGTAAATCGAAATTGTAAATAAAAGTGCGGTCACCTGGCAATTAAACGCGCGAAGAAAAAACACTGGATTAAAAGTCATACGACGTCGTGGATATCAATTGAGGACTGTACATTAGCAACAATATTATTCCAGAAACTCTCGTATTGTAAAACGTAGTAGAACGTCATTTAAAAAGGCCGCAGTAAAAAAATTAAAACAACACATATGGTGACAAACAAACTTACCTGACGATCTTGTCGAATACGTCAGATGCTTCCTGAAAACTTTTCTGTCAAAAAGAAAGAAAAGAAAGAAAAAAAGCTGTTTAACAATTGAAATGTCATCAGCATACACCCCAAAGGCCAAGTCAAATTTGTTGTATGTAAGAAAGTCAGCCCAAAGAAGGCGTCTGCTGTCGCTCAGGTAGAAAGGAATTTGACCAGCACAGCCTGGTTGGTAAACTGACTTCTTTAACGTGCTCCTCGGCAGCGTTACGTAGAGGCTAGCCATGCAAGGTACAGAACCTCTCCTAAACGCGTCAAGGCCGGCGCGATTTGTGCTTTCGATCGGATACGTATCTACGTGATGTCAGAAACCTTGCCTAATGCTCGGGCCTCTGCCACCGCATCCAACGATACGCAACCGTCAGCGGCGTTACGGTAGACGGGCACAAAGAACAGGGCGAGAGTCCTCGTTTTCTCCAGTTTAAAAGCAAACCGAAGTGCTTTCTAACGGAAGACTCACCGACACGCGCATGTCCAGCTTCAACATCTTGGACACACTGTCGACGATCGTCAGTTTGCCTTCGTCGTTCTGCGCGAACAAAGAAAAAAAAAGCGAAACATTGTGAATTTCTAAGTCTCCTTTGAGAATTGGAGGCACCGTTAAATTAATTTCTCCGGTGTTTTTTTTTTTTTTTTTGTTTGTTTTTTTCTACAGCGGAGTTGTTAAGAGATAGTTTCCCCAGGATCGTGTCCGTCAGCAAACAATTGATGACACGAAACTCTGGACAGCTACCGGCATCTATAAACAACGGAGGCAACCAGACAATCGGCTTGCTGGTTGTCTTGTTGCCGCCGTCGCTCATAGATGGCGGCAACCTTTCAAGGCTTTCCACTCTTGCTTGCCGACTTGCGGTCGGCCATTACTTCATTCCCATCATAGTACAGCTTCGCTGGTCTTCCTTTTTCGCCAGAGTGGAAAGGCTAAAAGATTTTTGTTTGTTTTTATTACATGGAAGCAAACACACTGGATGACTAAGTAGTACACAGCCCGGGGGCAAGCCGCAAGGAGCGTGCAGCATGCAGTCGCGTATGGAAAAGCAAAGGGGAGCTCGTGGTTTAGGGGGGCTGCAGCGTATACCTAAGAGAAGAAAGCTAGACCGTTATCGACGTTTCAGCGGCTGTTAAATTTTTGTCGCTACTCCCGACTTGACCAGCTGTCGCTGAGTTCGTGCTGAATTCAGCGCCGAAAGGGAAAGTCAAGCGTGGCTGAAACCACTGGGTTGGCAACTCTCGAAGGCCACGCGCTCGCGCCGGCGTCACTTTGCCAGCTATGCAGGAAACTGCAGCAAACGCATCGCCGTCATTGCTGTAGAAAACACCGCATCCGCCTGATTTCGATATCAAAGTAACATCTTCTATTCTGGAGTATAGTAGACGTACCTCGGTCGTGTTCCCCGCGTAGGCTGAGCTGGAATAGAAACGAAACTTTCGGTTAGAGCAGTATTTCACTGTGAGACGCGCAATTCATATAAATAGACTATTATTTGTTTAAAGTTCAAATTTTTGTACGTTACGGGTAAGTCACGGCTGAACGGAACGGAGCAACCTCTAACCTTATTGCAGGCAAGGTTGGCTATAGGTTCTAACGGGTTATTTTCCGCGGGTCACCGGCTTCAACCGACTCTCTGGTCGGTTGAACAACCGGTGTCCTAAGTGCCCTCAGGGAGGTTCTCGATCGCTCAGAATTCCCTACGACCAACCGCCAGGCTCAAGACGTCAGACAGCATTGCACGCTGGCTCCTGTGGCGTCATCTGTGGCCACTTCGGAAGCACCTTCGATGCCCATATAGGACGCCAAACCAATACGGAGCGCAAGTTCGTCTGCTTCTTTTGTGGTGACGTCAGAACGCCGAGCTCTGATTGGTTCTGAGTGAAGGATAGTGGGTAGACCTGCTGCCTCGAGGTCTACCCACTATCCTTCTAATCAGAGCCAATCAAAGCTCGGCGTTCTGACGTCACCACAACCCCTGCAAAAGAAGCAGACGAACTTGCACTGCGCATAGGCCCGTCGCCCTCGGCCAGGGGCCGCGAGCGCATTCGTAAGACGCGACCATGTAGTACATGTATGGAGCACATAGAGCGGCACTGCAGCGTTCGATCATGCACGAGCCACGGCAGTCGTTTATAAGCGTGTGTCAGTATCTGTCTACGCGCGGTAACAAAACGTCCGAAGGAACTACAGTACTTGGTTTCACCTGAAGTCCAGACGCAGCCGACGCTGCGAGCTGATGGTAACAATCAGACAGCGTCAAAAGGGCACCACCATCGTGTTCCTTACGGTTCCGTACGTGTTCATGACATCACTGAACCACTCATAAACAAAACGAAAAGAGCCCCGCCACTTGCGCTGTTGAAGATGCTCGATTGGTCCACTTAGCTCGTAGCGTTGACTGCGTCTGGACTTAAGCTAAAACCAAGTATAAAAAAGAAAGTTGAACTAAACAAACAAATTCAGCTTGCTCTTCCAGTGTCCTATCGAAGCGATAAAAAAATTTTTACATCCCAGTTTTTTTGTTCTTGATATTCCCTTTCGTAAATTTACACCCACCGATAAAATTTTGTCAGCTAGCAACGTCAAAAAAGCGTAATGGTGGACAATCGAAACGGGGGAAATATTCGCTTCTGCACGCGAGAGGCGTCGCGCAAAACTTGAGCGGCCTCGCAGCTACAAGGCCTGCGCGTGACGTCATCCTTAGTGGCTCCCCGACGCGCCCCAAGCGCCGCCCTAGCTCGACCGGAGTGGCCGTAAAGGGGTTCACGCGTCTGTCTCGGCGTCGCGCTCGTTGCGAGACGCTGCAAGACGCATTGGCGGCGCTGCCTGCACTCACTAGCGATGACGTTTGGGGGGACGAGGCCTCGTCTTCTCGCTGGTTTCGGCTAAGCAGTAGAAAACACCCTCCAGGCACCGCAACGTTAGCGGATATGCTCGCCGAGAGCCTACCTGTGCGTGAAGAAGTTCTGGACGAGACAGCCGATGACCGAGAGAAGCAACAGCGGTAGCAAGTAGTCGCTCCAGAGAGAGTGCAGCGTCACCTTCGCAGGAAACGGACACCATTAGGGTACAGGCAGCGAGGTGTTATTCGAACACACCTAAAGCATTCTAGTTACAAGATACCAGATGAAATTTAAATTACAAGGTATAAGATGAAAAAAAAAATCCGGACACCATGAAATCTCTGTGCACGCTACCGGTCCTGGTAGCGTGCACGAAGATTTCTTGTACGCGGTTTAAAAAAAAAAAAAAGGCTCTGTGGTAGAATGCTTCTTGTGTGGTGCTTAGGCAACCTTTAGGCAAGCTATTAAATCAACCAAATTCGCTTAAAGGCCGACGTACATTTCGCGCTTTCCACTTTTGCCCACCTCCTCTTTCCTATATGTCCTCTCTACTTTTCAGCTTGCCACAACTTGGCTCTTGTAGAAGTTTAGGAGATTGGAGTGCTAAGAGAATTATTTTCCCTGGAAAAAGCCGGGGTTGTACGTCGGCGTTCAAGTATAGTCTGAAAGACACGTTGTCATTGGGGCTTTGTCTAGCAAGCTTCAGTGGTATTGCATCCGTGGTGGTATTGACCTTTTATCGATAATTAATTATGGAAATAAAGTTTGAACTATATTCATCTCATACCAAAATTTAATGTTGTAAACACAGATACACAAAACCGAGATTATATCCGTAAAATCATGAGAAGAGCTTACACATTGTTATAAAATGGCTAAATACCCCGCGTGTTATACATACGGCTATATATGTAGAAATATATATATTTATTTTATTTATTTGTTTTTTTGTAGTGTTTAACGATAAATTGAGTTACTCAAGGCGGCACTGTTGGTAATAAACCTGAACTGTAACTTAATTATAAAAAATGGTGTGTGATTTGTTTTTGTTTTAATCCTTAACACTTTCACAATTTCGACTCCAAGAGGGTGCTAAACGTAGACGATATTAGGTTGAACCAGTTGAAATAATGCATCGTTTCTAAAGCGCAAACGAGACGAAACCGAACACAGGTCTTCGCCCTGTCTTCGTCAAGCAGGCCCAGGTCTCAACGAGGACGTGCGTACCAGGAAGAAGAGCATGGAGCGAAGAGGGTACTTCCAGCGGACCAGCTTGAGGTACTCGTGGTGGCCGTCCTTCAGACAGTCGTCGACGCGCTCTGGAGAAACGACAGATCGCACACGTTTGCACGCGGCCAAGGTCGTTCCGATCTCTCAGTGAATAAAGGGCTAGTCTTAGTTTGTAGTAAAATTATCTGCGAAAATCCCCATTTGGTACTCACCGAACTTGAATAACGTTTCCCTCACGCTGTCGAAAAAAAAAAAAAAAAAAAGAACTGGTGTTAGATATGGACAAGTTTTGGAGAGGAAAATATAATTTTGGGTAAACTAAAAAATGAAAGATGTTTACAATGCTCTGTATTGCCGATTTAGAACGCAGTTCTTGAGGAGGAGGAGGGGAGAATGCGGAGTACAGGGTATGCCCCTCCTCCTCCTCCGTACCCTCCCCTCCTCCTCTCCTGATCCCCTCCGATTTAGCGAGAAATTTTCTTCTAAATTTAGCGAAAGTTTCCCCGCTAAATTTAGCGGGAAAATGTCCCATAATGCAACGCGCGGTTGCGCCGACGGCGCTCAACCCGGAAACGGTGCCTAAGAGCCGCGCTCTAAAAGAATACTAATAAGATACCCCAAATGTCGCATTAAACGGGTTAACTATAGTAAGTTACAGGTCAAGAAGGTAGCAGCAAATGCCCCTCAAAGGGATTCATATATCGCTCCGCCACCTCCGCAGCCAATAGCGTCCCATCGTTTCCGTGACGTCGTGGCCAACGCGGGAGATTGTTTTGCTTCGCTGTAAATATTTGCTTTATTTTTCTACTTTTGACTTAGCGTTGTGGAAGCCACGAGAGGGAAATTAGAGTTTTCCTCCTCCGATGGAAACAAATACGACTTTGGGGGGTTAGTTTCCCCCTCCGATGGATACAAAAAGCTATTTTCAGGGGCTCGGTTCCCTTACCGATGAATACAAAGGTAGCTTTCTTAAAAAGTGGGGGTCGAAGACAAGTGTGCATCACTCTGTACCCAATATCTATCCATTGAAGCGGAACAAGGGGCGTTTCCAGTGAACTATTCTGTCGACTGCGGATGCATTTGAAACGGGCGCATCACGCTTGTGGGAGGAGCTTCTCCTACCTTCTTGATTTGTAACCGACTATAAAGCCTGGTTCAGACAGTTGCGTTCGACTGCGTTTGACTGCGTTGCGGCTGCGAGAAACCAGGACATCCCTGCTGCTTATATCGCTTGCCAAGATGATTCCTTGAATTGGATTCCAAGCTTCACACGAAGCACAGATGTGCCGGTGACTCGCTCTCGGTTCTCGACGCAACGCAGTCAAACGCACTCAAACGCAAGTGTCTGAACCAGCCTTAAGAGGTGGTGGTGGTGGTGGTAAAACATTTATTGCCAAAGCAAAAGGGGAAGGGAACGGGGTCTTCGGTTCGGTGAGTGGAATCCTCTAGTCCGGGATTTGACCAAGCTCGCTCGCATGCGTGGTGGGAGAGTGTGCAGGGGGTGAGGGGGAAGAGAACAAGCGCGTGCTTCGGAGGAAATGGGACACGCTGGGCTGTGCGAGGGAGAGAGACGCGCTCGCACACCCCAGCTGGAGCCTGTACCTTTCGCAGTGCTTACTTTCGGAGACGCCACAACTCACGACAACATTCGCACCGTCGACGCACAAAAGGTGCACCAAGTTCCTCCGTGCAACATCGCCGCGAAGCACCGCACAATACCAATACAAGAATACTAATACAATACCAGAACAGAAACACCCGAAGAATACCATAATAAGTGAAAAACCAGGAAAAGATGCATTTTTATCGTTACTGTTTATCAGCTGGACTGCGCGCTAAGTTCATTTCAGTAGCCCCGTAGATTACATTTTCTTTCTTCTGTTAGCATGTACAAGAGGGAGTTCTTCTCACAAGACAATGCGCCGAGCTCTGGTTGGAGCGATTAGGGGGTAGACCTACAGCTAGCTGCCTGTCTCCACTGCACCCGTCGACCGCGTTCGAATGCGAGATCCAAGGGCCAGACCCCCGCGTTCCGGATTCTAACGCGTTCGACGAGTGCAGTGGACACAGCGGCTGCTAGCTTTAGGTCTACAAGAGTAATGTCGACTCACTAGGCGATAGAGAAGGCGTCGTCTGCCGACGGTGTCCTCCGCTCCTCGAGTTCCAGGCAGCTCCTCTCGGAGAGGTCTTGGCGCAGGGAGAGGATCCAGCGCGGCGTCTCCCAGAGCTTGGACGAGCTCCCGGTGGCGTCCCGCTGCCCCAGCTGCTCCGTGGCCTCCTCGCACAGGTCCAGGGGACGCTCCCCGCTGCTGGAACTGTCGGACAAGTCCATCCTGGGTGACAGTGCGATCACCGACCGGGACAGAGGGGGGCTGAAACAGTACATTCAGGTTTGTCAGGACTCCAAAAGGCACAGAGCGAAAGTTCGTCTGCTTCTTGCACGGGGGTTGCGATGATGTCAGAACGCCGAGCGCGTATTGACTGATTGAAAAAAATTTAAAAAAAAATAGGGGGTAGACCTCAAGGCATATAGCATTGAGGTCTACTCACTATCTGTTCAATCAAAGCCAATCAGAGTTCGGCGTCCTTCTGACGTTACCGCAACTGCTGCGAAAGAAGCAGACGACTTGCCCTCCGCGTACAGCTGTGTTGGTACCCAGAAGATACCAATACGGGCCCAGCGCAGTGAAGAGGATACGCCACATTCGGCTAACTGACAGTACGGCTGTGTCCGGAAGCCCAAAAGGATTAAGGCCGGTTCAGACACTTGCGTTTGAGTGCGTTTGACTGCGTTGCGTCGAGAACCGAAAGAGAGTTACCAGCACATCTGTGCTTCGTATGAAGCGTGGAATCCAGTTCATGGAATCATCTGGGCACGCGATATAAGCAGCAGGGATGTCCTGGTTTCTCGCAGCCGCAACGCAGTCAAACGCAACTGTCTGAACCAGGCTTTACCTGTTTTGGACATTCCGTCAAGTGTGATGAGGTGCGATAGCGCTTGATTGGGGTTTTTACCGAGCAGCACTTCCTATCGGAATTTAGCGGATATTTTTTATCCGCTAGCGGTGAAATTCTTACAATACGTCACCTGACACCGTGATGGCACGTGACATCGTGACGTCATTCGCTAAGACCAACAGGAGCAAGAAAGGTACATGGAGGATACCCCCATAATGAAACGAATAAAACGTGTCTTCATAAATTTTAAACTAGCACGAGCTCGTCGCTTACCCTGCGTCATCTGTGGGGAAGGGGGAACAAGAATATATAAAAGCAGTCCCGAAAAACTATTGCTTTAAAAATTAGAGGGGCAGATAGCAGTTATACCTGCAACCACCTACCATTGAAGGATCGGACAGAAGTGGTGTGTCATGGATCAGCGAAACGCAAACTAGATGGCGCTATCTAAAGCTAGTTCCTGGGCCTACCCAGTGCCCACGTCCCCAATGTGTGTGAAAAACGCGTGATTGTAATCAGAGCTTTATAGAAGTTTTCTCGCAGACTATTGAAACAAAACACCGGTAGATGACTCGGATTATCCCCGAGCGGTAGTCGGCAGCTCTTGGACTTCAAGAAGATACACGGGTCCAGTTGTGGAATGTGTTCCGCGGGAGCAAAGTCTGCAAAATCCCACGACTTGACAACCTATTACCTCTGCCACCATAGCTTCATGTACGCAAATGAAGTCGGACAAAACGAGCTGACGCTTTCAGAAATACCCAAGCCATAGAAAGCTTAAAGTTTCCAAAATGATCGAGGATCAAGGAACAGCTTGCGGTACCTTTTGGCGAACGTTCCACGCAGCCGACGTTTGATGCTCAGCTTCCGCCCCTCTTCCTCCTGAGAAATCAGGAAAAGCGGACATCGACAAAACCCGCCAGGTTGCACCCACCTCAGAGTGTCTCTCTTTCGGCCGATAATGGAATATTCGATCCCACGTTACATGCTGCTTTTGTGATGTAAAAGTGACAAATATATGCAAAAACTTCCTTATCATTTTTTTTTTTTTTTATGGGGGGGGGGGGGGGTTATTAAACGCAAGCATGAGTGCATACGACACATGGAGTGAAACATCCAAAAATAGCGTCGAAAAATGCATATATATATATATATTTTTACGTAGTTCTGTTCGTGTCGCCTCAGCGACACCTACGCGAGCCAGTGAATGATGCAGAGGCCCCAAGAAAGACGCAGATCCATCTCGCTCACCTTGCTGTCCTCGCACTCTTCATCCAAATCCCTGTGGGCGCGTTGGCACGTGCCGAGGCTCTTCTAAACAGGAGCGAGAGGAGAGAGAGAGCTTAGGGGCACAGCACTCACAAGCAAGTTGTCAAGTACACCGCGTCACTCGGGAATAATGCTCCACTAACTCGATTGGGAATGCACCCGCCTAGCCGAACATTCAAGCTTGGACATGACAAATAGCAACACTCTGGCAACTTCTAGGCGTTGGTGGATCGCCAAAAGGTTCTTTCACACCCGCCATGGACCGCCTCTGTGGCGTATGTCTAGGCCGCCCGAGCGCAGAGGGTAGGGCTTCAACACTCTACGGAGGAATGTTTGGGGCATCGCTCATAGATTCGGTTGCTTTGAATGAATGAATGAAGTTTATTCGACATCCAAAAATGTCGGGGAGGAAAGGAGCGAAAGATTGCCGGAGCTGCCTGACGACAGTCCGAGCAGCAATATTGAAATCATACATACATAAGTATCCATCATGCACCTGAATACACTAGATATATATTTTTTTTACTCAAGTTGAAAATATTTTTCAGTCAGATTAGGCCTAAATGAAACATAAAGTGGGATGAAGTGGGATCGTCGCAACATACGTATAGTATGTTGCGACGAAAGACGTGCAGGACAGGCTTCGCCCACAGGAAAGAAATCTCGCGACAAGCAGAGGGCACTGTTGGATGCCCCTCCCTTTCTGTGACGTCGCAAGACTGCCGCGTTCGTACTGGCTAGAGAAGTGACGTCATTTCTCTCGGGGGTTTCGGGACATGCGCATCTCCTGCAGTTCTTACGCTGCGGCAGACTGTAGCTACGCAGCTCGTACATGATACAAAAGACGCGATGTTCGCTGGAGACGCGATGACATGATTGTCTGCGCCTCATACATGTTAAAATCATGTTTGCTTCATATATTAGTGTGCTTCGAACATGTCTGCAGAGTGTCTTTTGCATTAGCAGTGTCCAACCCTCTGCGGCTGGATTTGGGTAGTCTCGTACACCGTGGTCTAGGTAAGCTGTTCGCATCGCGCCTTTAGAACGGACGAAACTTGAAATATCCCTGGGACATTTCAAAACGGGTAAAATAGGCACTCCCTTGGGGTATCTACTTTTTAAGTACTGGTGTTATTTCAATGAAATTGACAGGGTATACCAGGCACGCAAACTTGGGAGGCTATACCAACTTTCAGCTGAAAAGGTCAATTTCGTGCCAAGTTACAGCCTCATATGTCAAATATATTGTACAACTAGTAGTGCCAAGGGGAAAAAAAAACTATCGTTACAAATCAGTACCAAAATGTCACAATTTGTTCGCTTGGATGTAAGGACGAGTGACTAGGTAGTGGATTTCAAATAATTTTAAGGGCCATATTTAGCGTTAAAGTAAAAATAAAAAAGGGGTTAATTTCATTCTTTTTTTTTTTACTGTTACAAAAGTCGACACTTTCTCGCTAAAGAAATAACAATCTTGAAAAAGTAAGCGCATAGTCGAGTTCTCCGGTAAATTTCACTCCAGAAAAATCGCACAGCAATTACAAAGGTACTTCAGTCATCGAACGATAGTTTTTGAGAAATGAAAAAATGGTCAAAACATGAAGCTGAGGAAAACACGTTTCAAAATCCATATTGGGTTCCACTTTAGATGGCACTTGCCACTTGACCTAAAATGCTCCAGGAGCGTACGTCAGTCCCTCCTCTGTATTGTCCTTCTGTGCTTTGGCCACAGCTTTCATCTTTTGTCTCTTGCGCGATGCCTCGGAGGACTCGACTGGCTTCACTTGGGCCTTTGCAACCTTTGTCCGAGTGATCCCTTCACAGCCTGTGATGTCTGGTGGCTCCGTGGTTCAATGCTAATCTCCAAAAGAACTTTCTCAAAGCCTCGAGGACCCAAGTTGAAGACTGCGAGAGCCACGGCACACTCGACAGTTTTTTTGCCTTTAATTGCACTCAATTTGATTCCTCCCGCCTTTCTAAGCCAATTTTCTTAGTTTGGATCGTGAGATAATCGAGAGAATGAAGTTAACATGCTGGCCCAGTGAATTGAAGCTTGGTGTGCACTGGGAAAGCGGTTGCCTGGAGTATCGATTCCGAGCATTTTGTTATTGTTTGGTAGATTAACAAAATAAAAAAAAAAATGCGCCCAAGCCCCGAGCATCGAGATCGCTTATATTCATTTTTAGCGTAGGGACTCATTGAAGAAGAAGGCACTATAGTACTCGTTGCCTAAAAATGTGACTGCAATAAGTCACGCATTGAACGTGCGTTAGACTAATATTTGGAGCAACAATTCACTAAAATATTGGAAAATACTTTGTCGAAAAATACACTTATGGCCATGTTATTCTAAACCCGGAGTACGCATTTAGCCGAAAGTGTTTTTTTTTTTTTTTTTTATATGTGCCCGATTAAAAAATTACGTTTCGCAATGCCTGCACATTGCGAAATGTAGGCATCGTCCTCCTGCTTTAACCCCAAATTTGTGAGTTATTAAAGGGATACTTCAACGAAATTTGAAATATATCCGTCATGTTCAAAAATAGGTTGAATATGATCCGCAATATCCGTAAATGACAATCGCACGTTTGTATTTTGAGGCTCTTGGCTGTATTTTTTGTTATAAACGGCCCACTCTAGCAAGCGCTCGGAGAAGGCCCAGCTTAGAGCACGTGACATCCGACGCAATCGTGACGGAGGTCGTCTCGGGACGAGCAAAGCTACGGCGAGGCTGACGTTGAGGGGATGGCCTAGTCGTTCGAGCCACCGAAGCGGCTGTTTTTGTACGAATTTTGAGTGACGGGTTAATCTATAATCTTGTAGGGGGACAGTAGCGACTTCTGCGACACACAAAAGGGATTCTCGGGAAGACGGGAGTTCCTCCTTCCCCTCTTCTCTCGTCGTGGCCGGAGGCGAGACACTCACCGTCACTAGCTGTCAAGGTTCCTAGACGGGCATTGCAAACGAGGCGTTAGCGACATCCACCAGGTGCTCTTTGCCAATCGTTTAATTCGTTTTACAATTCATTTTCGCGACTTTTTTAACAAGATATTGGTGTGTTCGATGTGATACTGCTCCTTTGAACACATATAGACCATAAAATAAGCGCCGAAATTTCGTTGTAGTATCCCTTTAATGTAAAAGCTATCCTTAAGAGGAACGCACGGGTCATCGGTCAGAAACTCGTTTCCTCAGGTCGGCAGCAAATAAACGCTAGCTCTAAGCAAACCCAGTTCTCCAAAACCCACAGGATGTAAACCACGACAAAAATCGCTCCGTCTAAGATAGCCGGCAGCTAACCGTACACAACGCTTGCGAATTGCAGATTTGACCGCACGTTAGAAATTGAGAAAAAAAATACTAATTAGCAAAATATTTAACTGAGACTGACTAGAATTGCAGATGATATTCTTATCCCTCGCGTTTTAGCATGGCCGGCCTTGCGCGTGCTGCACGAGGGGTTACTTTAGCGCGCTTCCGCGCTTGCCACTTTGTGTCAAATCGACCTAAAATTGACAGATTTCGAAGTTTGTGAAGACTTTCAGCCCTTTTATACTTGCAACCATGCGTTCATATTCACTAATTAAAATAATTAGTCAATTTTAATACGTGTTCGCCAATCCCCGACGTCCGCCGTTAGCTGAAAAATTATTCCCAGTCATTTTAATCTTAGAAAGTTTTGAAAATATTCCCAGAAACACTCGATAGATCTTCAAGCTGACCAGATAACCTCTACGGACAGAGCGATGCAAAATGCTAGACCAAAAACTAACCGACCAGGAAGAGGCGAGACACGGCGAAAGCGGCAGGCACAAATGCAGCAGCGAGCAGACTGCAATGACGCACGTTAGGATCGCAGTGAACTGTGATGTTGCGGGGATATCCCCAAGAAAAACTGACGAGGAAGTCGGAATTCGCAGCTTACAGACGAGACACCAGAGGCATATATACGTATATTTTCCGTAATCCTGGGCGCATGAAACTTTCCTCGTGTTTCTTGCGAATTGTCACAGTACTATGCTATTTCCTGATCCAGCTGTTGCGCAAAACAACGAGCTAGCAAGTAACGCCAAATCTTTGGCAATGCAGCGTAGGAAGCAAATGACGGTGTACGCATGACGTTGCACAAAATGCGTCAGGCGCCTTCCTTGCCGTTACTTATAAGACTCGGAGATTTTTCTAATTAGCCGAAAGACGCAGTGTTCCTCCGCATAATGCGCTTCACCATGCGCCGTCGGTTGTCCTAACGTGTCAAAGATGTTGTGCGCTATCGAGAAGTTTTATTTCCGCCTAAACAGTGAGTTCGCACTTATGGGCAGATGGCTGCGTCGAAGGCCCGAGACAGTCGTGAGCGCGTGCCTCAAAGGAGATTGTATAGCAGCACCGTGAGCGCACTGAACACCTCGTAATATCTCACAATCTATCCAGATAGTAGGCAGATGACTTCATTGGACACTGCTAAACTACACCGGCAAAAAAGAAAAAAAAAATGATCAAAACGGCAAAAAAGAAAAAAAAATGATCAAAACGGCAGAAGGAACAGAAATCTTGTGCAGGATTACCCACTTTCCATTAGCCACTTGCACATAGAGTTAGCGAAGCGCCAATTCTCGCAATTTGCGGTGGTTTCGAAGCACAGGCGCGCAGAGATTGCGGTGAACTGCCAAAGTCACCGTTTGCCTGATCAAAAATAATACAATGGTTACACCCTTCAATCACCTTAGAATGCAACTATACCTACCTTCCCGAGCCCAGGTGGATACGGGAAGCATACCATCATTCCGCGGTAGTCGTCAGTCTTCCGCGACAAACACTGACCCAACGCTCAAGCGGAAAACACACAAAAAGTCGCCAACGAAGGTGCGATTTCTAGGATCATCGTTTGCCGCCTAGTGGGATGATGTAACAAGAACGCTACTCACGGCCAGCCGAAGAACTGAGCAGCGTGGTCCGGGCATGACTGATCACCGACGATGGAAAGCTGTGCCACGACTGCCGTCCCCTGCGCGAACTCGACGACGAAGGAACCCTTCTGTGCGCGCGGGGAGGAAGGGAGGCGGCGAAAGGGGATAGGTTCCTCGCGTCCCTATCGCTGGGGTCATTCTTTGAAACGGGGTCAGGTTCAACTGTACTCCGTTCACACCTAAGCTGACAGCGCGGTGGAAGCCACGCGGTCGCCGAACCAATGGACAGCCTCGCTCTCTGCGCGTGCGTACGGGTGGGAGCGTGATCACGTGGTGAAAGATGGACCGGTCCAACCAACCCGCAGCTCCCGCCGCACTGTGAGCTTAGGGGCGAACGGAGCATAGAGAGAGCACTCTGCTCGGATGCACTTCGGAAGAATGGGCCAGACAGGGGAAGGACCGCGGCGTGACGTGTCCCTCTTTGCCGGCACAAAGAAAAGCTCGCATTCTCGAGAATTCGTTTCATTTTTTTTTTTTATCGATTCCTTCGTTGCCTAAGTGGTTCTACATCCTGCTGTCCAGGAGTCTGGGGGATAAAGGTGTTTGAGCAGAAGGAAACTTGAGGGAAAATCCGGCATCGGGTCACCAGACAAAGGACCACCTCCACACTTCCGTCTGTCCGTCTCTCTTTCCTTCGAAACAAAAAAAGAAAGAAAACACGCACGAGGTAATAAAAAAAAGATAAATAAAACCTTAGGTGACTGGCTCTTCATGTTGGTCAGAAAAAAGATTGAGCAGCGTTAGTCAGAAAACGCTGCTTTGCTTACTTTATACATACTAATCTTGTTTAGAGGAAATTCTTTTTTTTTTCTTCTTTAGGGCACAGAATAAAGGTAATATTAATTCGGAAGACGAGCGTGGCGGGCTTAGGGAGGAATAAGACATGATTACGAACGGACTGGTTACGCAAACGGGCAACGAGCCATCCCGGCCAGTGATTTCCCTACACACACACCCTAGAGGGGGTGTACACCCCCCCCCCCCCCTTGTTTTTCTTCTCTATTCTCTATGCCCTCCCCCCCCCCCCCCCTAAAAATTTAGACACCCCCCCCCCCCCTTATTTCAATTCCCGGGGAAACCCCTGATCCCAGCCAATGTAACGGTGAAAGTAGCACGTGGCACGCTCTCCGCGCGTCACTGCGGCCCCTCTCCCAGGTCACGTAAAACTCACACGGCATTGGATTGGTTCCGATGGCTCGTGGGATCCGCTCTGGTAAGAATCGGACTTGTAGCGAAAATAGACCCTTTTCGAAAGTCACGTGCCGATTGTTAGAAGGTCGGAACTAACGCACAAAGGGGAAACCACTCACATCGTGAAACGTGCAAGTCATTACATAAGATAGCGAACGCCGGAGCCCAGGCAACGAGCCGACGAGCAAATTAAACAGAGTTGAAAGTGCAACGTCAGTGCGCTCATATCCTTTCTCTGTGGTTGTGTTTGTACCTTGACGTTGCGATTTTAGTTCGCTATTGTACAGAGATGGGTCCGAACATTTCATCACCCCGTTTCATCGAACACCGTTTCATCGAAGCCATTCCATCGAACACCGTTTTATCGAACGCCGTTTCAACGAACACAATTTCATCGAAGTCGTTCCATCGAACACCGCTTACTTGAGCAGAAAGAATTAAAACAGTTTTCTTGCAGCACCGAGATGATAGCACCAATCTATAAATGAAAGATACTTTCTTTTCTTTTTCCTCCTCTTTCTATTTTTTTGTAATACATTTGTTGTTAATGTGGCCAATAAAAATGGGAACACTGATGACACTTTTCCAACCTCTGAACAACGGGTGCAGTGATGAACGCACGTCCGCACAAGGGCGTATCTTTGTCGTTGAAGAGACGTACACTCTGCTTCAAGACGAAGACGCGTTCTTGAAGCAATGGTCTGTCTTCGTGTCGCATGATAGAGAAAAAAGAAAAAAAAAAAAGAGACCGTCTCCCCTTTTTGTTAATTTATTGTAACCAACAGATCCGTGGACCTGCCGGATTTTCGACATCGAGTATATGTTCTTAAAAAAAAAAAAAAAAAGTTATTATCCTACGATGGAATGAAAACACAGATAAACAGACAAATAAACGATAAAAAAGGTACTGCGAAGATTAGCTAATTTCCTTTTCAGAAAGTGCCCTCACGCGTGAAAAAATTGGGGGATGAGGTGGGAAAAAGTGTGCCATGGAGAACAGGGCCGGCTCGCTAGCGCACATGAAGGCTCCCTAGCTAGAACCAGCTAGCGCACATGAAGGCACCCTAGAACCAGCGTCTCAGCTGAGACTGGGTGAAAGAAAGCACTGCCAAAGCCAGCGCACGAGCTGAGCGGGACTCAAGCTGCGTCTCAAGACACTCGCGCGCCCCAGCCTTTGCAGTGCTTTCTTTCACCCAGTCTCAGCTGAGACGCTGTTCTAGCAAGCCGGCCCAGGCGCTTACCTCGCCAGGAAAGATTAAGTCGCGAACCTACTCAAGTTTTGATATGATAACCACCTTCTATAATTCAGTAACCAAGATATAGATGAAAAACAATTCACCGGGGTAGTAATTCTACTTCTGGTGGCTCGAGAGTGGCGTCAAAACTATATCAAGATCGATATTAAATTATGTAAAAAGTATTGTAATACTCCAAAATTCAGTAAAGGGAAATTCGATGAAACGGCGCTTAATGAATCGGCGTTCGATGAAATGTCCAGTTATTCGATAAAACGGCGTTCGATGAAATGGCGTTCGATGAAATCTCCGGACCGGACATTTCATCGAACGCCATTTCACCGAACGCCATTTCATCGAACGCCTTTTCATCGAATAAGGGGACATTTCATCGAACGCTATTCATTGAAAGCCGTTTCATCGAATCACTTGACGCCGTTTCATAGAATTCCCCATACTGAATTTCGAAGATCCAATACTTTTTTACATAATTTACTATCGTTTTTTTAATAGTTTTGACGCCGCTCTAAATTCACCAGAAATAGAATCACTACCCAGTCAATTTTTTGTCCACCTAAACGTTGGCTACTGAATCATAGAAGGTAGCTATCATATCAAAACTTGAGTGGATACGCGACGTATTCTTTTCTGTCGAGGTAGGCGGCTGTTCTCGGCCACACACTTTTTCCCACTTCAATCCTCTATTTATTCGCACGTGAAAGGCAGTCTTCGTCCTTGAAGAGACCTATTCTGCTTCAAGACGAAGCCATCCTTGAAGCAGTGATCTGTCTCCGTGTCTCATATGATACGGGGAAAAAAAAAGACGTGTCTCCTCTTTTTGTTAATTTATTGTAACCGACAGAACCATGGACCTGCCGGATATTCGACATACAGTATACATAATGTGTGTCGAAGATCTGACAGGTCCACGGTTCTGCCGGTCGCAATAAAATATGTTCTTAAAAAGAAAGCTATTCTGCTAGTATAAAATGAAAATGAAGTTAAATTGACAAATACAAAATAAAAAAGGCGCCGCGGAGAATAGCTGTCGCCTTTTTTATTTTGTATTTGTCAATTTAACTTCATTTTCATTTTATACTAGCAGAATAGCTTTCTTTTTAAGAACATATTTTATTGCGACCGGCAGAACCGTGGACCTGTCAGATCTTCGACACACATTATGTATACTGTATGTCGAATATCCGGCAGGTCCATGGTTCTGTCGGTTACAATAAATTAACAAAAAGAGGAGACACGTCTTTTTTTTTCCCCCGTATCATATGAGACACGGAGACAGATCACTGCTTCAAGGATGGCTTCGTCTTGAAGCAGAATAGGTCTCTTCAAGGACGAAGACCTGTACGCTTTTGAACGGACGTGCGTTCATCACTGCACCTGATGATCACAGCTTTAAAAAGTGTCGTCAGTGTTCCCGTTTCTTATTGGCCACATTAACAGAGGTCATCATTTAATAAAAAAAAAAAAGAATAGAAAGTGACATAAAAGGCTTCTTCCTTAAAAGTTTATAAGTTATAATAAATTTTAATACACTGCTATCCCCCCCCCCCCCCCCCCCCCCCCACTAAAAAGAAAAAGTATTTCTACTGCTCAAGTAGGCGGCGTTCGATGAAACGGCTTCAATGAAATGGCGTTCGATGAAACGGCGTTCAATAAAACTGCGTTCGATGAAACGGCTTCGATGAAACGGTGTTCGATGAAACGGCGTTCGATGAAATGTCCGGACCCAGGAAAGGTTGCTGATTTATGCGGGATCCGGACATTTCGGTGTAGGACGTTTCGGTGTAGGGCGTTCCGGTGCGGTCTTTTCGGTGCACGGTGCACGCACATTTCGGTGCACGGACTTTTCGGCGTGGGACTTTTCGGTGTGCGGACATTTTGGTGCACGGACTTCTCTGTGCACGGACATTTCGGTGCACGGGAAATCAAAATCACGAGTTTATTTTATTTTTTTTTTTAGTTTTGTCTAAAAGTAATAAGCACTATTCTAGCTAGAAGTTTATTTTTTCGCACTTTATAAATTTGTAGACTTGGTCATCCATTTACGATCACTTACTCATATACGACCTAAGTGCCTTTGTTAGGCGCAGCACCATCCTGCGGGAGTACTGGATACGTTGGACGTTATGTTTAATATGACGGTGTCTCTTTTCCAACGTACGCACTAGACGCATCACATCGTGTTTGCGCGTTGGGTCATTATTATTGGTAATCTGTGTAGGAATGGCCCCAACAGCAAGACGCTTGAGATGGTTGAAAATGGGTCTAGGAGAACTCGTCGCAAGCCAACTTATAGCAGCCAACTCGTCATAGGTAAACTCGTCAAATGGGGCAAGTCGTCATAGGGCATCTCGTACACTGGGAAGTCGTAGCAGACGGCAACTGGGCACTTGTCCACTTCCTCACAATTTACCCTTTTCGCCGATTTTGCGTTTGCAATTCGGCTTCGATAACTGATAACAGATAAAAATTTTCAACTAAAAAAACGCACAAAAAAAGCATGGTCTTATATAGATTTTTCTCAAAGAGAGCTTCTGGCAGCTGCCATCTCGAGAGTTCGTGCGTATGGCGCGTGCTTTACTCGCTTTTCGAAGCGACAAACACGCACGACACGCACGTGCTGGACTGTAAATATCGCACGCTGGGCCGTACCTGAGAATTCGCAACTTTCACGACCTATAGGGGGCGCACTTGTGCCTATCAAAATGGCTGTCATCTGGATGGTCGTCGTAGAACAACAGTACGAGGCTGGGTCTGCGACGTGTGAGTAATTATAGTTTTGCTATATATGAGCAGTGTTAGAGCCTTAGTTTATTTTTTCACGTCAGAGAGGTGGTGGCAAGCACCTTTATTGTGAAGCCGATCATCCAGGAGCTAGGGAGCGCGATTGTCACACCGCGGTACCACCATCGCTGAAAGTTGCGAATAGAGAGTTTTAGTAATACGTATAAGAGCAAACGCAAGCCCCATAAGTTAGCGTTAACGCTGCGTCCTACGCACTGCGCATGAGCCATACGTACGTACTGCAGTGAGCTATGCCTACGTACGCTCGCTATCGCTTTTTGCGAGCGTAGGTAGCGGTCCCCTGCGTGCCATTCTCGTTGCTCTCGTCGCGCACGGGAAAGCGCGAGACTACTCCAGTTTGGAAAATGGCGGCGGTGAGGCAAACCAGTGGAAGTGCTACGCGCGTTGTACGGGTTCGCTTCACCTAGGGGGATCGGTGGCCGAGTGGTCTAGCGCACACAAGCTCGGAGCACGTGGAGCGAAAGCTCGCGCTGCAGAACCCAGGATCCTGGGTTCAATCCCCACCCCTGCCCGCTTCGATCTGGATGAGCATCGTACCGGCGTGCGGTCGTGTATCACCACTGCGTGGTGCACGTTAAAGACCCCAGGCTAGCGGTTGTACTGCACTGGCTAAGTTGCTCATCTACAGCTGGGAGACTCGTCGCCCGTTGATGCAGACCAAGTTCTAGGCTGTATAAACACACACACAACCCAATTTTCGCTTCACCAATGAAGATGACCGCAACCTTGTGGAAGAAAGAGAAAGAAGAAGGGAAAAAGGGCGAGGCTCGTGGCAAGCGAGGACACGCGGAGTTCGGAGCTGGAGACAGACGAAAGAGCCGGTACCGAGCAAGGCCTCCAACTGAAGACCCGGACCACTAGACAGCCTTGGCCTTCCTCTTCATCGGACTCCGAACCTTTTCCCAATGGTAGCGCTTCCCCGTGTGACTTCCTCGGAGCGAGTGGAACTCGGCCTGATCGGGCGGTATTGACAGGCGACCCACAACCACCTCAAAGAAATCAACGCGACGAACCCTTTCGAGCGTCCACAAGGATGGGTGTCGATAGCCAAGAACGTTGGCGACGCCGTCGAACCCAAAAAGGTGTTTACCATGCGGTCGGTACGCGAGCGGTGCGACCTATTGCTTGCATACTTTCAACTTTCAAGCAAATGACGAGGCCAACATAAGATAGTAGGGATCCGACAACACACTGGAGCGAACCATAGATCGAACTGCTGGGGGGCTATGTTGCGCTTTTTGGACTCCCAGGAGACTAGGGAGAAGGAAGTGACGTCAACAACGCAACAAATGCAGATTGGATGTTGATTTTGTTTTCTTCTGTCAACATCCAATCTGCGTTCGCTCTAGTCGTTGACGTCACTTCCTTCTTCCAAGTCTCCTGGGAGTCCAAAAAGCGCAACATAGCACCCCAGGTCGCACAGCCCTAAAAAAAAGACAAAACACGTTCACAACAGGCAACTGGAAAGAGATTCACGCACTTCGTAGCAAAGCGAGGAGACTGACCGAATACCCGCCTTGGATTGTTTGAGGCAGTTCGCAGGAGCACATCTAGATGGCGCTGCAAGTCTTTACGTATCGTTACGTATAAGTTTGCCTTCCGCTATACTAAAAGTGCGCGTTCAACGCGCTCCGTAACGTTACGTTGACAGCTAGCGTGCGTTGTACGCAGTGCTGACGCAAGGGTCTTTACGCTATTCTAAAACTCTCTAATGGCATACTGTCGGGGAGAAGTAAAGAACGCGCACGTTAGCTTCCGCCGTGCTTTGGTTGGTATGTGCGCTCGTGCTATCAAGGGAAGCAAACTCATGGGCCCATGACCGACTTTAATTAACAACCACTCTGAAACATGAAAATATTGGGTCTAGGAGAACTCGTCACAAGCCAATTCGTCATAGGTCATCTGAGGGTGGTGATTTTGGGATCCGGACATTTCGGTGTAAAGCTTTTCGGTGCACGGACATTTTTTTTTTTTTTTTTAAGCGCTATTTTAGGTAGAAGGGATTTTTTTCGCACTTTATAAATTTGTAGACTCTGTCATACATTTACGGTCACTTCTTCATATACGACGTAAGTAAGTGACTTTGTTAGACGCAGCACCATCCTGCGGGAGGACTGGATACGTTGAACGTTATGTTTAATTTGCCGGTGTCTCTTTACCAACGTATGCACTAGACGCATCACATCGTGTTTACGGGTTGGGTCGATACAGGCGTTCTCGGCGCCTTCTGAAAAGGCGTGGGCTTTAATATTGGTTATCTGTGTAGGAAAGGCCCCAAATGAAAGAAGCTTGAGATTGTTGAAAATTACCCGAAACGTGATGCGACTAGTGCGTACGTTGGGAAAGAGACACCGACAAACGAACCATAACCTCCAACGTCTCCAATCCTCGCGCAAAATGGTACTGCGCCTGACAAAGTCACTTAGGTGGTATATCAGTAAGTGGCCGTAAATGAATGTCCAAGTCTAAAAAATTATAAAGTGCGAAAAAATAAATATGTAGCTAATACAGAGCTTATTACGTTTAGAGAAATAAAAAAAAAAAAAAACACTCGTGATTTTGATTGGCCGTGCACCGAAATGTCCGTGCACCGAATCGTTCCCCGCACCAAAAAGTCCGTGCACCGAAACGTCCTACACCGAAAAGTCCTAGACCCGTATTGGGTCTGTAGAGATAGAAAGCATTGCAAGGCCAAAATCACCCGGTGCAGGACTTTTCGGTGATTTTGGCCTTGCAACGCTTTCTATCTCTACAGACCCCCAGTACACAGCGTCGGGGTTTTCTCGGCTACCCGTATACGAATACCCTTCTTACAGCAGAAGTATGAAGGATGGAAGCGCCGTTCGAAGCCACTTCAAAGGAAAAACCCCTTTGGAGTAGAGATAGAGAACAGAAAAGACGCCCCCAAAGACGAAACCTAACTTCTACGCTTTCTAGCATCCTGGTGTGGAGTGTGGAGGTCTGCATACCACAAGGTGACCCCTGTTTTGTCTTTGCGCAGTAAGGTCCGACCTTGCAAAGCTTTCAAAAAGGGTCTAATAACAAAGGGACATCGAAAGTAAAGATAACAGTGAAAAGCCGACCACAACCGCCCCCTGCAAACAAACAAAATGACAGGCCAAATTTGATGCGACCACTTTTCAGGGTAAAGCCTCTCTCCCCGCCCCCTCCCCTCTAAAAAACGTCTGCGACGAACTTTCCAAGAACGAGAAGGTCGCTGCGACCACTTTCCCTACTGCGGGTTCACCTAGAACGAGATGCCCTCTTTGACCAGTTCACCTATGACCAGTTTCCCTATGACGACTTGACTGTGACGAGTGGGCCTGTTCTCGTTGAAAATGACCCTAGACGTGATGCGACTAGTGCGTACGTTGGAAAAGAGAACAAAGGAACCATAACATCCAACGTCTTCAACCCTCACGCAGGATGGTACTGCACCTAACAAAGTCACTTGGGTGGTATATCAGTAAGTTGCAGTAAATGGATGACCAAGTCTAGAAAAATATGAAGTGCGAAAAAATAAATTTCTAGCTAGAATAGTGCTTATTACGTTTAGACAAACGAAAAACAAAAAGCTCGTGATTTTGATTTTCCGTGCATCGATATGTCCGTGCACCGAAATGTCCGCACACCGAAAAGTCCAACACCGAAAAGTCCGTGCACCGAAATGTCCGTGCACCGAAATGTCCGTGCATCGAAAAGTTCGTGCACCGAAAAGACCGCACCGAAACGCCCTACAGCGAAACGTCCTATACACCCAGAAGTCCTAGACCCGATTTATGCGACTTTGACAAAGGGGCAGACTGCGATGGCGCGATGGCGGATGCGTTCTACGCCCACGGCTCATCCCAGAATGTCAGAGGCGTTCCCGCCTGGTGAAGCAACAAAGACGGCTTCCTGTGACTCAGCTGACAGCAGTAGAGGAAAACATTAGCAATCGTGAAAGATGATATCTCCGGTGTCGAGGGTGTACTCTGTAAAGCGACGATAAATGGTGCAACGTATCTCCTTTGAGTCGTGTATAGGCCTCCGAATTCGCCCATTTCTGTTCTTCAAACTCTAAAGGCTACCAGAGTTATCTTGTGCGGAGACTTCAACTTAGCTTAGATAGATTGGCCGAATTATTTTCCAGGCAGTGTTGACTTTGAACATAACGAAGGATTGCTGGACCTAGCTTCTACAAAAGACTTATCGCAAGAAGTAAAACATCTCACGAGAGAGCACGGGAACTCACAGTCTATCTTAGATCTTGTTTTTATTGGAAATTTCCTAGCAAAGTTATCTTCTTGTGAAGTGGTTGAGGGAATTTCCGACCACAATGCTGTACGTCTATCGCTCTCGAACGAGGTTGTCAAAGGTAACACTAAGGTCACCAATGTGCTGGACTTCGCTCAAGTTGATGATACATCAATCTTAGATACGCTTGATTTACAGTTTGATGGGGTTTTTCTTACTTTCATCCGAGTCCTGTTCTGATGTTAACCAATTGTGGCTTAGGTTTAAGAACACTGTGAACCATTGTATTAAAATGTATGTGCCAGTACGAACTATAAAGCGAAGCCGTAACATTCCATGGATCTCACGTGAATCCATTCATTTAAAACGTTGACTACGACGTTTAAAAGCGAAATGTAAAACCTATACAAATCAGTTTCTAAAAGACAACGTTAAAAATCTTTCCGACAAGTTAAAAGAACAAATGAGGGCAGATAAGCACAAGTTTTTTTTTTTATAACATCTCTTTTCCCAACCTTATAAAATCGTCGCCTAGAAAGTTTTGGAATCAAATCTTATCAAGCACTACAAACAGAAATGCGTGTATAATTGATGGCGTTCTTGAAACAGACTCCAGAAAAAAGCTGATCATTTCAACGCATAGTTTAAATCTGAGTTCACACGCGATGATGGCATCATGACCCCTTTTATCAAGTTTGACCACTTACCAGCCCTTGAGAATGTGCGTGTGACTGAACAGGGAATTTTTAACAATACACTTAAACATAGACCCACTTGCCAAACGCGTTTCTAAAACGATATGCAGAGCTTGTGTCGAATATCTAGTCATTATATTCAACAGGTCACTAAATGAAGGCGGCGTGTGCCGATCGATTGGAAGATGGCAAGAGTTAAATTGCTACATAAAACCGTAAACAAAGAGCTGATTACTAATTATAGACCTATATCTCGTTAACTTGTTGTGTCTGCAAGCTCCTTGAACACAACTGTCGAGCAGCAAACATGGCTTCGGACGAGGATTTTTCACAACGACGTAATTGCTTGAGACAGTCAATCATGACCTTACCTCCGCCCTGAACAGAAAAGTCAGGTAGATGTCATTTTTATCGATTTCGCGAAAGCATTCGATAAAGTGTCACACGCAAGGCTTCTAGAAAAATGGAATAACTACTTAAAGGGGCAGTGCAACGGTTTTAATGTTGAAATAATTGGCAGTTTGCATTTTTCATATTGTTTATACAAGCCCAAGTGACCAAAAACGCGTCACCTTTCCCCGAGAAACGGCTATTCTGCTGCGTAATCGCAAGGCAAAAAACGAATTATTTGCCAATCTGCAGCCGCCTGTGGCGGCTACGGGAACTAAAATGACGGCGTCTCTGGGGGTACGCGGAAGTCAACAAACCCTGTCCCCCTCCGCTGCTACACTCGCCGTCAGGCCCGTGGCGAACCGTCCTTTGTGTCCATCGCACGCCGCGACCTTCGACGAGGCTAATCCTTTGAAAGTCGACAATCGCGGAGGAAGCGCGGCTGGGGTCTCTGAACCCAAGGGGAAACCACGTGAACCCCCAGAGTACGTCACTCGAAAGTCGCGTGGAGAGTTGAGGCACTTCGACCTTCGATTTGTTTCATTTTTTTTTTTTTTTTAAATAAGAACTAGCGCTCGCAAGAAAATACGGTTTTCGGTTTTTTGTTCCATAGGTGACGCAGATTAATTTCCCCAGTTAATTGGCCAAAGTCTGAAAATCGTTGCGGTGCCCCTTTAAAAAATAATCAAATTATTGGTTGAATACAGGCTACCAATGTGTAGAATTTAATTCTACACATTAAATTATGTGCGTTCTTCCCTACTTTCAGTGGACTCTAGCGGCCCCCAGGGATCGGTACTCGCGCTTTGTTGTTCTTGCTATTTATCAATGATATTCCCGACGAGATTTCTGTCAAAATGGCGTCTTTATGCCGACAATTGTGTGCTGTATAATGAAGTCAAGTGTGTTGATGACCAAACTTAAGCTTAATGATGATTTGAGCAACATTTTGAAATGGTGTGAAACATGCCAATTGTGTATAAATAATGAAAAAAGTGTTTGTTTGTATGTCTGTCACAAATAAAAAGAAGCCACTTTCATTCTCCTATCTCATGAACGAACATATCCCAAGAGATGTTACTGAATTCAAATATCTGGGTCTCTGGATCAGTTCCGATCTTAGGTGGGATAAACAGATCAATTTAATTTCCTCTAACGTAAATTATTTCTTCTCAGACAAACACTAAAGTCAGCAACTTCCCATACTCGACTCCTGGCGTACAAGACTCTTATCCGACCGACCCTAGCATATGCGAACATTATTTGGGACCCATTTACGCAGGTAGAAATTAATCGCATTCAACGAATAAAAAATAAAGCTGTCAGATTCATTTTGAATGCCTATAAGAAGGCGTCCATTTCCGAGCTTAGCAAACAGCTTGGGTTCGTCCCGGTTCAAGAACGGAACCGTGTATGCTGACTTCGTTTTTTATTTCAATTAATTAAGGGGCAGTATAAAATTAACGCTGACAAATATATCACTTTCTCTACTGGTTACGCCACCCGAGGAAGAACCCCACTTACCCTTCTCCTTTTTTCCTTCAACGATTGTTGAATGAAATGGGCTTCCTTACAAAATTATTAACCAAGACTTTGTAAGTGCATTTGTTTCCGCTTTGTGTTGTGAATGAGTAACTCTTTGGTACTTAATCGCTTCGTTTTATGTTAGTTTCCACCCTGCTACGATCCCTGAAAGGGATCAGCAGTATTTGTAAATAGAATACAATGCAGGTAAAAAGGTACGTGTGTTTCTGAGCACTCAGTTTAACGGACTTCTTTGGATATAAGACTACGCAGAAAGCGACCCTTTCACCTGTTTTGCGTGCCAAAGGTGGATCAACACGGTATTAGGTAGGTGGTCATAAAATGTTGTCTAATCAATGTAAAACACAGAAAAAATCGTAAGGGTGCAGGCGAGCTGGTGAATATTAACCATGTTGAATTAACCTGAGACTGGGGTAGAGAAGAAACATCAAAGTCATCAAAGAAACATAAAAAAAAAATCAGAGTTTGAGACGTCGTCCTGTCTATTTTCTGTCCCTTCTACGTTTTGATGTTTCTTCTCTACCCCAGTCTCAGGTTAATTCAACATGAGTAAAACACAGCTTAAAAAAAAAAAGAAGAAATCTAACGGAAAAGTGAGGCGTTGTCTGCACGCGGAGGAAGAATACTGGCAAGTGCACAGGAAATAAGCGTGCGACTGGCCCGTTGGCAGACGCGAGCGCCCATGATTGCCGTCATCGATTAGAGGGAAAGTTAAGCTACATTTCCGGCCTGAAGTTATCCATTTCATCGGGCTTTTTTGAAAACATCGATCGTCCCTCTCTGCAAATACTGCGTCCTTTACCTTACCTTACCTCTATACTTCGTCTCACCTTAGTATGGACTATTGTTAGCCGAGCGTGCTAAAAGCGCGAGCTTGTCGCTTTGAATGAAGCCGCGGCGGCTGCACGAGCGCTCGTGCAGCAAGTGCTCTAGTCAAGGCAGTCAAGGCTGGCCGCTCGCGCTAGCACAGCCTTCGCGGTTAGTCCATGCTAGGGTGAGACGAAGTATAGGGCGATCTTTATGGACCATTTCGAGCAATTCGAAACAAAAAGGAGAAAAAAAAAAGAAGACATCTATGTTGGGGTCATAGAGTTATTACAATAAACGCTAGAGGCTCAGCTGGCGCTAGTGTGCTGTTGCATTTTGAAGCAGACAGCAAGCAGTCAGAAATTGACTTCCGGTAATGCATTTCTATAGGAAAAAGCGAGTACATTTTCTCTCTGCGCTCGATTATAAGAGCAAATATCACGAATAATTTGCACGTACTAGGCACATTGGAACATTTCTCAGTCACGCAGACGAAATAATTGGTCAGTTACAGCACTTTTATTTGAAATTCGTGGCATGAAAAACGGTGTTAAAACCGCTTCGTACGTGTATTTATGTGCACTGTCGGACACTGTTAGCGCGAACACGGCGTCTACGCTTTCCAGCATAGGGGATATACGTGCCAAACGAACGAAGGACATGTGAAAAACCAAGAGAGACGGCAAGAACTACGCAGTAACACTGGATAAGTAACTCCTTGTGCTTGCAGACGATCAAAATAAATTGAAAGTCACGTAATATAGTCCGATTTTCAATAAATAAGTTCTGCTTTATTCTTTCTGCTCATGAATATGTGCAAAGATGCCTATTCAAATCATCAACCGCACGCTTCAAATCTTTGCAAATAGAGAGAAGTCAGAGAACAGGTGCCCGATAAAAACTGCCCGACATAGGAAATAATAAAAAGCACACCTTTCGCAGTCCACATACTTTATTTCTTACATTCGAATGTTTTAATTTTAACCGATCGCAAAGATGCACAACGGAGTCATTTTCATTGAGACAGGACGGGCATATTAGCAATATATAAGCGCCACCGCAATTTTGAACACACTCTACATTCTTTTCGATCGTTAGTTTGCTTAGAATCGTCGCTCGTTTTCACATACCTCCCTTGAAACAGAGGTTTTGGGCCTGAAATAGAGCGAAGTTTAACATCGTTCAGTGGTAAAGAAAAATGCTGTAACTAAAGCAGTTACACTTTCACAGTACCGAAAAAGGTGTCACAGGCACGGTAGCCAGGATTTTGTTTCGGGGGGGGGGGGGGGGGGGGGGGCGCTAATGACAAAATGCTGTATGAGGGGGAGGGGGAAGAGGAGGTCCCAGCAAAATGGAAGATTTCGGGGGGGGGGGGGGGGCGGGGCCCCATTGGGACCTCCCCCCCCCCCCCCCCCCTGGATACGTGCCTGGGTTGTCAGTGGCCCTCGCGACATAGTAGCTTTTCGAACAAGAACCGGCCGCAGTGATCAAATATGCCGACCTCCAACGCATGCCCCTGTCGCAGACCGCATCCGCATTCATTCCCCGAACATTTGCATCGCACCCTCGCCTCGACGAGCTCCGAGGTTTCGTCGACATATTCCTCTCCTTCCAAGCAGGAAAACGTCACACCGGTTCGTAAGTTCTTCTCGGCGTAAGTACGTCTCCGAGACAGCTCCCGATGATCCAGGGTTCAAATGAAACGGGCCCCCTCGCGGATGGGTCCAAAGGGGTTAGGATTTTGCCGCTAAACTACAGTAAAGCCATAATTATTTGTACCGCGAAAGCTCGGCTGTCTTTTGAAGACGCTGACAATTTAGCCAATGGACAACCACGGCTGAGAGCCCGCGGCGACCGGGACTCCAACATGCATCGCCCGCACTCCTCGCTAAATCAGTGAGTACACCGCCAAGCGCGGTGTTGCTCCCATTACATGACAATACGCAATGTTCCAGCGATGACCTTCCCTCTATCTAAAACGCGGACCATTTCACCAAGCCTGCGTTTGCTCATACCAAACAAAAACACAGCAAGCAAAAAAGTGTTAGCGCGAAATGAAGCGGGTGCGCACGCGCCGCGCCGACAGCAGCGCCACCACAGCGGCGTGACGGCAGAGTTGGGCACTGCGCATTCCGTCTGAATGCCCATGTTCCTTCGAGCCGCAGATCCCACTGCTCGTACAAAGACACGGTGTTCTAGCTGCAGGCACGCTCAAGCACGTTCG
Source organism: Ixodes persulcatus (assembly GCA_013358835.2). Lineage (NCBI taxonomy): Eukaryota > Metazoa > Arthropoda > Arachnida > Ixodida > Ixodidae > Ixodes > Ixodes persulcatus. Next base: position 123,936 of record JABSTQ010009395.1, on the reverse strand, counting down.
AAGCTTCGTATGCAACCAACATGTCTGCAGACAGTTTATCTGACCGTCGTATAAGGAACGCCCGAGACAGTGTCTGCGGACTACGATGTGTTAGCAGCGAGACCGCGGCCACCTGGAACGAATGCCGACCGAGCGGGGCAAACATGGTCGGGCTTATATAAAACGCTGAGTGTTCTCCGCGGCTGCTCGCAAACAAGCATTCGCTTTGTTAAAATAAGCCTGAGACGGGCTGAAATGAACAGTCGAAGGAACAGAAAAGGACAGGACGACGTAAATAAAGAAATTTGCAGCGGCGAACGAGCCGGCTTTTAGCGCTGCTCCTTGGGCATTTTCTAGATTCACACACCTTTTTTTTTTTTTTTTTTCTCCCAGCACTTACCACCCCGGCATAAAATGCCAAGTCACTGGGCTGTTGCGCCCGATATCCCACCGAGGGAGGCTACTGGGCATGCTCAGAACGTGTTAACAGGTCAAGAAAGACAGCTTCTCCCGAACGCTAAAACTACCGCTATTCTGATGCCCCCAAACACTTCGTCGCAACAGTGACACGAAGCATCCTAGATACAATGCCGAATCCCGACAGACTCACCGCTGCGCCCGACGGAGTCATCGGGTACGTTCGGCGAACCGAAGTGCTCCGCTGTGGGCGGCGGTGAACAGCGTGCGAGGCACGGCGCCCGCGACATTGCGTCCGTGCGGCTTCGCCAAACCGACTGAAGGATATCAGCATGGATTGAGGTCTAGGATGGGTCGCGGCGCGCGTCGACACCACGAAACTCCGGACTGCAAACATCTCGCAGTCTGACACAGCGGCGTCACCTTATTGAGTCACTGCCTTACTCGTGCGATGGATCTACGACATAAACAGATAACAAAGAAGCTGCAGGAAGCAAAATGCCGCCGTGGCGCGGGTCAAAGCTAAGAGATCGGTATACGGGAAGCGCTCGTTCAACGGGCAAAAAAGGAGGAAAAAAAAACGCAAATAATCTGATAAAAAAAGCATCGCGTTTAAGGTAGTTAATTTTAAAGGAAGGAAATCATTACATAGGTCCCTTTCTCGATTAACATTTTGCAAAGATATATGGATGTTGAGAGGGCAACACATTTTTACACGTCGCTAAGACATGGCAACTTCGTCGACAGATAGAAATAAAAGGGACTAAACTACCAAAGGCTGCCTATTTATGTTATTTCTATTTTTTTCTTGCTTGTGTATGTCTGTGTGTGTGTGGGGGGGGGGGGGGGCGGGGGGGGGGGAGGTTAAACAAATACTTTTCGCGAAACGTTCGACAAGTGTTTACCACACCGAACATCAAAATACCGTAAAAAAAAACTTCAAAGCCGGGGACCCAGTTTTGCTATCTGTCTAGCTGTTTGCTATCTAGAGAGCGCCACCGTCGGTTGGTCATCAGCGCCACCGTGGCCAGATGAGGCAATACTGGGACGGCTAAAATCGGCAGCGCCGCCGGCATACCCTTGCGAGATTGCGTTATTACCAATTCCGAGCGTTGTGTTGTCGCGCGTTACACTACCGACTGATTTTAAGAATCTATCAAAGGTTAAATATATAAATGTGCATCCGTGTGTGGTTGTGTAGTTCTAGCATTAGGGAGTTTTAGTACGCGTAGGTGCCTTCCTCGATAGGTAGAGACGACCCAAAACGGGAGCTAGCAGAACAAAATTGAACATCATAATATCACGGCCAAATATTAGTAAGAGCAAATAAACAAAAACAGTTTTTTTGCGTTGTTTGTGCGCGTTTCAAGATAACAAAAGCGAAGACTTCGTCGAGCTTCCCTCCTCTACAAAAGCGCACTGCAAAAGCGGAACTAAAACGCCCCCCCCCCCCCCCCCCCTCTCATCCTTACCCACCCTTTTTTTTCCAAGTGAACTCTTCCCGCATGAATAGCTGACCTCATTTTGCTGATCAGCTTGTTCCCAGTCCCCTCGTTGCCGTGTGAAAGACGATTGTGGAGTCCGAGGAATGTGTTCTTCGTTCAAGCTGGCTGTAGTTTAGACGGTGTCGTACGCAGTTGTTCGGCGCAAGCTGATGCTCCTTCTCGTCGACTGAATATGCTGTTCACTTTTACATAGAACAGAAATAAACGCCACATGGATAACCTTTTCTCGCGGGGTAAGTGCATTTTTTAAATTATTTCTTGGGTAGACTTTTTTCGCAGCTGGGATGAAGTTAGGACCGCATAGACACGGGTCGAAATAGAGCAACCATCTCGGGTAGCTACGCGATCATGCTAATTACAGTTCGTTCTGCAATCGTCGAAGCGGAGAAAACGCTCACTTCGGTTTTCGGTAACTACGATCAGACGTCCACAAAACGTCGTTCGATCAAGATGTGTCCGTGAAGCAGAGAGCAGTGAGAGTGTCAGAGGACTGATCTGATTCTATAGAGTCATCGCATCGAATTCAAAGACAACGCCGGGCTTCGAGCACATTAATTCCAAATATCGAGTCAAATAGCGCATTTAGAAATGCATCTCAAGTCAGGGCAATGCGAACGGAATGCTTATTTTACACGCTTTATGGAATTTATTTCTTTCCGACGGCGTTGTATTTTTCGCGGTTTCGACGGAAAGCTGCGGAGCTTCACGTCTGCCAAGCTTCCAGGATTGCGACAGTCCGGTACGCAACAGTGCCTACAGCTTCGGCGTTTGCAAATCTGCGACATCCGGTAGCAATGTTAAGAATAAAAGACCAAAGAATGGATGAATCAACGCCTTCAAATTGATGCGTGAACAGCCCCACAAGCAAGCAGGCTGGCGAAAGGGCCTTCTCAGTGTTGCAAATATTTTGAGCTAGATGGCGCAACGTGTCACACCAAACTTGACTGCCCGGAGGGTGCAAACGAGCTGATGATGATCGACTAAAACCCCGACAGAAGTGTCGTCCCTCGTTCTCGAATTCAAATGACCACCATCTGGTTATTCACTGTTCAGACGTACATGGATTCGTAACGTAACATTAGTGTCACATAACACACTACGGAAATGGCCCCGCCATTTTCGCCCCGCCTTCAAAAGCCCCAGTTTCAGAAGCCCATGACGCGTATCCCCCGTGTCAGGTGGCTGGGTCCCCAAGCGTGAGGGCGGAGATTTCTGCTTTAAACTAAGAGACAGTAGTGTGCACGCGAGCTTCTGCAACGTAATCATGCCGTACCCGGGACTCCAGTCTGGCGGTCGTGCTCGGTTGCAAGAGCGCCGTCTATGCGGTGACCCTGGAACTGCATTTCACAAGAGCGAAGGTTTTGCGGGGTTTCCGAGGTCAAATGTGGGTAATACCTATAAGAAAGGCTCGTTTATAACGTTGACTAAAGTTTTTCGAGCCATGAAAGAAAGGATAATGCGCGAGAGAAATAGAAAATATGCCGGACCGCCAAGTTCACACTGCTACCCAATAGTGTGCGTCAGTGTGTTTTCTCGTTGTAAACGAGCCTTTCCCCCCTCTACCCTGTCCACCGTTGCCTGTTTCCTCCTCCCCCATGGTGAGGAGGATCTTCTGCCTTGCAGAATCTCGAGTCTGGTCGTCGGGCGTGCGCTGTACATATTGACGTCTTGTGACGTAAGAAGTGAGATCAAACAAAAAATATATCGGTCACTGGCAAAACATTTAAAGTCGCATCTTTTACGAATAATCATTTAACAAAAGCTTTCGTCAACTCTGAAGCACGCGCGGATAAATATCATTTTCCATTCTCACGTCATTCTATAAATATTTGTATCTATCTAGGTAAAGTGTATAATTTTACGTCTGAGTATACTTCTATGACAGCGGAGTGCGTCGTTGGTTATGCAGACTTATGCAATTTATTTATTTGAAATACTATCGGTCCTACACAGGACCAAGATAGGAGTGGATTTGCACAACACAAAAAACAAAAAATACACGCGCTCAAAATGCACAGATTAATAACACGTATTCAACACAACGATGAAATGACAACTTTAGGTACTGCTGTCAGAAATCTCTGAAACAAGGGAACTAAACTCTTCTCGAGTTTAGCCATTTCTACCTACCGCGGTAGATGGGGGATGGGCGCTTGTCCGGGCATCAATTTTACATATCAATGTTCTGTGCATATTGTCTCAGATCTAACAAATTTGGGAATGGGCGGATGCGCGGTATTCTACGGACATCATTCTAAGTTTTTCTTCGGTTCAAGTCAACCTTATTTTGTTTCTTTGACTTAAAATACCCTTCGTAGACCCTCAACGGATTAGGTTAAGACATGGAACAATGCAGGTTGAAGCACGAAGAGGATTGGACGGGGGCAGTAAGGGACGGGGCTTTGGGCACGGGGGAAATATGGGACGGTGTTAAGTATGCAAAAATCCTGTTTATTAACTAACGTGGTTCTTTTTTAGAAAAGTCGATCTTTCTGTAATTGCGTCGGCATTTTTTTATTATTTTAGAGCGCAGCTCTTAGGCGCCCGTTTCCGGCTTGAGCGGCGTCGCCGTCGCCGTCGGCTTCGGCGTAACTGCGCGGTGCATTATGGGAAATGTCCCATAATGCACCGCGCGGGACCCTCGTGACGTTACTCGTACGTGTGACGTCACGAAGGTCCCGCACGGTGCGTTATGGACATTTCCCATGATGCAACGCGCGGAGAGGAGGAAGAGAAGGACGTGGGGGAGGGGAGGATGAGGAGGACGAGGGGGAGGGGAGGAGGAGGACGAGAAGCAGGAGGAGGTGAAGGAGGAGGGGAGGAAGAGGAGGGAGGAGGAGTAGTAGGGAGAATGAGGAGGAGGGGCATACCCTCCCCTCCTCCTCCTCAAGAGCTGCGCTCTAATTCACGCCTTTCATTTTTTTTTCTATCTTTCTATGTCGGTGTCGGCGTTTTGGAGGGAGCATTTGCGGGGGAAGAGCGGCCGAGAGGTGGGATCTCGGGTTTCGGGAGGCTGCACGGACAGATCCTTGGGAGAGCGCGCGCTTGGAGCTGCTTGTGGCTTTTAACCGAGTGACAGTGTGTCTGTGTATAAAGGGTTTCGCCGCTTAGTGTCAAATTGTCGCTTTTTGCCCGATGTAATAATTTAGCTGTTGGCGCCAGCCAGATTGGGGAAATGCAGGCAATGATTCTAGAAGGAATCTTCTAGAATGATTCTAGAAGATGATTCTAGAAGGAGTTGGCCAGGAGACAGCAGCCCGAACATGTCTTCTAGAGCACTTTTCTTCTTGATGCAGTTGGTCTCCGTTCCATATCAACAAAAGGGCACGATCACTGCTGCCGACAAGTTCGACGCCCGTCACCCCCCGGCATCGGCCTACACCTGGCCGCTAAGTGACGAAGCACAGCCATCTGCTGCTGACCCGCAAGGCATCACCATTGGCCGAGAAAGCTTGTCAGCGGCATCGACGTCATCAACGCTACCGTGTTCGGGGGTTACAAAAGAGATCCCAGCGCCTGTACGCCTTAGTTGGCCAGGAGAAAGCAGCCCGAACATGTCTTCTAGAGCACTTTTCTTCTTCTTGATGCAGGTTAGTCCAAATAACCGAGGAACGATCTTTGTCTGCTGCTGTTCCCGAGCCAACAAACTTTGTGTACCGCCTTTTCTGAAAGTATGTGTGCGCTGTACAACTTATTATTGCAATGTGGTGATGTTGAACTAAATCCAGGTCCCACTGTAGAAGAAATGTTCGACGAAATGAAATCGCAAAAGAATATCGAAGGTGATATTACTGAAATCAAAGAAAATATAAAGAAAACCGAAGGCTCCATCACCGCTCTCAACACTAGACTAAAAGAAGTGGAAGAAAAGCTCGGAAAAATAAACCTAATAGAAACAAAAGCGCTTGCATGCGAAACCGCGGTAGCAACGTACAATGGAGAGAACTATATACACAGCCTGACAACAAAATTGGATGACCTAGAAAACAAAAGTCGCCGAAACAACGTCATTATACGTGGTATTAGTGAAGCCGAGGATGACAATGAAAACAGCCTTCGTCCAAGAAACGATATTAAAAGACAAACTTGGCATCACCGTTAATGGAATCGAGCGCTTGCACAGGCTGGGCAAAAAACAAGAGGGAAGCACTCGGCCCGTGATACTTAAACTTGTAGACTTCAGAGAGAAAATATTTATACTTAAGAATACATTCAAACTCAAGAATACTAGCATCAAAATAAGTGAAGACTTCTCAAAGCGTGTTCAGAACAGCCAACAACGTTTATGGGAAAGTTCAGAAACCGAACGAGCAAAAGGTGAACGAATCAAACTGACGTTCGACAAGATTATAATAAACAACGTTACATACGCTTGGGATGAAGTACGAGGGGAGAGATACAGACTATCAGGACCTTCAAGACCATGACATTTAACTAACGAAAGATCACAGCTGCACCTAATTAATATAAACGTTAGAAGCATCGTCAACAAAACGACCGAGTTAGAACAAATTCTTCTTACACGAGAACCAGACATAGTCATTATTACTGAGACTTGGCTTAACCCATCGATAAACGACTCCGAAATAATTCCGCCTAACTACACAATGCTCAGAAATGATCGACCAACCAGAGGGGGAGGCGTTGCACTTTTGATAAAATCTGGACTTCAGTACGCTCGCCTAGACGATATCAAAAGGCAGGAATCAGTTTGGTGCACTCTTCAGATTAATAACACACGCGTAATAGTCGGCGGAATTTATCGACCCCCAAACCTGACGCGTCTGTTTTGGAAGATATAAAAGAGTACCTTTTACTGCAGGTTAAAAATCGCAATAAGATCATTCTTGCTGGCGATTTCAACTTACCTCACATCGACTGGAAAATGTTGTATCCAGGATCGGATGACGGGGAAAGTGCACAAGCATTACTTGATATCGCCTTTACCTTTAATCTCGACCTACTTGTATGCGAACCCACAAGAGTTCAGAGTTCTTCGCAATCTCTACTTGATCTTGTCCTGATTAGCAACGAGCTATCCGACGACAGTGATGTAGACGTATGCGATGGTATCAGCGATCATAAGATGGCTGTCGCCTCTTTTCCCCTAACAATGCGCAATCGTGACTTGACAACTACTATTCCTGTATACGACTTTATGAATGCAGATGATGTTTCCATCTTAGATCATCTCGAACTCTCCCTCGATTTATTTTGCTTGCTTTCAAAAACAGAAAATGTGTGTATGAATGACTTGTGGAACTCATGCAAGACATTATTGTCGAATGCATTACTAAATATGTTCCAACGAAAAATAAGCAAACACGACGGCACGGGCGTTTCTGCTGTCTTGAGAGTGCCGCCACGACATCGCCGCACGAGTAGGTGGATCTTCACTTTTAGTACGTGCTGGGTTATCATAGCGACACACGACGAAAATTCACAGTCAAGGATAGCGCTTTTAACGCGGAACGATGAGCTTTCAACCACGCCGTCCACGTCGACCTGCAACGCGCACAGATACGTGCGCTTCCGCGCATCCCGGGGGAGCGGGAAATTCACCCCCCGCGGAGGAAGGCAAGGAGAAAACGTAGTCCCTTGTTTGTGAAACGATAATTGCAGTATCGCGTATTCTAAACTAGAAATATTTTACGTCTTTTGAAATTATCATGCACAACATATTTAAATGAACTGAAAATTGTTTCTTTAGCGAAACTTTACAAAGGCCGCCAAAATTTTCAAACATACGATAATTTCATTGGTCCTCGCAAGTACAGAAAAGAGTCCGCACGTATTTTATTCCTGCGTGATTAATAGGCGGTTCTGCCTTCTAAAACTGAAGATACTCATTCACTAACACTTCCTTAACGACATCGCACCAAAAAGTAGCTTCTCCAAAAACTGCTTGAGTGCCCCTTTAAGAAACGTCTCGGGTTTCGAGAGGCTGCACGGACAGATCCTTGGGAGAGCGCGCGCTTGGAGCTACTTGTGGCTTTTAATCGAGTGACAGTGTGCCTAGGTGTATAAAGGGTTTCGCCGCTTAGTGTCAAATTGTCGCTTTTTGCCCGATGTAATAATTTAGCTGTTGGCGCCAGCCAGATTGGGGAAAATGCAGGCAATGATTCTAGAAGGAATCTTCTAGAATGATTCTAGAAGATGATTCTAGAAGGAGTTGGCCAGGAGACAGCAGCCCGAACATGTCTTCTAGAGCACTTTTCTTCTTCTTGATGCAGTTGGTCTCCGTTCCATATCAACAAAAGGGCACGATCACTGCTGCCGACAAGTTCGACGCCCGTCACCCCCCGGCATCGGCCTACACCTGGCCGCTAAGTGACGAAGCACAGCCATCTGCTGCTGACCCGCAAGGCATCACCATTGGCCGAGAAAGCTTGTCAACGGCATCGACGTCATCAACGCTACCGTATTCGGGGGCTACAAAAGAGATCCCAGCGCCTGTACGCCTTAGTTGGCCAGGAGAAAGCAGCCCGAACATGTCTTCTAGAGCACTTTTCTTCTTCTTGATGCAGGTTAGTCCAAATAACCGAGCAACGATCTTTGTCTGCTGCTGTTCCCGAGCCAACAAACTTTGTGTACTGCCTTTTCTGAAAGTATGTGTGCGCTGTACAACTTGTTATTGCAATGTGGTGATGTTGAACTAAATCCAGGTCCCACTGTAGAAGAAATGTTCGACGAAATGAAATCGCAAAAGAATATCGAAGGTGATATTACTGAAATCAAAGAAAATATAAAGAAAACCGAAGGCTCGATCACCGCTCTCAACACTAGACTAAAAGAAGTGGAAGAAAAGCTCGGAAAAATAAACCTAATAGAAACAAAAGCGCTTGCATGCGAAACCGCGGTAGCAACGTACAATGGAGAAAACTATATACACAGCCTGACAACAAAATTGGATGACCTAGAAAACAAAAGTCGTCGAAACAACGTCATTATACGTGGTATTAGTGAAGCCGAGGATGACAATGAAAACAGCCTTCGTCCAAGAAACGATATTAAAAGACAAACTTGGCATCACCGTTAATGGAATCGAGCGCTTGCACAGGCTGGGCAAAAAACAAGAGGGAAGTGATACTTAAACCCGTGATACTTAAACTTGTAGACTTCAGAGAGAAAATACTTATACTTAAGAATACATTCAAACTCGAGAATACTAGCATTAAAATAAGTGAAGACTTCTCAAAGCGTGTTCAGAACATCCAACAACGTTTATGGGAAAGTTCAGAAACCGAACGAGCAAAAGGTGAACGAATCAAACTGACGTTCGACAAGATTATAATAAACAACGTTACATACGCTTGGGATGAAGTACGAGGGGAGAGAAACAGACTATCAGGACCTTCAAGACCATGACATTTAACAAATAAAAGATCACAGCTGCACCTAATTAATATAAACGCTAGAAGCATTGTGAATAAAACGACCGAGTTAGAACAAATTCTTCTTACACGAGAACCAGACATAGTTATTATTACTGAGACATGGCTTAACCCATCGATAAATGACTCCGAAATAATTCCGCCTAACTACACAATACTCAGAAATGATCGGCCAACCAGAGGGGGAGGCGTTGCACTTTTGATAAAATCTGGACTTCAGTACGCTCGCCTAGACGATATCAAAAGGCAGGAATCAGTTTGGTGCACTCTTCGGATTAATAACACACGCGTAATAGTCGGCGGAATTTATCGACCCCCAAACGCTGACGCGTCTGTTTTGGAAGATATAAAAGAGTACCTTTTACTGCAGGTTAAAAATCGCAATAAGATCATTCTTGCTGGCGATTTCAACTTACCTCACATCGACTGGAAAATGTTGCATCCAGGATCGGATGAAAGGGAAAGTGCCCAAGCATTACTTGATATCGCCTTTACGTTTAATCTCGACCAACTTGTACGCGAGCCCACAAGAGTTCAGAGTTCTTCGCAATCTCTACTTGATCTTGTCCTGATTAGCAACGAGCTATCCGACGACAGTGATGTAGACGTATGCGATGGTATCAGCGATCGTAAGATGGTTGTCGCCTCTTTTCTCCTAACAATGCGCAATCGTGACTTGACAACTACTATTCCTGTATACGACTTTATGAATGCAGATGATGTTTCCATCTTAGATCATCTCGAACTCTCCCTCGATTTATTTTGCTTGCTTTCAAAAACAGAAAATGTGTGTATGAATGACTTGTGGAACTCATTCGAGACAATTATTGTCGAATGCATTACTAAATATGTTCCAACGAAAAATAAAAAAATAAACAAGAAGAATCCTTGGATTACACGTGTGATAATCCAAACTGGCCGTAGGATTTCAAGACTGCGAAAAAAAAATAAAGATAACAGCCACATCAACAGACAAATACCGCCTTATTGAACTGAACCAAATCCATAAACAAATGATATCCTCAGCTAAGGCACGGTACTTCAACTATACACTTCCGAACTTTTTGGTATCCTCGCCAAAAAAATTCTGGAGACACTTTCGATCGAAGCGAAAGATGACCAACAATTTCCTAATAAATGGTACTTTAAAGGGGCACTGACAACCCAAAGGTCGTATTTTTTTTATTGTCTAAAACGATGCAAGTTGTAGTCACAGAAACGCAAAAAAAACCGCATCGCGAAAAAAAAAAATTTCCCCGCGCGCGTGTGCGCCTTTTTATTTTTGGCGTTTAAATTTCCCGCGCTCACCTCCTCGCTTCTTTTAATCGGTGACGTCAAAAATCAGGAAATTTAGAAGCTTTGTAGGTGACATTTTTATAACATTTAATAACGGCAATTGTAAAACATGTTTTTTAACGCAATTGCGAACGCACTACGGCCCCTCTTTTTGAAATACCAGAAATCAGAGTTCGGTGTGATGTTGCTTCCTAGATTTGTACCCTCCCTCGGAAAACTTGGCGGCGTTCGTCGGCGAGCAACACGGCGAGCCGGGAAAGAAACCGGTTCTTCCCCGCGCCGGCGTGATATCACCTCCTTCTCGCTTGGGGTTGCCGTGGCAACGGCGGAGGTCTGAAAAAAAGTCGAGTCGCAGGAGACCGCAAAATTTGTCTCACTGTACTGGCGCGGACCGCGCGGGAACTTCAAATTCGGCATTTGGAAATTGTTTTTTTAATTCACAAATACTGAATTTTCAAGTTTCGAATTTTGAGGGTAATGTCCCGGCATCGTTTTCAATCGTTCTGGATAATAAAAAAAAATATGATTTTGATGTGTCAGTGCCCCTTTAACGCAAGAAGCATCCGTAATTGCTGAAGGCCTAAATAGTAATTTTGTTTCTGTGCTCACCACTGATAACCATTATGTACCCCCTGTTGAAAATTTAGATGATATACCAGCGATCGATGAACTGCACATATCGGAAGAAGGTATCCTGTCCTTATTGCTTAACCTTGACGGTTAGAAAAAGTTCCGGCCCAGATTTAATTCCCCCGGCTTTTTTGAAGCGATATGGTGAATGGATTTCTAAATACTTGCATATAATTTTTCAAAAATCCTTGTCTCTCGGTTCCCTTCCCGATGATTGGAAAGTTTCGAAAATAGTTAATAATAATATAATAATGTTTGTTTATTTTTCCATCAAACAAGTGATGGAGCGAGACCGAGGAAAAAAGCTGCATCATGCAGCTTGACGAGTCCCCGGCCCCCCTCTCACACAAACAGCAGTGGCACAGGAAAAAATAAACAAGACACAATGACATTCAAAGAGTAATCGGGCGGCAATATTACGTTTTTCGTAGTAACATGATACATACATTGAGACTTGAGAGTTCTATGGAACTATGTACACAGAAAATGTCATACATATATACATTTAGATATATACACAGAAAACACGAAGTATGGTGCATCTCAAAGCTCTGGAAAGGACTACTAAAAAACCACACTGGAAAACAATTCTCGAATATCTTTTCTCGATAACATAACAGGATCAATAATTTTGGAGCTAAGAAAATTAAGTAAGTTTGGAAGCGTATAAGATAACATTTGCTCAGCATAGGTCGTTCTAATATTGGGTAACTTCCAGTTTTGCAAACTTCGAGTGGGATAAGTTGGCACTTTTGGAGCAAGAGAAGCCAGGTCAATCAGGTTAAGATGATTTTTTTGAACTTCAGATTTATAACACACACACAAACGATATTTATATATACTATGAACATTAATCAATTTTAAACTTTTAAATAAGGGTTCACTAGGGTGGTCGTATGGGACACTGGAAATGTTTCTTAGCATTTTTTTCTGCAACAGAAGTAGTTTATTTAAGTTTGTACTTGTACTATTACCCCAAACTAGGTGGCAGTAGTTTATTTGAGAGAGAAATAAAGAGTTATAAATTAAAAGTTTGACAGTTCTTGGCAAAAGATGGCGGTGTCTATACATCAAGCCAACAACGCGCGATAGTTTAAGCAAAATATAATTAATATGATCGTCCCATCGCATTTGATCCGTGAATACAACACCAAGAGTCTTAAAGGAGCTGTGCAACGATTTTAACGTTGAAAGAATTGGCATCTTCTGCTTTTGATATTGTTCACCTTGTCACAAATGACAGAAAACACACTTCCTTTCATCGAAATGTTGCGATTTCGCCGCGTAATCGCGAGGTAAAAATTAGAATATCCCCCGACCTGCAGCCGCGAGCGGCCGTCATGGGAAACACGCGGCGTGACGTCACTTGGGTAGTTTCAAAAAAGATAGGAAGTTCTGCAAATACCTGCTCAATAAAGGGTATTTTTTTTTCCATAAATATTGTCGTCCCAACAACATAAATGCTTCAAAAACGTAGTATCATTGACAAAAATGTTTGTTGTACATACAGTGTTTTAGTGGCGCCATCTACCCGAGGTGAACAAAACCGTCAGCTCGAGCAGCGTCAGTGGCGTCAGCGGCTAGCACGAGGAGCCGAACGAGCCCGTTGGTTTGGTTTTCCGACGTCTCGACTTCGAACGCCGCCGCTCGGCAATGCCGACTGGGTGCTCTGTTCTCCTGTGTCCTAACCGGACTCCACAAAGCCCTCTTGTCCGTGCTAAAAAGCTCCTGTTCCATCGTTTACCGCGCGAAGAACGTCTCAGGGGTCCGGCGTCCCCGCGTACGGAACGAGCCCCAGTGACTCGCTGTACTCCAGCATCTGGAGCTCGACCTCGTTGAGCTCGCCTCTCCAGCAGCCGGTGGCCATGTTGATCGCGTGTTGCAAGCATGTGGTGACGCGGTCACGTGGTCGTGAGCGGATGAGTTCTTGTCGCTCACTGATGGCGTTAAGGCCGGTTCAGACACTTGCGTTTGAGTGCGTTTGACTGCGTTGCGTCGAGAGCCAAAAGCGAGTCACCGGCACATATGTGCTTCGTATGAGGCGTGAAATCCAATTCAAGGAATCATCTTGGCACGCGATATAAGCAGCAGGGATGTCCTGGTTTCTCGCTGCCGCAACGCAGTCAAGCGCAGTCAAACGCAACTGTCTGAACCAGGCTTTAGAGAGAGGAATTTACCGGAACCCCGCGCCTACTCAAGTGACGTCACTGCGCACGTGACCCGGAAGACTATGTACGAGTTGAGAGGCGGCAAAAACCTGGATCTTTTTCATTTTTTTAAATAAAAACTAGGGTATCCAGGCAAAATCTGTTTTCTGTAGTTCATTGCAGAAGTGTCAGGCATCAACTTCCACAATTATTTAAGCAAAGCCCTGAAATTGTTGCACAGCTCCTTTAAAGCTAGTGAGGACTTCAATTTTATTCGAATTTAAAACGATATCACAAGTAAAAGTAACATTCTTGTTTTTTTGGGTGAAATAAAACCGCTTTTGTTTTATTTTCATTGATTTTTAGAACATTACAGCTACACCACTTAACAAGGTCTTTAAGTGTTTCATTTGCGCTATTTATTAGTTCGTTACAGTTATTACCTGCGAATAGTAAACTAGTATCGTCCGCGTAAATTACATATTTGATATTTTTATTTAAATTCACGATATCATTGACATATAAATTAAACAAGAAAGGACCTAGAATACTTCCTTGGGGAACTCCAGATTCAATTGGTTTTATATTAGAAGAGTGGCCATTTATATGGACGTATTGCTTACGATGTGAAAGATATGACGATATTAAAGTTGATGCCTGTCCACGAAAACCATATGTTTCTAGTTTTTTTATTAACAGATTACAATTTAGATGATCGAACGCTTTACTAAAATCAATAAATATTCCAAGGGTCATTTTTTTCTGCTCAAAGTTGCCCAAAATATATTCTTTTTGCTCTAAAAGAGCGAGCTCTGTAGGATGTATCCATCCTAAAATCCGGAAAGGAAACAAACGTCACAAACTATCGACCAATATCAATGACTTCCCAATGCTGCAAGATACTAGAACATATCACATGCTCGCACCTCACTAACCATCTAGAAGTTCACTCTATAATAACTAAAGAACAGCATGGTTTTAGGAGGGGACTTTCAACTGTAACTCAACTTCTGGAAACAACCCACGAATTTAGTGAATGCTTAAATAACCGTTCGTAAACAGATGTAATCTTTCTAGACCTGGCAAAAGCTTTCGATAAGGTATCCCACGACAAACGTTTAGCTAAATTACAAGCAATTCTTAAATCGGACTCCTTATTGAAATGGTTCGAGATTACCTTAAGGGTAGAAGGCAGTATGTTACATTCAACAATAACGTATCCAGCGTATCACCAGTAACCTCAGGAGTGCCCCAGGGCACGGTTCTGGCGCCTGTGTTGTTTTTAATATTTATTAATGATACTGTGAAAACTATCGATGTTCGCATAAAAATGTTTGTGACAAGTACATAGCGCCCCCTCCAGTGTCACGGTTCCTCGTCGCCAGTGTCACGATCCTTCTGGAACGTGGACGAAGGGGGCCGAAGCACCCGCCGAGAAAAGACGACTCGCAGCCTGGTTGTGAGGGTGGACGATGACTGACCGGGGCGGCGTGCGCTCCTCGGTGTTTATTAGTGCCGTGATCAATGTTGCCCGCCGAGGCTGGCGGCCATCGACGGGTTGACTGGAGGGGGCGCTATGTACATGTCACAATGTTCGCAGATGATTGCGTACTATACTCTGAAGTAAAAACACGTAATGGTCAAATAAACTTAAATAATAACTTGAAAAAAATATATAACTGGTGCAATGATTGGCAAATGGCATTAAATAAAGAGAAATGTGTCAGCATGACGATCTCACGTAAAAAATCCCCACTTGTGTTTGACTACGAGTTGTCCGGACACAAGCTTAGCAGCGTAACTAAATATAAATACCTAGGACTTATTTTCTCTTCGGAACTTAAATGGGACAACCATATCGATTACATAGTAAGCAGAGCCAACAACAAATTATGGTATTTAAAACGAATCTTGAAAGATGCTCCGTCTACCACTAAACTGCTCGCTTATAAAGTTTTCATACGACCCCTTCTTGAATATGCGAGCGTTGTATGGGACCCGTTCACACAAAAAAACATAGACAAATTAGAAATGGTTCAGAGAAGAGCACTTATGTTTGTGTTCAACAAATTTGGATGTAACCATTCCCCTTCAAAGCTAATGTGTCAAACTGATTTAATACACTTGCAAACCAGAAGAAAAATAGCCCGCCTTAAAACCCTCTTCCAAATCATCAACCACTCCATTAAAATTCCACAGGACAAATACGTAACTTTCACGACTAGAACGAACACCAGATTTACACATTTGAAAACGATTATTGAACACCGGTCCCGAATTGATTCCTTTAATACTCTTTTTTTCCCACGCACAACATCGGAGTGGAACAAGCTACCGACTGTCATAATGTTTCTGTTTTTAGGCCAACTCGCACCATAGGTTGCTTTGTAGCGGGAACAGCACTTTAACTATAACTACTTTATCGAGATTGACCTTTTGTTTTATTGGTGCTGCGGGACCTTGAATTTGTAATTGTGCATGTATTGACATAGTTGTTTTTTTCTTTTTTTTTTCAACGTGCTTTGATCCTTGCCTTGTCTGATTTCGATTCTAATCTGTATTTCCTATCGTAGTGTTGTATTGGAACGTGACCGCGTTGTCTTATCATTGTTCATTCTGTGTTCATTTGTGCCGCTCCTATTGTATTCATTCCAAGGAATAATAGTATTGTTAAATAAATAAAATAAAAATCTGGTGTTGGCGGTTGGAGCGCCAGGCTGACAGCTCGCCGAATCTTGGGTAACAGAGTACCACGTGGGAATGGTAGAATTTGAAGGGAGTGGTCGGTCCCTGAAGGGAAAGGAGGCCCCTACGAGTCTACAAAAAGAGTGCCGAGAGGATTCTCGGGAACTGGAATCGATTCGATTTTGGGAGACTGGGGACAAAAGTATGGGGTTTAATTTGGGGATTTTAACTCACTGTTGAGTTGGTTTATGTTGTTTTGTTTCGTAATAAACGTGGCTACACTGGCCACTGTAAAGCTAACCAACGTCGTAATGTGTTCAACAAGATCAAACAACTTTTAGTTTATTATTATTATTAACTTTCCGGGGGTTGTCATTGGGCGAGCACCACCCGGACCAGGACTCCACCCCCATACCAGGAAGGTTGGCTGACGGGGTAATTGAACGCGGGATTTCCGAAGCGTAGGCTAATGACGCGGGGCTTTTGCGACAGGGATTCTACGCGCGGGGCAATCGTGCTACACCCGGTGGGTTAACGCGCACATAAAACACGCGTGACGAAATGTTCCTGCAGCGCGCAATTCGCGTAACGAGTGTCGATGAAGCGATCGTGTCAACGAAACTTCACCTAGACATTCCCAGGACTAATATTTACAAGTTTTCACCCTTACAGCTCGCCATTAAAAATTGGAACATGTTACCAGAAGCCGTAGTCACGATAACAGACCCTCAAACATTCGCCGAAGCTGTTATTGGTTACCACATATGTGATACGCCCATTGAATTCATTCTTCTTTTTCTCTTGTGGCATTATTGTATTGTGTTTCTTGCCATTGTCCCCCACCCCCCTTTTGTAATACCCCTCGTGGGTCTTAAGGGGAACTAATAAATGAATGAAATGAATGAAACGTGTGCCCATGAAAAGTTGCCCAAGAAACGAGTTTCGACGAAATGATAGGGACTCACAAGGAACGCGGGCTACAGAATGTGTCCACCTCCCCCCACCCCCCCCCCCCCCCAAAAAAAAAATATATAAACAAAAACTTATCCATTTCACTCTGGAAGAGTAGCGGAAGCCGGTTGCCGCCGTCGCTCATAGATGGCGGTAGCTGTCCGGAGTGTTGTGTCGAGATTTATTTCTCTACGGACATGAAACTCTATGCATTTTCGCCCAAACGTAGCGTTAGAGGTTTGAACCAGATGCAAGTCTCAAAACTAACTGTTATCTTATTCAAGTTATACGTGATTTTCTTAAATTTTAACTGGGAAAATAGTGACCAACGGACTTGTGGGATACATAGAGCTGAATGGCGCCAGTTACCGAAAACGAGCAAAAACATGTCCCATTTCCCATTAAAATTTACAGAAAATTACTTCTAATTATGTGGTTTAGCCCGCAAGCGCTATTTTTAGGCTGAGAATAATGTATATAAAAAAGTTGCACAAAAAAAAATTGTTTTTATTACGTTGCGGTTTACGAGGAGAGCGGAACGACGGAAAACACGAGCAAGACGCGTCCTCCTAGTGTGAAGCATTCACCACGGAGCCACTTTGCAACCGAAAGGTTCGGGTGAAAAGTCAGGGTTCTTGAGGCGCATTTTCGAAAACAAGTGAAGCGCAGCCACGAAGAAACGGCACTCGGGATTTTATTTCAACGTTCGAAAACCTTGTAAACAGAAGTAAACGCACTTCTTCCAGAAAAAGTACCTCTTTCTAAAAGCAAAGCAAACGGAGGAACGTTCTCGAATTTAGGCTGTTCTCATTGCAAAACATAAACAAACGAAAATAGCTTCGCGCAACATGCTTCAGGTACCCAGTGAGCAAACTATGCATGACTGAAACAAACGGCGACAATTGCGCCACTTGCATTAGCACCTCAGCAACCTGCCCCATTTGAGCAGCAAGGTATAGGAATGGTCCTGAAGGCATTGCAAAGACAAGCTTTGCAAAGGGTTGGATCGATACAAATGAGACTTTTTAAGATGAGCTCCCTGACAGGAGGAGTGCGGGACGTGTCTTTCGGATGCCCAGAGCTCCGTGCCTTCCGTGGTGCTTTGGATGCGAGTGCACGCTTGAGCCTCCCGAGACGCCATCATCGATGGCAGGAAGGTCACGCTGCAGGCGGGGCAACAGCTTTCCCGCAGGTTACGGCACTGTTTCGACACGTTTGTCATCGACTGCCTTGCAACCGCTTATGACGAGACTGACGCCATCTATCGGGTTGTCTTGAAACCTTTGCGATCTACGCATATTTCCTCATTTAAAAAAAAAAAAAAAGGCATAATAGACCATTTTCGGAAATCACCGATTCAGGAGGTTCTGATACCTAAGATATGAAAGTACCTGAGCACATGCTGAAGAGAGCGCGGGCACTCCCTCGACCAAGGAAGCTAGATCCTGCGGGCTGTATTTGTAGTGGCCTAAATCTCCCCCTCCCCTCCCCTCCCCCTTCCTCATTTTTGTGGTGTATCTTTTATTACCCCAAGTCGCACATTGTTTCATCCGGGAAATCATCCAGCCCCGTTTTCCGCGAGGTAGCGCGTTATTTCTAAGACGGTGTCATCATAAATTTGAAATCATTCCGACAATAAAAATTGCCGCATAGATTTGATCTCGCAAAAGCTTCAGTTGCAGATCGGAAGCGTTTCCAGAGCTACCCGACAGGTGGCGCCTGTGTCTTCTCTCGTCTAACTCTCGTTGTAATTAACCGGTCACAAGCCGTTGCAACGCAGTCGGTCGCACGCAAATGTGTCAACCAGTCTTTATGGCTTTCCTATCCTCAGATCAAAAGACCCCAAAGAGTGGCACAGTGAACTCCACACTCATTGACACGGTGAAGAATCATTCAGCTCTGTTTTGCTCGAGATGTCACAGATGGTGCTTTGTTTGCCCAGGCTAAATTTCCTTCCATTGTCACGAAGGGTGCATGTAAAATATGATTGGTTGTAGTTTACAGGCAAAGCGTGTGCCCCAGGTGCCAAGTGGAAATCGGATGACTCGCACAGACTGCGAGGTTGGGAGCAGAAATACAGGCAATAAAATTATGACTGGCGACAAACACGGTCAACATTCATTGTAAATGTCATTTGAAAAACTTAACATTTAAAAATGCTTAAATGGTTGTCCATAGCATTTCCGAAATGTAATCGAGAAATAACTGATAAATGTTTCTTTCATGGTGGAGTAATATGCTTAGAAATCCTCGTTAAAAAGAAAGCACCCAAGATGGGCTCGGTATAAAGACGGTAAAAGTTCAATTACACTATACCGAGGGAAAATATTTTTCCACAACTCAAATGCATAACATTCTATGCTGACTGTTAAAACCAACAGAACACTAGAGAAGACAAAACATAATAAATTCAAACTGAAAATCAAGATCCGCAATAAGATTCGAATAAAAAAATAAATAATTAATGCCACATCAACTTCAGAGAGTGCACACAGGCACAAAAGTTCAGGGTATCTGCCTTGAAAATGAAACAACAGTTTATGGGAAGAAAAAATAAACTGATATGCATTGCCAAATGCTGGAAAACAAACCAAATGTAGTGACAGCGGTTAGGATGAGGTGGCAGTTCCATAAACTAGCATCATCCAATTAAAAAGTTAGGAGCGACGTTCGGTAATCTTCACTAAGAAAGCGGGGTTTATTTTTGACACCTCTTGTCTCGCTGAAGATTGAATTTCTAAAAAATGCTAGTGATTTTGGAGTTAGATAATGTTGTTTCCTAAAACATTTGCATCTTAGCCCAACCACTAGCAACTACGTTCGGGAAGTCTGAGAATTTGGCGATGCTTAGCATAGTTCATTTTTGCAGCGAGTAGAACGCAATTTCCTTTTCTTGGCAGGCACCCCGCTTTAACGCTACAGTTACAGTGACAAAGATTCTCAGTCAAACAATACAGTTGTCCCAGCAAACACAAGGGGGAGATTATTGGTCAGGTCAAAGCACCACTCCTGCCTAACGCAGACACACACTTGTAAGAGGACACCACGCACAAAAAAATACTGCACATCGAAGTGAGTCAAGACGACCTTTGGGCAAGATGGGACGGATTAGAGCGTGCAACCAGAGTCCTTCAATACGCTACAGGCTACAAAACTTCTCCGTACGCCGCCAAACTAGCCTGCACTGCTGGGAGTCTGGCAAACCCCAAGTGTGTCGGAATTTCAAACCCTTTCTGAACGAGCCACCTATGAATCGAGATAATGTGCCATCGCACTGACAGCGTTTCTAGTTAATGAAAGCGTCCTTGGCTCTGTACACTCAATCAGCTGCTAAATCTCATATATTTGCAACAATCTCCGAATTATTATAATTTTTATTGCATTTCTCCTTTGCAGAGCCTACTGCCACTGCGAACCAGTAGGCTCAATCGCCTAGCTTATTTTTGCTCGCAAAAGTATGGATTTCTTTGAAAACAACTGAAAAAAAGCTTATTTGTAAGTTCTCTCGATAGAGATCAATAAAGAATGACTGGTGCTTGCATACGGCGACCAAATTCAGGCGTAACGAAGTTTCGATTTACGAGAAATTGTTTTTGAAAACTACTTGTTTTCACGAATTTGGTGTGGCGCAACGAAAATGCCCCCTCGGAGATAGTAGCGCCCCTAGCGGCAGCTATCGACCCTGTGCCAAGCTTCGACCGAAGTTTCGTGACCAATTTGAAGGACTCTGGTGAAACTTTTCCGCAAGAGCGCCCACCTGTGTAAAAGTACAAAGTGGCAACTTGGTACAGAAAGGACACAGTTCAGAAGACAAAAGGCATCCATAACTGTAGCTCCAGTTGTTGTGTTACTCGCGGTTGCAAATCGACGCCTGGACGGACTTTTAAAGCTGGACAGATCGAAGGCACTCGAGAATACAAGAACTGCTTCTCGGAAGAAGGCCGTAACAACATTTCCCCTAGAAAGTCCCAACAGCAAAATATGACTACAGTCCGAGGAGTTGAGCATCTCGGACGCTCGATAAAAATACGACGGATGGTCTCGCTTATTGGCTACGCCGATGCTGCAAACACGCTTGGATCTTATATAAATATCCCTGCAAATCGATTCAAAACGTTGCCACTGATGATCGAGGGCACCTTTCACACCCGAGTCAATGAAGTAGAATTGCTCCTGTGCAATTGTGATCAATACTACCAGCCTAGAAGTCGAGGCCTGCTCACAACGCCGTCGTTAGTGGATCCACAATCTGCCCCGAGTGGCAGATGCACCCAAGCTCGACGAGAGTCGCCGCAAAGCAGACGACCTGTCCGTCTTGGCGTCGCCGCGTGCTAGCGTCGCGCTTGTTCAGAGACTCTACGAGATGCTCTGGTGGCGTCGCCGACGCGAGTCAAGTTGCGCTGCGTGGATCTGCTGGTGATGACATTCGAGGGGGAAAGGCCTTGTCTTCTAGGTGGTGTTGCTATGATGGCTGTGCATACTCCCCGAGCTTAGGAGCAGGTGCCCGAAAACCCTTGCCATTCCTACGTCGTGTTTCGCATGATCACTCTAAAATCGGAAACACGCGTGCAAAAAAAATCAACCAAAAACTGCACAAAATTCAAAATGCACATATCTAGTTCCAGATCAATTTTCTAAAACCCAACTTCACGCGAGTGTTTACTATATATACAGTAATCACAAACATGCTTTTAACAAAACTACATTTGCAATTCGCAAGTAGCAAAACTCCCATAATTGTAGAATTATCCGAGATCGCGGCGACGACGGAAAAACGACAGGAAGAAGGAAAGAAGTCTCAAGTTCGGGTAATTCTACAATTATCAACATACACCAGCTCACTTGCACCCTCACGTTTTGTTCGTTAACACTCCCAATGTTCCAAAAATAGTTTGGAACAATCTTAACGAGTCCCAAAGTTTGTGCAATCTTGGCTGGGTTTTTGGCACACGTGTTCCAG
Source organism: Ixodes persulcatus (assembly GCA_013358835.2). NCBI lineage: Eukaryota > Metazoa > Arthropoda > Arachnida > Ixodida > Ixodidae > Ixodes > Ixodes persulcatus. The sequence goes on along the minus strand of JABSTQ010009395.1, from coordinate 101,972 downwards.
CATTGAACTTTCGGGGAGCCGAACCCCTACAAGCAGCATTTCTCCTCGGCACTTGGCAAGTGAAAAGTCCGGTTGTAAACTTTCGCTGTCTTTCCTGTTCCCCAGAGGATCCTTCAGGATTCCACTATGCACGAAAATCCGGCAAACTGCAATGTCAACGAGGCAATGTTATAATCACTTCAAGTTCCATTCGCTACAACCACGGTATTCAGATGCCTCTGGTCTAGTAACCCCATTGTTTTCTGCCTTAGTAAAGTTTCCTGGCATAGCTGTCACTGACTGCAGTACCAAGTAGAAAAACATTAAAAGAATCTTACTTTTTTCAAAATAAGTCCTCTAAAGCGTCGTGTCTCATTAATAAAAACACTTCCGTTTCCCAGAAAACTCATTCATAATGATAAAAAAGACTCAAGTTCAAGATCGCAATAATAAAGAACACACATGGTGACAAAGGACACTGCTTCACACACAGACATACCGTAAAATTCCGAGCGAACGCCCACCCAAAATGAAGAGATAAATGGTGAAAAACATGGGGTGGGCTATCTTTGGGGATGTCACAGCAAAATTTTATCAGAAATAATGATAAGAACCGGGGCACCCGCTACAAACCGCGTGACGCGGGAACTGATACTGCAGATCCCGGACACGGCGAATTCGCGTTTCACGATTCGATAAACACGCCGGAATTCACTACAAACTCCTGTGTCACGGGAAAGGATACCGCAGGTTGCAGACGCAGCAGATTCGCGCGTTTCACAGCGCGATGGACCCGCGGAAACCCGCCGAGAGCTCGCATCTCACGGGAACGGATACCGCGGAAACCGATATTGCGTGCGCAGATCGCGGACGAAAACGCGGGAATCCACTGCAAACCCGCATGTCACGGAAACAAATCAAGCAGATCGCGGCCGCAGCAGAATCGCATAACAACTCACGCGTGTTACAGCTAGGAATCAATATCGCGGGCAAAAACACGGGAATCCGCTAAAAACTCGGGAACGGATAGCGCAAAGACATAGTTGCAATGACATAGACAAAGCCACAAAGTCTTTTCAAACTGTGTGCGAGCTTCTAGGGCAAAAATGGATATCATCCTAGGTCTCATCGCATGCTCCTCATCCGATTTCGTTGGTTTGCCGCGTAACGCCGGAAGCGTGCATCTGGTGGTAAAGTTTGCTGCTAGCAAAGGCTTGCCCATAGCTTGACGGAAAGTTTCCAGACAAGAGGCATCCGAAAACCTTGCTGCAACGTATCCTGCAAGCAGAACGACTCACCGCTTGGACCGGTCCCTCTTGAGACTCGGCTGGTCCTTTTGGAGTCCTGGGAGGGGAAGGGGAGCGACGCTAGTACGGCAGCGGTGCTTCAAGAGCACAAACTCCAACAGCTCGTTTTCGTATAAAATACATTAACTGCAGGACTCAAATGCCCCAAGTGAAAGGGGGCCTTCGAGCAAGGTGGCATTAAGAAAAGAGCAGGAAACAAAAAAGTAAACATTCCTTACTCCCAATGGTTGCAAGCATGAGAGCCAAATCCATAGACTCCTCCAAATGTCATTCTGTGCCCAGTGTCAATTAGTGTGTTCCCCAAAACTTGGGTTCACGCCCAACTCCTGCGATTCGATAACCTGTCTCCGTTGAGTTTTGGAATTACAGGATTTACTCGCATAATGAACACACTCCCTACAACAAATACCAATAATTGAACTTTTTTTTTCTCTACCCCACATATTGAACGCATTTCCAATTTTCGGTTCTGCGAGTTTCGAACTGCGTCCAACTTAGCTAGCCACCAAGCCCACCAAGCCAATTTTCTCCTGCCGCCAAGCGGTCAAGCTAAGTCAAGCCAAGCCACTATCGTAATGGCTGCAAGTGCGTAGTTGCGGAAGTGATCAACCTTGAAACCGAGTGGCACGCACACTTGACGAAGCTTGGGTCTAGGAATTGCCCAGCCCCGAACATTCTTCGCTTATCGGATACATTGATGTCAACAAACATGCCGTCGTCTGTGGTCCGCTTTCGGACAGCGAAATCGTGAAAGTGGTTAGGTCGCATCGCTCTCTGTGCCGAGTGAGCTTCGTAGAGCGCTTTTCCTTCGACAAAAGGCACGTTCAAAGCGCCCTATAAAGGTTCGCAACTTATAAAGCATGGCTACTGCGCTGCGCCCACGACCAGCCGTGGGTGCGCCTTCGTCAGTGGAGACTTGCCACAGTGCCTTGCCGTGTCATATTGGCACCTAATATAACATTTGCACCAAGTGTGTAAATGCAAAAATTTTACCCTGCGTAATGAACGCACCCCCCAAATATGTGTCAATTTTTCGGGAAAAAAAGTGTGTTCATTATGCGAGTAAATACGGTACACGAGGCACCAACGAAAGCATCGCCTGCTAAATGTAGCAGAAAGAGAATGTATGTCCCGTCCTTGACATTGCAGCTCCTCATTTCATAGCCACTCTCCCCACCCCCCTCCAAACAAAGTGACTCACGGGCCCATTTTCTTTGAGTTCTGCTCTGACTCGAGTATTTTCTTTGGGGAGATCTGAAAGAGAAAAGTGACAAGTTGTAAACACAATGGTCTGGATTCTTAAACCATTGTATCGGGTGCATGCACTCAAAGCTCAGAGTAAGTTTAGTTCAGAAATGTAGTTTTACAACAGGGCTCGTCAAACCAAACACTAAAAATATGTGCATCTTTTATTGCAGTAGCCAAAGCAAATACAAAAACAAGACACCTGCCACATGGCAAGAACCTTACTTCAACAGAATATACGGCACTAGTGCAAGTTCCAGCAAGAGCGGGAGAAGTATAATGAGAGCCATTCTAAAAAGGACCATCCATGCCATACCTGCAACATAAAATTAGAATTCCATGCTTTACAACCGTATTCAAACACCTTTGGCAAAATGGTTTAAAGGTTTTCCAATTGCAACAATTCATAACTCAATTTGATGTGGCAGGAAGTTTTCTTGTTTCACTCAAGCGCCTTGGGAGTCATAAGAACCAGGAACCCACATAACAAGCTATAGCTTTGAGGTCATCCTAAATTTGAAATTCTATATATTTATTTATCTATTTATGCAACATACACTAACGTATATCGCAAAATATATATATATATTAATATTTATCGATTTATGCAATATATAATATATATTGCATAAATATATATGGATTCCTGAGCGCAAAGCTAGCAATGGCGGAATGCGCATGATAATCATCCACATTCCGTCATTGCTAGTTTTGCTAGCTTTGCTTCACGAGTGGTAACTTTGGCGCGCCCCCGAGTTTCCCACGAGCTTCGAGTCATTCTAAAAAAAAGTCGATTTAGTGGTTTTTGATGACACTCAGTAAGTTTCTAATTGGAACCATATGTCTATTTTCACCCATTTAAAAAGTTAATTAACGAATTTTAATTAATCAGTCGACTTATCGCGAGGATTAGCCACCCTTGTAATGTCCCCCTGGCTGTATAACTCACCTGCACAAACCGCATTAATGCATCTTTTACGAATGTTTTGTAATAAATCTGTTCGAAATAAAATGGAGCACTCGGTATACCACTGGCAACTCCAGTGAACTATAGGGAGCGCGCTGGTCAGGCAAAATGGTGGATGAAAGGAGGTCATTTTCATCATTCGGCACGCAACACATGGTAGATTTCTTGCGTTGCAGCGTAGAATCAGTGTTAAATATAAAAGCAAGGTCCTTTTTAAATGGTAAAATCCTTCTAGTTGATGCATAAGAGTGACACGGTGGAAGCATTAAAAAAATGACTGAGAACAATGTTTTTTGGTTTTTTTTTCGCCTGTTCGATTTGTGCATTTGACCAAAGCTAAACATCTGGCTTATTTTTTAAGCACTAAACTTTGCAGAATAGAAGATTTGGAAAATCCCCGAGCCTTTTTGTACGGTGACAAACTATTGCAAGACAACTAAGTATCATACTCCGGAAGATTGTCAAAGTGCGGAGAAGGGTTTGCACTGGCTTTGTCCTCCGAATAAAAAAAGTTCAATTCATGCAACATCCCACCAGTCATTACTCGATCCCATGTGTTGGGCACTTTGTCGAAGAAAGACTTGCAGGAGCAGACACTTGCCCTTTTGTGGAGCACGTCGTCAAAGTTCACCTCCCTGAAGAAAGGTTCCCACTTGAGCTGGTGCAGCGACTGGAGGCGCTTCTGGGGCAGCTTGCACAGCAGCTGCGATCCAGGGAGGAAGGAGAGGACCCACTTCAACAGGAACCACTTCTCCAAGAGTTGTCTCCCTCCCAAAGAGAGCACGAGAAATGCCACCCACATCCACACGTCCGTGGGCAAAATATAACACCACCAAGTAAACTATAGTAGGTCCTCTTTATCGTAAAACTTACGATATGTATAGCAAACTTATCTATGTACAGTGCTCACCAAACTTGTCTGGAACAGACGGACAATGTCTTATCTCGTAGGAGCGCTCTCCCAGCAGCAGCTCAAGAATTACTCCACGACGCAGTGCTCAATGGAACAGACTGAGCAGGGGAGGCCGCTTGCTCAGGCTCAAAATCCTAACTTGACCGTGGATACCGCAGCCATTTTGCCGGCCGGGCAATTCATACTTATCACCACCTTTTTCGCACGACGATGTGAGGTGACTGTCGAAACAGTCGGTGATTGGATGATTCAATCAGTAGCACTTGATGTATAAACCGAAGAAGCCATCTAGTGACTGACAGGCAGTCCCTATGCAGCATAGGCCAGGGGGGTGGCGAAAACTGTAGATACCCTTGCAGGTAAAATTGCTACGTTATACCTACTCCAGAGGCGACTTCGGCCTCGAGCCTTCCCCTGCTCAGACTGTTTCATTTGGCAATACCTCACTGAGAAGTTTGTCAGCTGCCTCCAGGATAGCGCTCCAATGAGATAAGACACCGTTCGCGTTTCCTGGATAAGTATGGTGAGTACTGTAAATTAAGCAAAGTTGAAGTGTGCTTGTCACAGAGGTAACCTTACTGGCACGGTGAAGACATCATAGCATATGGATATTCGCCAGAGATTGCGTCCAGCCGAGACGTCTAGGGACAAGCCGCAGGCAGGCTGCTTCTCTAGGACTACGAGGCATCCCGAGCAAAAAACAAAAGCAGAGGGAAGCGCACCTTGCGAACAACTTTTCTGGCGGGGTCGGAGAAGCCCTTGGGGAGCTCGTAGCTAGTGTCTGCCACCAGCTGCTTCATCTGCACGTGGTCTCCGCAAGGCTCCACAGGGTACTGCAGAGTGATGCAATGCAGTGAAGTAGCAGTGTATGTAAAACATGCACTTCAACTTTCTCCCATAATTACCTCGTATGAAAGATTCCGGTCATTTGTAAACAGAAATTAGGCTAGTAGTACAGTTAAAACTCATTCTGACAAAGGTGAGAGAAGCTGCAAATTACTTAGTTAATCAAAAATGACATTTTTCGGGCATTAAATTCAATAAACCTTGTTTTTAATGTAATGGCATTCAGAGATCTACCGTGATACCACATTCCCGCAGTGCTCATGCGCTGAAAATGCGATTTACATGCATGTGAATTTAGTTTGTGAAGACAGCCCGTACCACTAGTGGGTGAAGGAAACCTTAGAGTCCTTGAGGAAAGTAATTAAAATTTTTTATAAGACACCACATTCCGTGCCCTTGCAAGGGTTAGCCAGGGCTCGCATTGAAGTCCACATACCCCCCAGAGACGCGAAATAGTTTTTTTTTTTCCTCGATTTCTGCATTGTCTTTGAGGTTGCACGCTTCTTTTTCTTCAGGGTTTCATTTCACGGCGACGCAGAAGTCACTGCTAGAACAAACCCACGGCAGTGTCATCTCTTTATAATATCTAGCATCCGGCGTGATGAATGAAACAGCTAGCGCCACCTGATATAATGGACTAAAAGTATTGAGTCTTTTTTTTTCCGTAAAAACAAATGTAGGGTCGCGCAATCTTTGTTGGCCTGCCAGCAACAATCTTTCACGCATTTTTTAAACAAGATACACCTGAAATTACCTCTTTTAGCATTAATTTTTTTACTTGAATGCTTTGTTAGATTGAGTTGACGGTCGAATTTATTTAGTTATTTTTAGTTCATAAATGCATGGAGCCCTATGGGAACCTGTAGGGAAATTAGAATTTTTTCGTTAAATCTGGAATTTCGTAAAATTGGGCTTTGTAAAAACAACTTTCAACTGTACCGACATTAAAGCAAGTTTCACAAGCAGGAAAAGCACATTGTTAGAAAGGTATTGACATCTACCCAGAGCTGCCGAGCAACTATTTACCATATTTACTCGAGTAATAGCCACACTATTTATGAACAAGGCCCTTGCGTCTGCTTTCCTGTAAATCACATATACAGCCAATAATCGCGTTGAGCATAAATAACATAGCGAAAAACTAGATTGAGTACACGATTCTCCATACAAATGCAATCTTCACAGATGGTATCTTTGCGCGAAGGCGTTATCTTTGTCCTGTAAACCACTGGAATCATGCTGTCGATCGCGGTGATTGGCAAGCCGTGTGCTCTGCAGAAAAGCGAACCCTCAGGTTTTCTTCATAAACAGTGCGGATATTACTGGAGTAAATACGATAGTTAAAAGCATTTAGGTTATTGCAATCGGCTACAATTTCACTGAACACTTCCCACGTCACAGTGAAATCGTGTAACTGTAACTTACCGTAAAATACCGAGCAAGCACCCACTAAAATATAAAGATAACCGTTAAAAAAAAGGGGATGGGTGCATGCGAGGTTATCAATTTTACATATACTGTAAACGACTTAATATTCGCGGGCTCAACTTTTCGCGAATCGGGCCAAAGCTGAAAATTTGAAATTATTCGCGGGTTCTAATTTTCACGAATCGAGTGTAGCTTCCGTAGCGTTCACATATTGCCCGAATTGTTCGCGGGACGCATTTTTCGCGAATTGTAGGCTATTCGCGAAAATTAGGTCCCTGCGAAAATTTTGTCGTTTACAGCATATGTACTGTGCATATTTTTTCAGATGTCTGAAATTTTAGGGGTGGGAGCTTAGTGCAGAATGGGCAGATGCATGGTATTCTAGGGTATTATTAATATACTAATGAATGCACATTGATGTAGTCTTAACATCAAAGCTATGCACCCTCATTGCATCAAGCTCCGCATTGAGCAGAGTGTTGAATCGTAACAAAACCGTGCTAATACCCTTTTTTCATTTTCAGAAATCAAACTGTTGGTAAGAGAGATCTCAGTACACTTCGACATCACATTAAAGGTGACTGGAACATAGAACACGGCGGTTTCTTTTTGCGGACTATTGTAACTTTAACTAGGTACATCTTGCAATTAAGTCCCTAACTTCATTACATATGAGCTCGAGCAGCCGTAACTCGATTACTGTAACCTTTAGAGATCTGGGAGGTTGTAACGCAGACACGCAATGACCGCAGAAGCAACCACAAGGAAGTGAAGCAGACGCACGCGTCCCACAAGCAGGGTGTACATCATGATGCCCAGGGACCACCAGTCAGCCGCATGGCAATACGGCTGAGCTCCAAGCACTTCGGGGGCTGCGACGGAAACAGGAGACAAAGAAATAGATTAACTTGCTTCTCATTTCTTCAGACGTAACACCAAGTGGCACTATCTGGGTCTGGAATGAGAGTTGGGCACAACCCACCGCTCATCGGAGATTCAACCGCATTTTCAAGTCTCATCTATCGGTCTCTCCCTAAAAGTCACAAATAGTGCTTCACATATGAACAACTGCCCTTCCGGTGAACTGGCCAAGCATAGAATTGGATCAAGTCAAGCCTTTGCAGACAAGTCACGCATTCACATATCCTTTCCACGGAACACATGTCTTTTCCGTGGAATCATAACAAAGCTTTTCTTGCACCTGTGCTAAGCTAAACAACAAGTTGCTAAAACTGCAACTCATTATGGCGAACACGAAGAACGTCGCAGACTCGTGCACCGTGTGACAAGATACTAGTTACAGATATGAAGAATGAATTTCTCGACTGGTAACACATAGTTCATTAGTGTCATTACCATATAATGATGCAATAGCGTAAAGTCAACCGAGTGAGCTCACCCATGAACTGCATGGTCCCGCAGACGGTGTGCGCCCTTCCGCAGTAGCTGAGCCAGCGAGCCAACCCAAAGTCAATCAGCTGTACATGCCCTGGTCAGTGGGAGCAATCACTTGTCAACAAACAAATTCAATTCTGCTCACACTGCAGCAGCGCCACAGGAAAGGCCACTTGTAGCAAGTGGTACTGTAGTAAACTGCAGCATAGTTGCACAAACCCCGTATGGCAGCATGCAGTAGACCATGTCGTGCAAGCCACCCCCCACCGTTGTATCAGCAGTCTTCTATAAGTACCTAAGTTTCCTAATAAATCTGACAGAGTGAAAAACACTCTGTACACTGCTATTAGATGCCAAGCACGACACACACACACAGAAGAGTGTAGCGTCTTGAAATCCCGACGAGGACAAGTGATAGCCCCACTAATGCTCATAAGGATAACTAAAAGGAATCCTAGCATGTGCACTGAAATGCTGAATTGGACAAAACCCACTCACCATCCTCATCTAGAAGCACATTTTCCATCTGAAACAGAATAAATTGGTGGAGTCAGCCAGAGAGAAAAGGCAGAGGCATTGCAATTGAAAAGCAGTGGCACCAGAATGAAATGCAACTGTAATCGTTTCACTGATTCCAGTTTTAGGTTGTTAGTATTTCCTTGTTTATCAATTCACTCTGCGTTCTTGGCAGCTTTTTGGACTTGTTGCATCTCTATGCAACAATATTTTATATTTGTATAGAGCACTATGTGCATTGTTTAAATCATTCTCTGCAGGCTGTATTGCCCAACATCTTCAATGCTGGGCAGTTTGCAATTTTTACTTTAGGAACTAATTTTCTTTATTCGCAAAAGTTTGCATGCACAACTAATCGTGTCACGTGTTGGTGTTCACTCATATTTTACAACTGTAGCTCTTATAACAACCAGAGCATGGGTTGGCGGTAATAATAAAGGGAAAAATTAACATTGTGAAAATGCTCCTAAGTAACCTGGGTGCATCTCTTGATCAACTTCTAACAGAGTCAACAAACTTGTTATTAAAATACTTTCGAAGCTACATGTCTCATCCCCTGAATAAACATTGTCAAGTGCAACCTTTAAGCCTAACCGAGGTACTACATGTAAGGTTGCAAGGTTTACTGGTGGCCATGCAGAGATGACAGCACCCTTTTGGCCACAAGTAAATAATGGGCGAACTACTCTCTTTCTCTGCAAACGCTATTGAGTGCGGTGCTCTGAGAACAATTGTCGGCTCTAGGTCTATCTAGTTTCAGAAATGCGCTTGTTTGAATACACTGGGAAAGAAAATGTTAGAAACTGAGGTCTCACCTTGAGGTCCCTGTAGATGACTCCGGCACAGTGCAGGAAGTCTACAACACGGAACAAGTGGCCAATAAAAAGAGATGTCACTCTGACACCCTAGTACGCCATACATAAAAAAAACTGAAGAAAGCGCAACTAACTCAAACTTGTATGTCGAGCATGATTTAAGATCTGTATAGGCTTGAGAACTTTGATGTGTTTCCTTATTGTTATTTTTAGGGGCGAAGCTCCTTAGGGGCTAGCCATGTCCGTATGTCCGTCCGCCGTAGGCCGGCGTCGGGTGCTCGTGCTTCTGCTCGTGAGATCACGTGCTCACGAGCACGTGAGCACATGCTCACGTGCTCGTGTAGGGCAAAAAAAAAATTGGAAAAAAAAAAAGAAAAAAATTATGAAAAAAGAAAAAAAAAAAAGAGTAGGGGGTTCTGAGATGCCATCCCATCTGTCTGCTTACAACAAGAATAAGAAGAAAACCACACATTCTCCTACTGACATGAATGAAAAGGCTCTGCATGCTGCGGCTCGGCGTCTACGCAGACAAGCACCACCAGAGCTTCGCCCCAAGCAACATCATTCACCACGTGGAGATGCGGTCAATTTTTTTTTTAATTTTTAGTCTCAGGTTGTTGTTGTTTGCCTTGTAGGGGTACCGAAGGCTCGTCAAGCTGCATAAAAGAGGCTTTTTCCCTCAAAACCCTGCTCGCTCGTGATGGAAAATAAACAATGTTTCAATGTTTTATTATTGTGCTGTTGCAATTCATTTTGCGAGTAAAAAAACAAAAAAAGACCCTTCTTCCTTTGAGAAGACTTTCAACACCGAGGGGTTGTCAACCCCTCGTCAATTACAGTTTACGAGGCAAATTTAGGGGTGCCACATTTGCCTGCACATGATGCACACATGTAGTGTATCAACATGTCAGGAAACAAAATGTTGACATATAATGCTCGCAGTTATTCTGTTTGTCCTTTACCGTGAGAAAAAAGGATGCCTAGCCGGGGAGGGGTGGGACCACTCACCCAAGACTAGAGCCAGCTCCGCGATGAGCAGCCGCACAAGTTTCTCGGAGAAACCGCCCAGTGCCTTCCAGGCAAGACGCAGCTCCCCGTGGGGGACGTACTCCGTGACTGCGGGAACATTCGCACGCACGACGAGTTTTCTCAGTCAATAATCTCCCAAGAAAATCTCAAAAGGTCTCTCTTACATCAGTCAAATGAAACTGAGACTAAAAAAATAGTGCTGTTTCTTTTGTTTTCCTTTAAATGAATTTTAAAAGCGTTAGCCACTGAACCAGTTATTAAAGAGACCATAAAACAATTGGGTTAAAAACAAAATAGGCGCATTTATGAGACAAACTAAACAGGGAAAGGACCATATCTTTAGGTACTGGATACTCTGTTGAGATACACCCTCAGTGTCAAGATTCCTATAACAATTACTACTATTGTGAAATACCGGGGGAATGCCCATCACACTTTCACAGAAAACTGGATTAATTTGGACATGGGTGCTTGCCCGGTCAAATCAGTCGCTGACTCAAGTTGTGCTAGCTTATCCGCTATTTCGCAGGATGATAGTACACAGTTCAAGAGGCACTAAAGAGGAAGGTGTGCAAAAACCTGTATGGAAACAAACACTAACAGTGAAATTATACAAATAATGTGGGAAGCCAGTACAAGAACCGTTTGAGGACCGTGCAAGGCACGAGATGGGGGTACATCACAACTGCCTCTGACAAAATTTGTTGCAGTGATCGAGACAGAGAAGAAATGCATGTATGATTGGCAGGTAAATCAGTTCGACATAAGGTGCCAGGTGCCGACGGCATACGGTACTTCTCAGCAAGACACCAATGCAATATTTTACCACAACAGTTTCTCAATGCAAAGCCAGGAAGTTCTTTTTCAAATTAGCAGTGTTGTTATGGACTTACTCTATCAGAATAATTTTACTGGAATGATCTTCAGTTCGTCAAAGCCTTCAGGATATCATACATTTCAAAATTCCCTCCAAAGACATCTTTTGTATGGTGAAGCGAAGCTTTAGTATCGTCAGGAACATTTTTCTGTCTTTCACTTTAGTTCGAAAGGTGAGCATTTGCTGGTGAGCGAAGAAAAAGGTGCATGCCTTACCTATGAAGAGCTGCTTCCGCTGTCTGCCAGTGGTGAGTGCAGGGAACCACAAAGGGGTGCCGACCCAGCACTGCCTGTAAAAAACACAAGCAAAAAAAAAAAAAAAGAGTTCATGATGCTGTTGACAACAAGTGGTGCTCTTTTAGGGGCGAAGCTCCTTAGGGGCTAGCCATGTCCGTCCGTTCGGTGCTCTCATGATGATGATGAAGTGATGATGATGATGATGAGTGAATCTCATGATGATGATGATGATGATGATGATGATGATGAGTGAAAATAAAAAAAGTTATGAAAAAAAAAAAAAATGTTTGCGCAGTCGACAGGATTCGAACCTGTACGGGGAGACCCCAATCGATTTCTAGCCCATCGCCTTAACCACTTGGCCACGACTGCGGGGCGAGTAGGGGGCTCCGAGATGTGGTAGTAACTCAAGATCTGGGGATATCATGGATGAAACGTTGCATGTAGCCGCTCAACATCTATACAGGAGAGGGCGCTGCGTCAAATGCGTATATAATCGCGTTAAACTTTGCATGCATTGGCTCAACGTTTATAGACGAGAGGGCGCTGCGGTCAAATGCTCAAATGCGTATATAACCACGTTCCCTACCACACATTCTATTTCTGCCATGGATGAAAACGAACGAAAGGCTCAGCATGCTGCGGCTCAGCGTCTACGCAGACAAGCACCACCAGAGCTTCGCCCCAATCAACATCATTCACCACGTCGAGATGCAGTCAATTTTTTGTTCTAACTTGAACCTACTAGTAGCCTAAATAAAATTTTTTAAGTAGAAGTGAGAAGAGTTAGGTCTGTCTCAAGATACAATTTGGAATGTCCATATACCTGCATACTAACAGACTGCGAGACCAACTAAATCCATGGTTTTACTATATACAACTTTTATTATAATGCTAGAAAAAACAACTATTAAAGTTCTGAGAAATGCCAAATACTGATGCCTGAAAAAAAAGAAAAAAAAAGGGTAACATTTTTTAGTATGAAACTGCTTAACCCTTTAAGTGCCAGCCAGTTTTCGAAAAAATGTAACCAAAATGCAATTTTTTTTTATTGCACACATTGATAGAAGAATTCTTCATTATTTCAAGCATGTAAGACATGGGCATAAAAGCTTAACAACTGAAAACCGAAACTTATCTAATCTTAGACCATACGAGGCAAAAAAATTAAAAAATGGGAACTGAGACGACATCAGAAATTCCGTAGTTGAAAAACAAAGTTCTAAAAACTGGAAATGCAGACTTCTACATCTGTTGGAGAACTCCATAATCCTTCAGAACTGTGCCCTCGTGTGGTACACCTCGAAGCATGGGATGGCGCACAATCCCACGCCACAGTCCTTGCACCAGTAGCGCGTTTCTTTGCGCACCTTCTTGTCCACACCACCTCGTGCCTTGCAGCACACGACGCACCTTCGTGTTGGCAGCTCCTTTCCAGGCGTCGCTGGGATGTAAGACAAAAGTGTCTGGCGGTCAGACGCAGCAAGCTGGTGTCAGACGGCCTGCCTCTCTTGAGGGTGCGGTTCGGATCGTGGTACTTCTGGACCATTCCTTCGACCAGCGCCAGCCGGAACTCCAGGTGGCTCAGTTTCCCGCCTTGTTTCTGGTAGAGCAAAAATGCGTTAAAGACTGCCATGTCCAGGAGGTGACGGAAAATCTTCTTGTAATAAATTTTTTGTCGGCCTCTGGTCGTAGGGTAATAGGAGAGCATCTGATCACTCTTGTCAACACCACCCATGGTGTGGTTGTAGTCGATGACTACAGCTGGTTTCGAGACCGTCTCTTTCTTTCTATTTACCATTTCTGTCATGGTGGCATCATGCACAGTGGACAGCAAAGTCACAAGCTTTTTATCCTTCCACTGGAGTGCCATGCACTTTCCACGCTGGTATGCCACAATATCTCCCTTTTTGAGATTAGCATCTTTTAGAGGTGGCATATCTTTGCGGGATGGTCGCACAGTGCCGTAGACGTCAGTCTTGCGGCTCAGAAGCTTTTCAACCAACTCCGGCGACGTGTAGAAATTATCCACAGTAAGGCAATAGCCCTGGTCCAGCAGTGGCTCCATTAGCCTCATGACGACTTTCGTCCCCATGGCGCTTGCCTGATCGTCGACGTCAGTGCCCTTGCCTGTGTAGATGACGACGTCCCATATGTAGCCGGATGCTGCCTCACACAGCACATAGAACTTCACGCCAAAGCGGGACCGTTTTAGCTGAAGGAACTGTTTCCAGGAGAGTCGTCCCTTGTAGAGCATGAGGCTCTCGTCGATGGATATATTCTCTTCCGGCATGTAGCTTGCTTTGAAGCGGTCCTTCATGAGCGACAGCACCGGCCAGATCTTGCGAAGTTTCTGACGAGCTTGCCCCACTTCACCAGCGTCATCTTCGTTGTTTGCGAAGTGGAGAAACTTCATGAGCAGAATAAATCTGCTCTTACTCATCACCTCTCCAAACACTGGGGTTTCAATCACTCTGCGCTTTGACCAATACCACTCGACAACTGGCTTGTCTACTATTCCCTGTAGAAGCAGCAGGGCGAAGAAGACTTTCATTTCTGCTTCCGTCACCGGTTTCCACGCCTTCACACGGGAGCCCCTTGAGATCGGCGCGGTCGCTAAGTGTTGATCGGCATACCTGTTTGTCTCCATGACGATCTGAGTCATTACGTCCGGGCTCAGCAAGAGTTCCAAGTACCCAACAGCGTCGATTGTGTCGTGTTCGTCGAGACCAGTGGAGACGCCCGGCGTGGCAATAAACGGAAAGCGGGGAGGAGCTCGTGGAGGATTTGTCGTGTCCACCTTTGTCCAGTCCCGCGCCGAAGCAAGGACCTCATCGCCGCTAAGGTCCGAGTCACTTGAGCTTTCAAACTCTTCCGCGGACTCCCCGCTTCCGTCGCTATCGTCTAGCGCAAAGTCATCATCATCCGAACTAGAAAACTCATCATCAACTAAAGAAATGCGCTTCCGAGACGAGCGACGCATGTCACCACTCGAAAGAGACGCCATTTTTAAAAACCCATGTTGCCGGAGGAGCACGATAGATTCTCAAAATGAAGCCAAAATTAGCGAAATTTCGGTTCGCTTTTCCTCCTGGTGGCTAGCGGGAGAACTAGTTTCACGTAAAAATAGACTGGACGAGCGTGCCTCGTCGCTGGCACTACCGATACGGGCTGAAACGAGCGGACGAGCGACGCTCGTCCTCGGCATTTTCGGGACGAACTCCGTGGACGAGTCAGACTCGTCCTCGGCGTTTAAAGGGTTAATTGCAAAACGAAGAAACTTCTTAATTTATTGTAAGTCAGGCAGAAAAAATAAAACATGAAATGCTGAAATCAACTCGTCTCTGCCCACACTGTGAAGAAGTAAGCACAGGCTTTGTTTGCACACAGTGCGGTCACAAACAAGGCAGGCGTGTGACGTGCACAACACACAAAGGAGGAAGGTTTGTGAGGAAAGCAGACAGCGACCTGAATCGTGACTTCGTCCTTGCACTGCTGGATGGCCTGCTCCTTCACAATCTGGGCCTTGGAGAGCACCTGGCAGCAAGAGAAAGCAGATGGGGTGAGAAACCGAGCAGACGCCATTTCCAAAGTGGTGACAGTCAGACGCTAAGAAAGATAGCATAGTAAGGTTTCTATGCAGACACGGAAGGTCCACACAAACAGGTGTTTGAAGCAATGCAATGCTGCGAGAGAGTTTAGTTTGAGTAACAAAGACCCGAGAGTGAAAAAGGGAAGGGACAAATGCGAAACAGACGAAGTCAAGCTTGTCAAATCACAGTTGACCTGGTTCACTACAGACAGACAGAATATGTAGAATAGAAACACACATGACGTCACAACAAAGAGTGAGGTCAAGAAAACCTAACTGGGGCACTACCGAACAGACTCCGCAAAAGCCCAGAAAATTTTCTCCTTATTCAGGAGGTTCTCAAGCTTGCTATTGCATATATTGCAGGAGTCTCCAAACCCCCGCAAATGGTTGTGGTTTTTCCAGTGACGCCCGGCCTGCTGTTACAAATGCAAAAAATAGTGTGAATAAAAAATGAAAGCCGTTTACAACTCCCTGTAACGCCGAATTGGAGCGCAGCTCTTGAGGAGGAGGAGGAGGAGGAGGAGGGAAGGGTACTCAGGGGAGGGTATACCCCTCCTCATCCTCCTCCCTCCCCCTCATCCTTCAATCTCCTCCGGGGGGGGGGGGGAGGGGTCACGTGATTTGCGGGGGTCACGTGACTTCGGGGGGGGGGGGGGGGGGCTCGGCTCTCGCACGGCATCTCCTCCAGGGGGGAGGGGGGTCACGTGATTTGCGGGGGTCATGTGACCTCGAAGGGGGAGGTCACGTGACCTGGGGGGGGGGGGGGGGGGGGCTCGGCTCGCGCGGTGCATGTCCCAACATGCACCGCTGGGGGGGGGGGGGGGGCTCGCGCGGTGCATGTCCCAACATGCACCGCGCAATTACGCCGAGCCGGAAACGGGCGCCTAAGAGCTGCGCTCTAAAATAAAGCCGTTTACAACTCCCTGTAACGCCGAATGGACTACTTCCATAAACCCCTGCATGCAACACGGCGCGCGTTGCACTCTGGGAACTAGTTGGCCTGGGAGGAGAGTGGCATGGTTTCGGTTTCGAGCGACACGTCGACAAGAGATTATACAGAGAGCGTGGACTACTAACGGCCGTTATCTCACATTTTCTGGTCCCGAGAGCATCTTTTTTGGTCTCTAAACTAACCTAAATGGCCAGACCTCGACGCTATAGCACAAGCCCGAGACGTATAGCTTGTCTTAACACATCCTTGGTGTATTTTTTGTACACGATTGAGCCTTTTTGTTAGCGTTTCGAGATATATGTGAACGAGCCAGTGCTGGGAATCTCGACGCTGCATAGCTCGGATATCTTGCTTGTGCACGAGTCAACAAGCTCTAACGACCAATAAGTTTGCATACATCGAGCTCGCACCTGGTAAGGAAGTTTGTTTGTTTTGCGCGTCCATAGACGAAATATAATTTTTTTTGCAATTACTGTTTTTCTTAATACGCCTGAGTACGTGAGGTGAAACTCGGAGGCGCCATTGAAAAGCTCAATTTGTACACACTTCTTATCTCTTATCTGTACTGACCCGCAGCACTGCACGAAGCTAAGTCCCCACCCGCTTGCATTCCACTAATATTCAACATCGCGTATGCACATAAAGTTATCCTGCAATCATATAGGCACATTCGCACATACAAACCGTTTTAAGAAAGCAAAAGTCGAGCAGTTGTGTGAAGAATGCCGCACCGTTCGCCGGAAGCGTGCTGGACGGGCGTGAACCCCTATGCGGTGTGCCAAACGAACGAAATTATTCAAAGCGCATTTGGCGGTTGCTAATGGCCGTAATATTTGTTCTGCGTTTGATTTCTTCCTGGCTGAGTATGCCGAGATAATTTCAGACACACCGTTCAGACACAGATCTTGGGCGTCAGTAAAAGCTCGTCCAAAAAGGCTTAACGAGGAGTAGGGGACGCTTGTTAGAGCCTCCGTCGTAGCTAGCTGATCTCAGCATTTGCGAAAACCTAATCTCCTATCAGCATAAAATTTGAGTGGGCGATATATGATGATACGAGGAAGACATCATAGTAACTTTTGTGCAGTAGCGAGGTCGTATTTATTGAGTTTCCTTAAACGCTCATGCGTCAACGCTGGGCTCAACTTCGATACTCCTGTGAGGATGCGGCTTGCTTTTCGCCCAATGAAGTAACAAGAAGCGGACGTTTGGAAACAAAATACGTGTAAGGCTCAAGGCGACCAAATTTCAGTTGTAGTTCACTGGTACTAGACGGGAATATTGAAATTGAGCTCAAAGATGCACCCGTGTGTAAGGTGACTAAGCCACGTCTTACTACGTTTGCATACGCACGCACAATATCCGGTGTTTCGGGAACCAAGGAAAGTGCCCCAGTCTTCGTTTTGTATCGCTCGAGAATATTGTACATTTGTGAAAACTCAGATAATCGAAAACGCAAGCGGCGCATTCGGTCACGGCGTGATAGCATGAAATGAAGCTACTCAATCGAAACCGAAACTGAGTGGCCAACTAGTTCCCAGAGTGCACTGCGTGGTATTTCGCCGCGATGGGGCGCGTCGGTTTTGGAACAAGTCTATTGGAGCGCAGCTCTTGAGGAGGAGGAGGGAACAGTACTGGGGGGGGATCACGTGACCTTGGAGGGTCGCGTGACCTGGGGGGTCATGTGACCTCAGGTGGAGGGGTCACGTGACGATGACTATGCCAATGACGTCATCAGTGACGTCACTGATGACGTCATCAGTGACGATGACGATGCGGATGTCGATGACGTCATCAGTGACGTCGCCGATGACGTCATCAGTGACGTCACTGATGACGTCATTGGCGATGATGACGATGACGATGCGGATGCCGATGACGTCATCAGCATGATGCCGATGACGATGCGGATGCCGATGACGTCATCAGTGACGATGCCGATGCCTTGGGGGGGTCACGTGACTTCGGGGGGTCACGTGACCCCCCCCTCCCCGTGGTCACCGAAGGTACCCGAGGTCCTCCCGAGGTCCTCCCGAAGGAACCCGAGGTCCTCCCGAAGTCTTCCCGAAGGAACCCGAGGTCCTCTCGACGTCCTCCCTAAAGAACCCGAGGTCCTTCCGAAGGAACCCGAGGTCCTTCCAAGGTCCTCCCGAAGGAACCCGAGGTCTTCCCGAGGTCCTCCCGAAGGACCTCGGGTTCCTTCGGGAGGACCTCGGGTTTCTTCGGGAAAATTTACCCATAATGCACCGCGCGGTTACGCCGACGGCGACGCCGCTCAAGCCGGAAACGGGCGCCTAAGAGCTGCGCTCTAAAAAGAAAAAGATGCCACTGCGCAAATCAATAGCGCAAACTAAGGGTATCAGAAATAATAAGGAAAAACAGCGTCAAAACAAGGGATCTCTCGCCATATTTTCACGAAATGAAAATTGGTGAGGTGACAAAACACTGAAGCAAACTTAATGTTTAATAGGGCGAACCTGTGCCCAAACAAAATAAGAGTGAGTGGAAGACAACAGGCATCGATGGCGTCGTAACGGCAGAACCGAGCGCATGCGAAAGACGCACCACTCGGCGCAGCTTCTTTTAAGCTTTTCCTGGGAGTCTAGAACATTCTGCCTCGAACCTTCTCAAACTATACATTTTGAACATGAATAACCTAGACGATTCTCCAACCTTCTTGAATCTTCTACTTACAAAAAGAGATAAGAGGACATTCTGTGCCGGGAATAGAACCCGAGCTGCCTGCGAGTAAGTCCAGGCACTGCCGACTCTGCTACGTAAGCACGCGACAATATTATTTATTGTACATTGCCATCGCCAGCATTACTATTTGTATACGTTCCCTGCTTCATGTCTGTGTAGCCATGATAACATATCTTTGCATTCTCATGTATATCATGCTTTGTGTCTTGTGTCATGACTAGTGCATATTGTCCATTGTCATTAGTCTTCTGTACTGTGTGAATATTCCAAATTTCCTATACCATTTAATAACTATAACAATAATAATAATAATAATTCTCCAATTTCTTCGTGCTCCAGAAACACCTTGCAGTTTTGATGTGGTAGCACACAATATAAAAGTTAAAGAGATACAAATCATACACTTTCACAGATTATAGAAAATTAAAAATGTTGAACTCATCGCGGGAAAGTCATAAATAAATCGCACCAACCGATCACACTAGAAAAAAGTTCACGCTTCTTAGAAAATTAGAACAAAAAAATGAAAGCCGTTTACAACTCCCTGTAACGCCGAATTAGAGCGCAGCTCTTGAGGAGGAGGGGAAGGCACGGGGGGGTCACGTGACCTCGGGGGGGGGGGGGGGGGGGGGGTCACGTGACCTTGAGGGGGGGGGGGGGCGGAGAAAATTTTCCGCTAAATTTAGCGGGGAAAATTTTCCGCTAGATTTAGCGGGGAAAATTTTTCGCTAGATTTAGTGGGGAACATTTTGCACTAAATTTAGCGGGGAAAATTTTCTGCTATATTTAGCGGGGAAAATTTTCTGCTAGATTTAGTGGGGAAAATTTTCCGCTAGATTTAGCAGGGAAAATTTTCCGCTAGATTTAGCGGGGAAAATTTTCCACTAAATTTAGCGGGGATAATTTTCCACTACATTTAGCAGGGAAATTTACCCATCATGCACCGCGCGGTTACGCCGAAGGCGACGGCGGCAGTGACGCCGCTCAAGCCGGAAACGGGCGCCTAAGAGCTGCGCTCTAAAAGCAATTCATGAAGAAATTTTCCCTAGCATAAAATCCCACAAAAAAAGAAAATGGTCTATATCATCAAAAAAGTCCTAAACATATAGTTTGCAAGCTAGCTTGTGAACTCTCTGGGTTACAATTATTTTGTAATGTCATAATTAGCAACATATTACATTTAAAAATAGTTTCCGCAGTCATCCACCTAACATTTCTTTTTGAATTCTTTCTCTAGTTTAATTTTCTGTATTTAAATGCTTAATTAGGCTCATTTATTTAGTATTTCCTCATTTATAGTGTCTTAACTATTTCCAGCCCCCAAAACTGCAACAGGTACCCAATCTGGCCTCTTTTAGTCAAAACATTTGGAGACCCTAGGTATAGTGGAACCGAGATTCGCCGGCCATGCCTTCACGGCGGCTAACATCTCCGATTTTTAGGGGCAAAGCTCCTTAGAGGCTAGCCATGTCCGTCCGTCCGTCCGGTGCTCTCATGATGATGATGAAGTGATGATGATGACGAGTGAATCTCATGATGATGATGATGAGTAAAGCTAAAAAAAAAAATTATGAAAAAAAAAATGTTTGCGCAGTCGACAGGATTCGAACCTGTGCGGGGAGACCCCAATGGATTTCTAGTCCATCAGCCTTAACCACTCGGCCACGACTGCGGGACAAGTAGGGGGCTCCGAAATGTGGTAGTAACTCAAGAGCTGGGGATGTCATGGATGAAACGTTGCATGTAGCCGCTCAACGTCTATACAGGAGAGAGCGCTGCGGTCAAATGCGCATATAATCGTGTTAAACTTTGCATGCATTGGCTCAACGTTTAGAGACCACAGGGCGCTGCGGTCAAATGCTCAAATGCGTATATAACCACGTTCCATACCACACATTCTCTTTCTGACATGGATGAAAACGAACGAAAGGCTCGGCATGCTGCGGCTCAGCGTCTACGCAGACAAGCACCACCAGAGCTTCGCCCCAATCAACATCATTCACCACGTGGGGATGCGGTCAATTTTTT
The DNA here is from genome assembly GCA_013358835.2 of Ixodes persulcatus. Taxonomy (NCBI): domain Eukaryota; kingdom Metazoa; phylum Arthropoda; class Arachnida; order Ixodida; family Ixodidae; genus Ixodes; species Ixodes persulcatus. The sequence continues at coordinate 81,144 of JABSTQ010009395.1, read as the reverse complement.
CTTTCTTCATTTAATAAAGAAAAGAAGAGATTCGCCTCTTTTGTGCTCTTGTGAGGGCTTTTTTTTTTAGAGGCTCCTTTGGGTTGTTTCCCCCTTTCCCTTTCTTTTTGTGTGGTTGCGACAATGTGTCGCAGCCATACACCCTACCCCTCTGCAATAAAATGAGTCCGTTGCGCTCCAAACGACGAGTTTTGAGGAAGATCAATTTCTTAAAACGGTCTTCTTGGAATATCTTAGAACTTACGGCAGTATTAAAGTGGATTTTGAGTTTGCCTTTTCTATAGTCGGTTACAAGTTAAGAAGGTAGGAGAAGCTCCTCCCACAAGCGTGGTGCGCCGGTTTCAAATCCCTCCGCAATCGAAAGAAGAGTTCACTGGAAACGCTCCTTGTTCCACTTCAGTGGATAGATAATGTCCACTGAGTGGTGCCAACTTCTCTCCGACCCCCACTTTTTAAGAAAGCGACCTTTGTATTCATCGGAGAAGGAACCGAGCCCCTGAAAGCAGCCTTTGTATCAATCGGAGGGGGAAGCTAATCCCCGAAAGTCGTCTTTGTTTCCATCGGAAGGGGGAAGACTTAATCTCCCTCTCATGGCTTCCACAATGCTAAGTCAAAGTCGAGAGATAAAGCAAATATGTACAGAAAGGCACGACCTTCCTCGCGCGTTGGCCACAACGTCACGGAAACGATGGGACGCTATTGGATGCGGAGGTGGCGGAGGGATATATGATTCCCTTTGAGGGGCATTTGCCGCTACCTTCTTGACTTGTAACCTACTATAGGAGATAACACAACACACAGACCCCAAGTGTCGCAAAAAAAAACCTTAAAATTAAGGTAGTGTCTGTACTTTTCGCTATTAGAGATATAGCCTTACACCTTTAACAAACATTTTCAATTGGGGGAAAAGGCCACACACGATTGTAATTTTGGGTTTCTAGGACGCTTCAAGGGGTACTCCGGCGATTTTTGAGCTACCTCAACTAACTATATTTTGTGACTCCCCGGCCTTTACCCTTTCCGGTATGCTATTTAGTATCGCGAAATTCACAATAGTTATTGCGAAATCGGCAAATGAAAATGATGCAAAAACCAACATTCAAATTTACCCGCACTTTTCAGTGCCGTGACGTCAGTGGCGGGCAGGCTTGCCAGTCGAGCGAACAGTCTAAAAAATAGAATATGCCAATCATTTGTTCGGTGCTGGAGCGCGGATCCTGGAGCGAGCTTCCAAAGCATTCATTGGACACCATAAAGCTGCTTCAAATCAGTTGGGAACAAATTCTACAGACCAAAGAGTGAACCCCTGCCTTCCACTGACGTCACTTTTTCGTTGTTGCCAGTAGAGACTTTCAGTTTGAAAAACACGGTGAGGACCAAAATTGTAAATTCAATAACTTCGCGAAAAACAATTATTTTAACCTAATATTTGGGATACTATTTTAGCGATGTTGTTTGGCGAGTTTAGCAAAATTTCAAGCAAATCGGGGACCATGAAGAAATCGCCGGAGTACCCCTTTAAGATGCATAGATTGAGTTATCACCATAAAAAGACGAAATCAAAATCCACCTTAGTACCCCTTTAAAGCACGGTCATAAATTTCAAGATATACAAACAAGAGCATCATAAAGCAAAAAAAAAAAGAAAGAAAGAAAAGGTTGATGCAATGCCATTTCGCTTTCTAAATGCAACCCCCAAAAGGCTTCGATTAAAGTGGCAGTGTTGCCCACCTTCATGGCGTAGCACTTGCCCGTCTCCTTCTCCCGGACCAGGTGGACAGAACCAAAGCCGCTCGCAGACAGCAGCTTCACTTTCTGGGCAGGGAACAAGCCGCTCCGGTTCAGCAGCCAGTCACACAGACAGACATAGCCACTAGCACGAGCCAAGAGAAGTCAACAGAGCGACGGGGGAGCAAGACTGCCCGTCCCTGGTTCAATATAAAAACGGCAGCAAGGTGTAACAACTGGTTGGTTCAAAGTCTGCTTAAAGCACGTTCAAGAAGGCACATGTGCGTGCCTACGTTTTTTTTACAGTAATTTGGCCCACCATAAGGGCCAGACTATCGAGAAGAATTTGCATCTCAAAACAGGGCTTTTTATTTTTATACAAAAAGTACAATACAAAGAGTTAAGAATCAAGTTCTGCATCATCAATGATGATGATGCAGAAATTGCTGTCACGAACATGTCTTCTCTTCACCATTAAAGAAATATTGGGTACATCGAGTGTAATATGACTATCGAAGCACGGAAAATATGTTGATTTAAAAAAGCTTTTTGCCTGTATGCCTTTTTCGGCAAATATGCGGCTCTAGAGCAAAGAATGGATATGTTTGTGTTTTGATAGCAAAATATGATGCTTTGCATATAACAGAACTTGAGTGCTGAGGCCCTCCCATAGCCCAGAATACAACCAGGAAAGGAAAAAAAACCATGCCCCAATGTTTTGCTCTCCGTGGGGATTAGCTCCCGGACATGCTGGACTCAAGGGAGGAGAAGTCAAGCGAGATAAGGGAATCGTGGACCAGTTCGCAGTCCAACAGAAAATGATTTTTGTACGTCTGTGGCCATACTACCGAGTGAGATGATTGTTGTAGGTTAGAAGTACAGAAGCAGTTTTTGTTTCACTTGTTGAAGAGTCATGTGACAAAGTGAAACAGCCTCAGCCATCTTCAACATTGAATCTAAAATGTAAAGGATCTCATTTCAAAACGATTGGTGCCAAAATTACCCGCAGAGGTCTATCAGCAAAATGGTGCTGCACTCGGGCCACTGGAATGTAAATTACTGTCACGCTATGCACATGGACGAGCATTGACTGGAGCAATGCTGGACGATGAGGTAAAAGAAGCCATGGCTCAGGAATGGGCACGGATAAATCTTCTGTTGTTTCTCACATTCCCGCACAGAATGTCTCTGTCAGGGCATCTGATCTAATCTGTTAGCCTCCTAACCTAATCACGAGACATATGATTACAATTCGATTCTTAATGAAGGGCTACTAACAACACCTTTTAGGGGCGAAGCTCCTTAGGGGCTAGCTATGTCCCTAGGTGTCCGTAGCTCTGTGAGCTCATGTGCTCACGAGCACGTGAGCACGTGCTTGTGTAGGGAAAAAAAGAAAAGAAAAAAAAAAGAAATGAAACAAGATTAAAAAAATGAAAAAAAAAATAGAAAAATAAAAAAAAGATGAAAAAAAAAATGTGTTTGCGCAGTTGACAGGATTCGAACTTGTGCAGGGAGACCCCAATGGATTTCTAGTCCATCGCCTTAACCACTCGGCCACGACTGCGGGACGAGTAGGGGGCTCTGAGATGTGCTAGTAACTCAAGAGCTGGGGATGTCATGGATGAAATGTTGCATATAGCCGCTCAACGTCTATACAGGAGACTGCGCTGCGGTCAAATGCGTATATAATCGCGTTAAACTTTTCATGCATTGGCTCAACGTTTATAGACGAGAGGGCACTGCGGTCAAATGCTCAAATGCGTATATAACCACGTTCCCTACCACACATTCTCTTTCTGACATGGATGAAAACGAACGAAAGGCTCGGCATGCTGCTGCTCAGCGTCTACGCAGACAAGCACCACCAGAGCTTCGCCCCAATCAACATCAGTCATTCATTCCGAACACTTCATTAATTATGAATCGCCTTCCCCGAGCCGTCACCGAAATTTCTGACAATGAACATTTTCGAACTGCCATTACTAACCTTTTTTTAAGAAGAGCCCTAACACTGTATAAGTTTAGTTTTTCTTGCTATAGGTCGTTACCCTCAGGGCCTCAGGCCCTGACAGGTAACGACATAAATAAATACTGTAAACGACTAAATTTTCGCGAATTTCGCGAATCGCCTACAGTTCGCAAAAAAATATGTCTCGCGAACAATTCGGGCAATATGTGAACGCTACGGAAGCTACACTCGATTCGCGAAAATTAGAACCCGCGAATAATTTCAAATTTTCAGCTTTGGCCCGATTCGCGAAAATTTGAGCCCGCGAAAATTAAGTCGTTTACAGTATGCCGGCATTTTGCAACTTGGCTCTGCCCCCAGAGCGGCTTTGGGCGGTGCAACCAGGGTATCGAACCGAAATGTTTTTCGTTCCGGTTCAGGGAAAACGGTTCAGCTCCGGTTCAAATCCGGAGTGAAAAAATAAAGGTTCAAACCGGTTCGTCCTCATATGCTACAAAAACAAGCGACGACAGCAAAATATAAACTATGCATATTTTATAAAAGTGTTTCATTTAAAAAGCAAAGGCTCATATTACTGTGTGGAACGTACGAGCTAGTGCTGGGGCACCTCTCGACGTGGGTGAAAGCGCAGTTAAATGTCAGGCAGCTGACCGAAGAAGCAGGACGTCGTCAAGCATATCCGGGGAAAGACGGCACCTCTGAGATAAGATGAACTTCAATGCAGAAAAGGCTCGCTCCACGCTGACCTGGGTCGCAGTCACTCCCATGGCTACTTGCGCCAATGCTTAGAGTTCTGGATGGCGTTTCCTTCTCTCCTCCCAAAACTGCAACACGTTAGCGTTCCTTGAAAGCCGCGGCTCCTTGTCTAGCATTTCCAGGAGACATGCTATATAAAGTGGACTACTGGTACCTCGAACGAGCACGCCAGCCTCAACCTCTCTTTCCGTGAGGAGCGCTTCGAGGGCGTCTACCGGATCTTCTGGAACCGCTGCAGTTTCAGAAGAAAGGGTAGAATCTTGCTCGTATTGCAGAGCTGTGATCCGCCTCCAAGTCTTTGACAAATGCAACGTGGCCCGGTACTTCTGCTCAGAGGTGAGAAGAAGGCGGTAGCGGGGATTCATGTACACGGCTGCACAGAAGACATCCGTGTCAAGAAGTTGGCACTCCCTTTTTTTTCATTGACTGGACGAAGGCCTTTGTTAACGGCGACGATATCTTCGAAGTGTCCATAGAACTGCTCAACCATGCTCCGTAGAAATCTCTTACAGTGAGCTGTTCCTTGTGCAATGTCTTCGTCGCCACTTCTGCCGGGCGAAGCGATACTGCGAGCATTTCGACTTCCACCCATACGTCTTCAGTCCACCTGGAGCTTTCTTTTTTAAGAGGAACCCTCCAGCGAAGCCTCTTAGTTCAAGGCGTGAGCATATGCAGCGTGGACATTCACCGCGTTGAACAATCAGGCACTGGTTTCTTCAACCCTAGCTTTCTGATCAGGGACAGAACAGATTGGACACATAGTCTCTTAACAAGCGCACGGCTTTCTTCAACAATGTGCCCGCATCCCGAGCCTTTCGAGGCGTCACTAACTGCCAGCTGCAACGTGTGAGCGGCGCTCCTCGTCCCTTCTAGCAAGCCGGAATCATCAGAGTGTGCGCTTTCAGAATTCTCCACTAGAGGTTGTAGAGCGTGGGACTCATCTTCAGGGTCACTAGAGCCGACCTCTTCTTCGGAGTCAGAACATTCCTCGTTCATTACACCGAGGAGACCCACAACTTTCACCATGTTGGCACCGTTGTCTGTCGTGACGCTGTATACCTGGCTGACGTCGGGATTAAACGCCCTGATGAAATCAAGGTGTTTAAAGTAAATTCCATACAACTCTACAAAATTGAAGACAAAAAAACACCAAGCAGATATTGGACTGAACGCTCTGTCCTTGCTTTTTTTTTTGCGTTCAGTTTGAGATGAAAATCCAACTAGCCCAACTCACTGTTTTGCCATCAAACAAGCTTATGCTCATTAATTGGTCACTTTTGCCGACGTACGAATTGGGTATGTTCTAGTGATAAATTTTCTTTGGTGAACCATTTCCGGTCCCCAAGAAAAGGTTGGGACGAATGTGGTCGTTTGTTAAAGAAATACATAAGACCAGAAATACCTGAGAATTTATAGTTACTGTGCACATTTGTTTCAGTACTCGAGACAAACTTTATAAATTATGAAGACAACTACTATGTGAAAACCTGAAAATGAATCGTTACAGAGCTTTCCGCTACCTATTTTTCTCGCTTTTTGACTTCCCACATGAATGAAACACCGCAAAAATAATTATCGGTTTTCCAGGAACGAAAAAACTATTATTTCGATCCGGTTCAACTCCGGTTTTCGCGAAAATATTTTTCTTGTGCATTTTTGGGTTCACTTTTTAGGTTACTGTGTTTTTCGCCACACACTTTTCACGCGACCTGAATTCGCGTATAAACCGAAAACCGCATGGAAAACATATTGGTTTTGCTCCGGAGCGAAAAAAATTATTTCGTTCCAGTTCAACTCCGGTTCGTGCGAAAATAACGGTTTTTTCCGGTTTTTGGTTCACGGTTCGGGTTCGGTTCAATACCCTGGGTGCAACGCACCTGAAAGGAGGTCTCCTGCACCCGGCTGCGCACGGGAAACTCTGGCAGGAAGAGCGACTCGGCCAGGGTCAGGGGCCAGGGGGTCTTGGACGAGCCCCAGTCGGCCCAGGGGTCCCTCGAGGGCTGCCAGCGGCGCCTCCCCAGCGTGCATGCCCGCGACCAAGGACGCTGGGCGCTCGCCACCGACTGCACGCTCTGCTGGCTCGCCCAGCTCAGCTGGGACGCAGGGAGAAACAATTCGACATCAGAATGGCTTTATGGTGCCTGGAGCGAATATCCGACCGGTCTGTTTACTGCGTCCAAAGGAGTGGTCCCTCGATTTCCGACCTGATGACGTTATAGAAGTGTCACACTGTCGTCGGCCGCGATTTTGGCTGATGCTTGTCCTGCTGCAGGTCGGGTTCCAGCTCGACAGTCCACGAAAACAATGGCAGTCGGGGGTTGAGACGCCACGACGACATCGAGACTTGCATTTGCTCATACTTTTTGCCGGAACTTCTACGACCAAGCGCCAGGATTGCGACAACCGCCAGTATGGCACTCTGGCTTTTGTGAGGTCATTTGTTGTCACTTAGGGACCAATTTGGATGCATTGGTGGAATATCACCAGTCGGAGACGCGATCCAGGCATTGCGGCGGCGAGTGATACATGAGAACCCGCTTCTACCCTAGCGGCAAAAAGTACACATCCCAGATAACCCAGCCTGAGCCCAAGGTGGTTGCATCTCTCTGTACTGCAATCAACAAATCTGCAGGCTGTCTGCTGTAATGTTTCCAAATCCCCCCGCTGCTTTAAAACTTCTCCAATCAATGAGGAGGGAGGAAGCCACTCGACAAGGATCTCGGGACATATTTGCGAGCTCAAAAGAATTCTCGCATTGCATGCCTGAAACACCTACTATATTTTTGTTAAAACACCTCAGATTGGTTGAGAAGATCTTGAAACAACCAATACTAGAAGAGACAGGGAAAGAAGTCAGTCAGACAACATCTGAATTGAGACGTCATCCGACTGACTTACACCAGCTCCAGTGGCGAATCCAAGGGGAGGGGGCGACGGGGGCGACGGGGGCGGTTGCCCCCCCCCCCCCCCAAACAAAGTCAAACCCCCTCCCTCCCCCCTTCTCGGAGGGCAATTTGACATGGGTGGACCCCCCTTGCATAAGAAAGAATGGGAGAATAGAATCCTTCAAAATTCCCCCCCCCAAAACGGAGTTCTGGATCCGCCCCTGACCAGCTCACCTGCACCCTCACCGTGTTTACCTATTATCTGTATTTGTACAATTCTCCATTCACTAGCGGCACTACTGGAATGCTCAAATGCTAGGTGCCAGTATGCATACCCAGCCGAAATGCTAAAGAAAGAAGCATATGAGAAAGCCAGATACCCTGATCATTTCACGGCGAAATCGTTGGCCATAGTCTCCCTTTTTTGCAGGCTGACTAAAATTCCTCGACAATGCCAGGTTTAACCTGTGGGTAAACACGCGAATCTGCGACACCCAAGCATAGGTACATTTCTTTCTGCCTACCTCTACATCTTTGGGTGTTACGGATGGGGGTGTGTGTGAACTTTATCGACGAGTCTTTGGAAGCAGCTCGATGCATTTTTTGTTGCTTAAAATTAGCTTTAGATTCACATAGGTGCCTCCCAAATGGAAGTGATCCGGAGTCAGTCAGTTTGAATAGCTAGGGCATTCTGGCAATCTTGATGTTAGACCAAAGGGACAGCATGGAAGTGCCATAAGGAAAAGATTAAAACTTAAATGCTTCGAATCAAATGACCTCCATCGAGTACAGGAAAGAAAAAATAATTTCCTTCTTTCCACTTCCTGCAAAAGGGCATTTATTTTCTCCTCCCTTAGTGACCCATTCCCTTTAGACTCTGTTCCACTGCCATTGGTACTTCCGAGAGCTGTTTTGCAGGAAATGCTGGAGCACGCCCCACACCGACCGAGGCTAAGCAACATCTAAATATTCACTGGACGACCGATCCGCTTGTTTAACTTGCCGAATCATCAGTGTAAAAGGAATGCATTGGAAACTCCCTATTGACATTATTTTTCATCGTGACACTGTGCAAAAGAATGGAGGGCCACAGGTGACTTCCCTGCACCTGGATTGCAGTTCACACGGAAAGAATAAAAACGCAGAAAATATACGAGGGACAGACACACGCAGTTCTTTCAACGAGCAACTACATTTAAATGATGCCCATTACACTATGGTGAACCACTTTGGTCACAGAGGAAATTAAGTAAAGACGAAAATACTAAAGATACTAGAAAAAGATACTAGAAGATAGAAGATACCATTTAACTAGACTGCAGTAACTACTTGTTGGCTGTTGCAAATTCAGAGTGAGGTGTTGGTTTCACGATAAGTTAGCAGTTTACAATTTCGGCAGCCAGTGTGAACATCGGTGAAGGATCATGAGGCTTGAGGATGATGACCTTAACCTCGCTACGAAGAGCCCAAAGGGGTTTCAGAATCCTGCACTGGAACAACTCAGATGCCGTTAGGGACCCGCAACATTTCAACTGTTGGGGTCATGCAAGCCATTGTCCTGGGATCAGGGAGCATGATTTGTTCGTCTTTCGCTGGCCTCTAATGAAAGATCCTGCTGCCTCTATTTCCTTTCTTCTTTTTTCGTTGGTTTTTACAAACCAATGAGGTTAGCATCATTTCAATAGAACACTCGAAACCCTCCGCTGATTCACAAGGATTTCTAAACCAAAAGAAAAACGCCAGTAACATACAGACACCAGGGTATAGATACCAAGTATAGGCGTATAGGTACTACCCACCTTCTCGAACCAGCCCATGCCGACGCGATCTCCGTCCTGGGTGCTCTACGCACAGGAAGACATCGCCCCTGCCGTTCTATTGTTCGGGGACGCGTCGCCGCGCCGTGTTTCCGTCTGCACGCCAGCCTTGAAGGCGCCGGGATAATTAAGGGAGGCAGTCTACCCCGCAGCAGCCGTCGACCCACCTTCGCCGCTACGGCCGCGAGCGTTGAGCTAGTTGCTCGAACGCCCGTGGAATATGTGAGGCAGCCAACCCCCAGCTGTTGCTCCCGTTCGTAGCACATTCCGATCCACGCACCGTAACGCTTCGGGTGGAAGAATGCGTACGACCACGAGAAAGGCGCGAGTTATTTACCTGCGACTGCGTCGAACTCCATCGCCGGTGCGCCGCCGCCACTGCTGCGTGCTCCTGAGCTCGGCTCCGTTTCGTGTCGGTGTTGCCCATAAAACGCCGCAGCTCGGGCGGCTACGTCAAGCGGGACAGCTTCGGGCTCATCGTAGTCCCTCACCGCGTCTGCCGGCTGCGTCAAGCTTGCGCGTCACCGCCGCACTCTGCCTTGAATGAGGGACTCTGGGCGATTCTGTCCTTTGGCGATTTAAAACCATCAAACTTGGCAAACCTCAGGCCCTCAGGTGCCTCAGACTCAGACGCTCGGGTACCTTCGTTTGTCGTTGTCGTCGTTGTTCATGTTGTTGTTTGTGTAGAACCAGTAGAACCAGTAGAACTGGTAGAACGGAGCTGGTTGGATGGATGGATGTTAATGGCTATACCCTTTGAAACGGGCGGTAGCTTGCGCTACCTAGCCTAAGTCTAAAAAGACAAAAAACGTGATTCCTCCCGCCCTTTTAAGACCAATTTTTCTCCCCCTAACTATCACCAAGCTGACCTTCGGGGGATTGAGCAAAAAAAACTAAAAACATCACCCCCCCTGCCTTTTCCCCCCGGCGAGGGAGTCGCCAATTTTCCTCTGGTCAAACCTTTTCGGCGTTACCACAGCACCGGACCCACTGGGAGACAGGGTTGAGACTTTGGGCCGGAGCCACGCGGGAGGGAGTCCCCATTTTCCTCTGTCCCGCCTGTTCCCAGCTGTGCTAGTTAGTTGTCCATCATTTAATTCACCCTAGATAATTTCCACCAATCTTCTAATCGTCTCTTTGTCACTGCAATCCTTTTCTCCACCGTCCTTCCATCGTCGCCAGCAAAGCCCAGGGCCCCGGCCAGATCTGTTACCCCTTCAGGGAGGGTAGGACGAAGTCCCGTGCACTTCAAAACCAAGTGCTCTAGGGCCCTATACATCCTCGTCCTCAAAACTCCCGTTCTTGTCTCGAACAGCAAAGCACTTCCCAGTGAATTGCCAAAAAGATTTTCCTATGTCCTGCTTTCGTGACCTGTACATTGTTAAAGCCACTGATCTCAATGACATTGGCTGATTTCTCCTGCATTCTTCCCTCCCACATTTCCCTCTCTGCCTCTTTCACTCCCTTTTTCACGCGAGTTCTCTGAAATAGGCGCTCGCCTTTTTCACTGAACTAGTCCGTTCAACCCCATCACCAGTGTGTAGATATTTAAATGTAAGCTTGCGGGTTCGGTTTGTCCATTTTGTGTTTAAACTTTTCATGTATAAATACTTGAATACCTTCCGTGCCCACCCCGTATCATCCATTTCGGTCATTTCGGTCAACCTTAGTTCAAATTTCAACTTACTAATTGCCTAGAACATGAACCAACCGACCTCTGCGACCAACGAACTGCTTCTAGTCTAAATAGACAAAGAAAGTTTATTTTGTTGATTTAACTGGGCGGCGACTTACGGCCCCTAACCTATATGTACTAAACCTATACAAATTACATTAAAAACTACAAATATAAGTATTTGTTACATATAAAACTTTATTTTATTTGCAGAAGTAAAAAAAAAAAACTTAAAAGAAATAAAATTAAGCCTAAAAAAAAACAAGGGTTTGCGCCTTGCTTGCACAAACACCACCTGCCCACAATAAATCTATTCGTTTTAGAAATCTATCGCTTAAAATGTCTATATTTTTTAAATACATTTTAGTTATTTAAATAAAATGTAAAAGAAAAAAAAAAACGTTGCAAAGCGCGCACGCAGTGGCGGAGTCAAATCCACATCCACACTTGTATCGCCTGTATCCACAGCCAGCAAGTCTTCGAGTACGAAGGGAAGGACAAGAAGGACATCATGGCGAGCATGAATTTTGCCCAGTTTCTTCGATATTTCTCGAGCTCTGCTATCCGATATGCGAAGCCCGGGGAAGCAGGAAGCGCCCATCTCGGTAAGGAAGGCGGCGGCGTTTCGCTGCGACACCTTCGCTTGGCTGTAACCGGAGAAGCGGCAAGGGGCGACGAATCTTGTGGCGTAGGTCTCGCCGAATTTATCGTACCTCCACCCGAAACCAAGAGGGAAGCAACACCCACAACTTGTCGCAATCGTATCCCGGATTTTTTTCGTACCAATGAGTGCTAGGAGTTCAGCGAAGGTTTAGACCTATGGCTCTGGGGCCACAAAACGTGCTTCCGTCTTCGGTACCACTCTTTCTATGAGATAAAACAGTCATCATTAGCATAGGGAAGGAACAAAATAATTTAGTCGTTGTATGCAATCGCCCAGCACGAATGTTCGTGTGTAGTGCGAGCGGCGCCGATTTCGGAGGCTCTGTTTCGTGTGTGCTGGTCGGCTTCAGGACAGAATGTTACTGAGTAAGAATATTTCGTGTTGTCCTTGCTTACCCGCAGTCTCGGGGTGTAGGCCGTTCGGTCGACGCTGCTAGAGTTAGTGTAAATACCGGGCAATATATTGAGTATTGCAATATTAAACAAGTATCAAACAAAACAAGTATTGCAATATTAAACGAAAAATGGTGGTCTCAGCAATGTATATTTAAGAGGGATAGGAGAGCAAAGGTATATTTGAAAAAAGCAACAAGACACTGCAGGTCTGTGTCTATGCACTGATAACTTTAGACGACACATGTTCGATAGTATTTTAAAGGTAAGTCGTGATGTTTCCCCAGTCTGCACCGACAGCTGTTTATGGAATGTCTTTATCTTGCATCTCTTGTCGTTAGGCAGCTGTTTTAAACTAGCTATTACATTTTAAGCCCGATTGACTCACTAGGGGAAGGACTATGAAAGAAGTTAAAAAGCGGGATAGATGACCTAATAAAATTCTTAACTTTTGCGATATAAAAGCGAATTGAAAAAAAAATTATTTTCCTTGTTTTTAGTTTTAAAGCCCGTAGTGCAAGTGTTACGGTGCTCATTATGAACATTCGTATAACCTTTAAAAGCGCGGATTTCTCGAAGAGTTCGCCCCAGGCCAGCCAAATACAAATCACAGCCCATCTATCATTTTAATTTTGTTAGGCAATAATACCGGCGAATTAAAAGGGCGATATATCGAGCTCAGCTTAATCGCGGTTTCCGCCTCGCTGGTGACTGCCTTTCATTTCACTCATTTAATCCGACGTCAAATATTGAAATCTGTTGCACAAAACGGTACCGCACATACACACTGGTCCACAAAACTTACATAAATCGGCCATCAGCAAGAAGCGGATCACAACACAAGCGGCAGCCGATGGCACTTCTGCCAACGGACTCGCCGCATGTGCGCACTAAATCGTCATTTTTAGCATAAAACAGGTGCGCACGTAACTCGAAGGGTGAGCTGACGCGTTCCTTAAAGCAGTCCTTCTTTATTTTACAAGTGATCATACCAAATAACAGCACAAGGAAAAGGGGAATGCGACGCGCTCTTTTTCATATACCCGGCGCGTCAAGCGAGAGGAAAAATGGCCGCTCTTCTAGCAGACGACAGAGTTGTCCCCACTCCAGCAAGGCGCAGCGGCCAACAACATTGAGGCACTCTAAACCACAGGCCGCGAAACAGCCCCTAGCGGTGGTCGTGTGCTCTAAATTTTATGTGCGAGCGAAGGCAAAACTGGAAGCGCGAGTGGCGCGAGCACGGAAGCTCCGTGCGTTCAGGCTTTGCTCGAGCGCGCGAGCTGGGGAGAAATGCAAAAGGCGCTGGTCCTCGCGCTTCTAGCTTTGGCTTCGCTCGCAGACAAAGTGAAACGAAGTATAATTTGAGCCGTGCCGAGCGGAACTCCGCGTCTCAAGACGCTCGCGCACCCCACCCTTTGCACTGCTTTCTTTCAGCCAGTCTCAGACCAGGGTGTAAGATAGACAGGTGGGGAAACGGCCCATAGAGGCCTACAGCAATGCCGTGACCGGATTGTGTACTCGTCTGCTTGCGGGTACCCTCGATTTCCGACAGATGGCGCTGCGGCGAGAAGAAAAAAAATCTCCGTCAGTTTAGCCAGTCGCCACCTAGAGCACTATATAGCTCCTTCGGAGCAGAGTAGCGCAATCTAGAACGCCGTCTCTCGGCGACTAGCGGCGAACGCCCGGAGGTTCCAACTCCGGTCAGAAATGCATGGGGAACGTGAGAAAATCGTTGTTTCTTCAATGTTGTGGAGATGTACGGAACGACAATAGTTTTTGACATAATAAAGGAACATTTTAAAATCATTTGCGCTGAGTTTTGTGCCAAGTAAGGACGTAATTTGTTTTTAAAAATTGCACGAGCGGCATCATGCAGCAGACGACGCGGCAACGTCACAGCGTCCACGTGACCCGCTCCGGCCAACCCAAAGAGCCCATCTCCGCTGCGTGCAAAAATCGTCTGCTTCAAACGCCATTGCCTTGGAAATTGCCTTCTCAAAATTTGCACACGCATCCGATATTATTAAAACTTTGATAAAGTGTTTAGTGCATTGCCAACTTCACGACAGACTTGTTTTGAAAAGTGTGAACTCGCCGTTTATTTTTTAATTAGCCGTGTTGCGTCGATCTCCATGTATTCTCCGATAGGGCGGGCCGCCTCCTGGAACCCTGAGTCCCACGTGACTCGCGCCGAGCTGCTCTGTCGGCCATGTTGTCGGCAAAACACGCGGATCAAAGGATTGCGCTACTCTGCTCCGTAGGAGCTATATAGTGCTCTATCGCCAACCGGTCGCCCACCTGGAGTGAGAGTTCGCGGTGCTCCACATAGATGGCGCCACAAAAAAAGAGAAAACCCGAAAGGGACACAATCCGGTCGCTCATTTGGCTCTCGTTTCCCCACCTGTCTATCTTACACCCTGCTCAGGACGCTGTTCTATACTTCGTCTCACCTTAGTATGGACTATTGTTAGCCGCGCGTGCTAAAAGCGCGAGCTTGTCGCTTTGAATGAAGGCGCGGCGGCTGCACGAGCGCTCGTGCAGCAAGTGCTCTACTCAAAGCAGTCAATGCTGGCCACTCGCGCTAGCACAGCCTGGTTAGTCCCTGCTAGGGTGAGACGAAGTATAGCAGTGCAGACAAAGGCATGGGCACGAGCGCGTGGCTTTGGAAAGTGCCTCCTATGCACGAGGTCTCGCTGAGCTAGGCTCACGCGCCTGTGCCTTTGTCTTCACTGTCGACATTTGTGAGATGGAGTAGAGGTCTCCTGATTGGTCGACGCTGTGTCACAAATTTAGTTTACGCTCTAAGCGTGGGGGGAATATTCGGCGCTGGCGGCGGCCTTTGCTCCGCCTATTGTCCAAACTAGGGGTGTCGCGAACCGCCCGAGGTTCGAGTTCGACCAGGTTCGACTTTTTCGAACTTTTAGTGGAAAATTCGAAGAACCTTGTATTGAGGTTCGACTCGTGTGCGCATGCGCGACAGGCTGACCAGTTGGCTTCGGATTGGATGGTGATGGCTAAGGGATGAATTAAGGGCAGCGCTGATTGGTTATTTCAGTTAATACAGTACAAAAAAATAAGTTATTAACTTCTTCAGTGATTAGGATTGGTTTCTTTTAATTGCAACTGTTTATAAAATAAAATAACCCTTTGCATAAAAAAAAATTCTCCAAACGTAGACATGTTTGTATCAAGGTCTGGCCACACTGTCCACAAAGTCGAACCGGTCGAATCTGGTGAAAAGTTCGAAGGTTCGTCGAACCCACTGATCTCAGTGGTCGAACCGGTTCGACCCAGTCGAACCTCAAAAGTTCGACCTAAAAATCTGGTTCGACAAAAGTTCGCGACACCCCTAGTCCAAACTCTGCGACCGAATGGCGACCGACCAACGACTGCTTCTAGTCTGAATAGACCACTGATGAAAGTTTACTTTGTTGATTTAACTGGGCGGCGACTTACGGCCCCTAACGTATATGTACTAAACCTATACAAATTACATTAAAAACTAGAAATATAAGTATTTGTTACATATAAAACTTTATTTTATTTGTAGAAGTACAAAAAAAACTTAAAAGAAATAAAATTAGGCCTAAAAAAAAACAAGGGTTTGCGCCTTGCTTGCACAAACACCACCTGCCCACAATAAATCTATTCGTTTTAGAAATCTATCGTCTAAAATGTCTATATTTTTCAAATACATTTTAGTTATTTAAATAAAATCTAAAAGAAAAAAAAAAACGTTGGAAAGCGCGCACGCAGTGGCGGAGTCAAATCCACATCCACACCTGTATCCACAGCCAGCAAGTCTTCGAGTACGAAGGGAAGGACAAGAAGGACATCATGGCGAGCATGAATTTTGCCCAGTTTCTTCGATATTTCTCGAGCTCTGCTATCCGATATGCGAAGCCCGGGGAAGCAGGAAGCGCCCATCTCGGTAAGGAAGGCGGCGGCGTTTCGCTGCGACACCTTCGCTTGGCTGTAACCGGAGAAGCGGCAAGGGGCGACGAATCTTGTGGCGTAGGTCTCGCCGAATTTATCGTACCTCCACCCGAAACCAAGAGGGAAGCAACACCCACAACTTGTCGCAATCGTATCCCGGATTTTTTTTCGTACCAATGAGTGCTAGGAGTTCAGCGAAGGTTTAGACCTACGGCTCTGGGGCCACAAAACGTGCTTCCGTCTTCGGTACCACTCTTTCTATGAGATAAAACAGTCATCATTAGCATAGGGAAGGAACAAAATAATTTAGTCGTTGTTTTTGCCCAGAATTTTGTATCGCAACCTGACTTGGAAGAGTACCCCAAAACTGGTAAAGTGCTCGCTTTTAGACGTAGGCTGCCTAGTCTCGCTACGCTCTCCCCGCATTAAAGGGATGAGTAAAGCTATACGCACGAGCTCGTACTCGACCACGCACGACGCGAAACTTGTATAAAACGAATGGTTACAACGAGTTTTCGAAGCGGTAGCTTAGCGTAGTAGTAATGTTTCTCCCCGGTTCAATCTACTGTGTAGGCTTTTTTTTTTTTTTTTTCTCGAACTTTTTTGTTTCGTCGGGCATTTGACGATATTTACGACGTTTCTTTTTTACAATTAACACTAAGAAAAATGCACTGAAGAAAAATGTTGTTGACGAAATTTCACTGAACTAAATGGTGTGGGACTCCCTCTCCGGAGGTGCAATGGGGGACAGCGGGGCTTGGGTTGCTGGCTGGACGCCGCGAAGCTGCGTATACGGTTGGCCAAGTGGGTTAATAGGTTTGTAATTAGCAGCCGCTGACTCACCGCGAAGCGGCGTGAATGCAGGGGGGGGCAACATTCTCCAGGTGATACACGCGTTGTCCAAAAAGGGTGACCCAAATGGCATGAGCTCTCCGCGTTGTGCGTATAGCCATTTCCGGTCGAGTTGCACGAGCTCGTGCGTATAGCTTTACTCTAAAGGAATACTAAAATGAAAATTGAGCCATACCTCTCACGTTCAGAAATAAGTTAAAAATTGTCAGCAAAATCTGCTAAAGACTATTGCACGTTTGTATTTTGAACGGATGCCTAAATTTTTCGTTGCAAACCGCCGATTCCAGCGAGCGCTCGAAGAGCAGTCGTCGGAGACGCGTAATGCGTCTAGGGCTGTGTTTCAAAATTTACTCGATCCTGCCCCATAGTAAGGGTTTTGTACCTTTGCGTTCGAAAACCTACCCGCGTCCAGTGTCGCTCTATCGGTTATTACGCGACACGACCCGCCGGAGTAACTCGGATCTATTTGGGTAAGATTTGGAACACCCCCGGTGCCTCCAGCAGGTTCGTGACGTCATGTTTAACTTCACGGGCAATGCTACAGGAAGGCAGGCGTGGCTGTGAGCTTCGCCACTTGGTGGCGTCGACGCACTACAACCTGTAATGCGTCGACGCAAAAAAAAAAAAAAAAAAAGATGAAGAAGGTTTTAAAAGTCTTGGTAGTGATCACAAACATATATATTAAGCTGAATTTTGCCTAGAGAAGTAAATGCTGAAACTAGACAACATAATTCAAAGCACACTTTCTGCAGTTACAAAGAGTTGGAAATAGTTGCTGAAAGAGTAGAGGAAGCAGTTTCAGGGCAACGGTATACAGATTGGACCTATGAGAGCCTAACTAGGCTTTTTCTTCTGGAACTAGACAAAGTTCAGAGTAAACGAAAGGGGAAGCAAGGACATAGACCAAAAAGCTGGTGGGACAAAGAAGTGAAGCAAGTGATACAAAAACGTCAGGAAGCCTCTAGAGAACACAGGCATTCCAAGCGTAGTGGGGAGTCGGAAACGGAAGTAAAAAGAAGATGGGACACTTTTATAACATGTCGCCGAGAGGCATCCAGTTTGATCAATGCGAAAAATTCAGAGAAAGGGTGAAGAATGGATGAGTAATGTAAGCAAGAAAGATAGAAACGCAGCCAAGAAGTTTTGGGAGCACTTGAACTCACTCGGTGAAACGACGCAAGCTAGGCAGAGGTTCATACTCTCGCATCAGGGAGATCAATTGGAGGGAGATGATGTGATACAATATATAGGAGCAGTGATGGAGGAGAAATTTCGGGAACGGGTACATGTGGAAGATAGGAGAACCGAAGGAAGTATCAGTCCAGCTTGTGACATCGCGGATTTTGGACAAAGAGAATGGGAAAAGGCGGAACGAAGAGTCCCTAGTGGCACGTCGACAGCCACAGATGGTATCCCAATCAAGCTGGTGAAGAATTTAGGTCCTAAATCTAAGGCAAAACTAAGGGAGGTAGTGAGCACTATCAGGGGTGGAACGCTTGCGCCATTTTGCGCCACAGGCATTTGCCTGCGCCATCCTGCGCCATTCTGAGGAAACTGCGCCACAGCCAATACTTCGTGCCATTATGCACCAAATCGCACGACGTGCTCCAAAAAAAAAAAAATATATATATATTGTCTTGGTTTCAATTTCTATCGACTTGATTGGCAACAATGAGCGCGTTTAGCTTGGTCTGCCTTGCAATCTTTTGATCTGTTTATTCTGCGTGTGTATCCCGAGTCGGAAGCGCGCGAAAAAACTCGGGGGTCGGATTCTAAGCGCTACACCACCTGCGACTGGATTGTTATTCTTTAACCGTAAGCGGTTAAGCAAGTCGGCCGAGGTGAGGTCGAGTCGTTAAGCGTCAGATTATTTGAGGCTCTGCGGCCCGGGATCCGGGCGTCAGCCAGTTGAAAAGAAATGAGCAAAATATTCCTTTTATTACTTCATCGTTAGAAGTTCGAACCGCATCTCCGCAAGATAAATCGTGATTTGATAGAACTCAAACGCGGTCCGATCCGAAACCTTGCCGGCCAGCAGCTCTCACGCGAGCAGTAGATCTGCTCGGCGTACTTTAACCTTGCTCTTGCTTATCGCTTCGAATATGATAACTCTGTTAATTGTAGTCTGCTGCTTCGATATTGAGTTGCGCAAGAGGAAAAACTCGAAATTTGTTGCTCTGTTCCTCCGCGCAACTCCGCGTCCGTTGCTTTCGCTCGTCACGTGGTTCGCACATATAATTACTATGTCGAGCACGTGTGGGTTGTGCGATAAGCAGTGCTGGTATGCATATGAGCAGCTGAAAGCCACTCAGAAAATATCAAGGACACTATCTGCAGAAACATATGGGACTTGGTTTTTGGTTCTCATTAAGGCTCACAAAGTTTCAAGTTTTCGCATCTGTTACACTGTTATCCCACCTACCTAGGTTCCTAACCACTCATGTTCATTTGTGCTGCTAAGCACAATTGAAATTGCTCCCGTGCTCGTCTAAGACACAAGTTGAAGTGCAATGAAAACTTATCTGAGCTGCTCCTAGCCTGCTCCAGAATGTAGTTTTAGCTGCTCCCAACCTGCTCCAAAACAGCTGTTTCAGCTGCTCCCGTGGCTGCTCCCAAATACGTTTCGTGAGTTCCACCCCTGACTATGATAACAAAAGGAAATATTCCAGATGAATGGAGGCTTAGTAGGATGAGTATGATATATAAGGGAAAGGGAGATAAGTCTGATATTAGGAATTATCGTCCCATAACCGTGACACCAGTTATTTACAGGTTGGTAATGCAGATTATAAAGAACAGACTGGAGGAATGGGTAGATTGCGAGGGCATACTGGGCGAGTTGCAGAACGGGTTTCGGAAACAAAGAAGGTTGAAGGACAATATATTTTCTCTAACACAGTGTATAGAAATAGCGCAAAAAGAAAACAGACAGCTGTGGCTGGCATTTGTGGATATCAAGGGTGCCTATGACAATGTGAATCAAAGGAATCTGTGGGACATAGTGGAGAGCTTAAACCTAGATGAAGGACTAACAGCAATATTAAGGAACATTTACAAAGATAATAAGGTGATTATAACATGGGAAGGAAAGGCAACGGGGAAAATAGAGATAGGTCGAGGCCTTAGGCAGGGGTGCCCGTTATCGCCTTTGCTGTTTATGTTGTATCTGAGAGGATTGGAGGATAGACTAGAGAAGAGTGTGCTTGGATTCAACCTTTCGTACAGTAAGCTAGGCCAAAAAATTCAGCAATCCTTACTGGGATTGATGTATGCGAATGATATCATACTAATGGCTAACAACAGGATAGATTTGCAGGAATTAATGAGCATCTGTGGTAGGGAAGGAGAGGAATTAGGTTTAGAATTCAGTAGTGAAAAATCAGCAGTCATGATTTTTAACAATGATAAAGTTGAGAGGCTGAAGATACAAAATATTGCAGTTGAGAGAGCTAGTAAATACAAGTATCTAGGAGTATGGATATGTGATGGTGCAGAATATCTCAGTGAGCATGAAAAGTATATAATAGGTAAGGGCAACAGAAATGCGGCTGTAATGAAAAATAGAGCACTTTGGAATTACAACAGTATGAGGTGGTGAGAGAGATTTGGAAAGGGGTCATGGTGCCTGGCTTGATTTTTGGAAACTCAGTGCTATGCATGAAATCCAAAGTGCATGCAAGACTAGAAATAAAACAACGGGGAGTAGGTAGGCTGGCTTTGGGGGCACATTGCAAAAGGCCAAACCAGGGAGTACAAGGAGACATGGGATGGGCGTCATTTGAGGGCAGGGAAGCTGTGAGCAAGATAGAATTTGAGGATCGGTTGAGGCAAATGGATGGGGAGCAATGGGCACGAAAGGTCTTCAGCTATTTATACATGAGGAGTATAGACACAGTGGAGACAGCACACTGGGAAATTAAGAGGAAAGTTTTTAGGCTATAGTGGGGTTACGGAAGAGCAGGTCTCAGTTAAGAAGAAAGTTAAGGCCACAGAAAGAGATCGGTGGCTAGAGGGAATGCAGACAAAGACGGCTCTGGAAAGCTATAGATTAAACAAAACAGCTATTGCCAAAGAAAGCATTTATGACAATTCTAGGGGAAGCTCATTGTTATTTGAGGCAAGGACAGGAGTTTTGCAAACCAGAACATACAGAGCAAAGTACCAGGAAATGGATACAGTGTGCGCTGCTTGTGGAGAGGACGACGAAACTGCTGAGCACTTGATACTCTACTGTAAAGGGCTTCACCCTATGCCTACCGAAGACAACATAGATTTAATAAAGTCATTGGGTTTTAGAAACAGCGAAGATTAAGTGAATGGTGGCAGAAAGCGAGAGAAAACTAGGTATTTTCTTAAGGGGGGACACCACCTTAAAATTGCAATTTTTGAGAAAAAAAAAAAAAAAAATTTCCTATTTTTTGTGTATTGTGGTCCCACAACTAATAGTGTACACTCCTGCAAATTTTTATTGCAATATCTGAAGTATTTACCGTTTTACGGAGAAATAAAACATTTTCGGTCAGCCAATGATGCAAAATCACGTGTTTTTGAAATGTGAAACTTCTGTTTCCTATTTTCAAACTGCTGTAGCTTTGCACCAGTATTCCCTAGAATGATGATCATACCCTCGTTGGAAAGAGCATTTCTTCACAGTTTCAGTACATTGAATATCTTTGCTCGAGAGTATACTCTATTCGAGCAAGAACACCATAGAAGTCCAGCTTTCACATAGAAGAGGCTATGCATATGGCCAAAAATTGAAAAGCCCACCCTGATTGAACACAAAACTGACTAAAATCAGAATTCATTTATAGAACGTCGTGTGGGCTTGTCTACTTTGTATTTTGATGATGCTTGCCCCGCCCATACTTGCTGATGTTGGTTCGTGTATTGCAAGCATACCCAATTCCTCACTCATTTCACGATCAATGTCCAGATGCCGACAACAAAATGACACTAAGAAAGCGTTTTAAGCTCGGACTCACCCAGCAAAGCCATGCTGGAGATTGGGTGTAAGCAGAAGGCACCATCTACGCTCTTGGTGCCTCTTAGTTGCCACCACCACCAGTAAAAGCAAATGTAGTGGTGTGGAAACTTCAAATAGGTTTTTCTCAGTTTCACTTTTTTGCAGCAACTTTCATTTTAGGAAATCTATCATTTAAATGAATCGCTGAATATATTCTTTGCTGTGGATGTTTCTGAAGTGAAATTTAATGAGGAAGGGGGCTAGATATTTATTTTTCTACTTAAATAAAATTCTTATTTGCCAAAAAGTAGAGTTTTGATGAGGAGAAAATGCCCCATAATGTGGAATGCTTTTCAAATTGACATTTTGCTTAGAAAAAACATGGATTTTAAGGTAAAAAATAGATAGCCCCCTTCACCATATGAAGCTTAGAAATGCTCGATATTCTCCAGCAATTTTTTACAATAGATTTCCTTGCCAGGTGAGGCGACTTACATCAAAAGCTGTGTACCTCCCCCTGTAGCTTATTGGAAAATAGTCCTACAGAGATGAAATTTCATAGAGCGCATTTAGGCAACGAGATGAATAGACCCTCCGAATTTCGTCAATATTGAGCAACTGGTTTAAAAGTCGACACTTGAAGGTGGTTTCACCCCTTAACTGATGGCAAGGGGGTTTTATAGCCTCACTTTCTTTTCAGTGCGGAGTGAATATAGTTTTCACATTTAAATATTCTAAGCTTAAATGGTAAGACAAAATGGCTAGGTGGCGTAAGCTACCGCCCGATCCAATGGGCTCAGCCGGATTCATCCATCCATCCTGGCCGTTTGAGACATAGAGTTATTATAATGTACGCTAGAGGTTCAAGTGGCGCTAGTGTGCTGACGCAAATTGAAGCAGACAGCAACCAGTCGAAAATTGACTTCCGGTAATGCATTTCTATGGGAAAAAGTGAGTGCATTTTCTCCCTGCACTCGATCATAAGAGCAAATATCCCAAATAATTCGTACGTACTAGGTAGCTTGGAACATTTCTCAGTCAGGCCGACGAAAGAATTGGTCAGTTACGGCGTTTTTCTTTCGAATTCATCGCATTAAAAACGGTGCTAAAACGGCTTCGTACGTGCATTTATGTGCACTGTCGGACACTGTTAGCGCGAACGCGGCGTCGGCGATTTCCAGGACATCTGGAAAATCAAGAGCGGCGGCAAGAACTACGCAGTAACACTGGATCAGTTAATCGCAGTGCATGTACGATCAAAATAAATTGAAGGCCACGTAATCTATTTCGATTTTAAATAAGTAAGTACCGCTTTATTCTTTCTGCCCTGAGCGAAGCTGCTTGTTCTACGTTCAAAATATCACCCACACGCTCGATATCTTTGAGAACAAGTGCGCGATAAAAACTGCCCGGCAGAGAAAACAATACGAAGAGACACCTTTCATAGCCCACGGACTTTATTCTCTACGTTTTGAAGGTTTTTATCCGCTCATGCACGACGGGATCATTTTCATATAGTGACAGGACTGGCATATTGTCAATATACAAGCGTCACCGGAATGCTGGCGAGCCTTGAACACACTCTATATTCTTTTCAATTGTAATTTTGCTTCGAATCATTGCTTGTTTTTACACACCTGCTGCGGAACACACGTTTGGGACTGAAATGTAGCGAAGTTAAATATCGTTCACTGATAAAGAAAATTGCGCTAACTAAAGCAATTGCACTTTTACAATGTTAATCAAGGTAAATGCTATTCGGTACGACCCAAATAACCAAAGTGTTCCGTGTTATTTTCCAGCGAAGAGACAAAATTCACACGCGTTTTCCCATAGGAGCACCGCAAAAGTAGACTGGTTGCTGTCTGCTTCAATTTGCCTCCCGGAAGTCGCATAGACACTAGCGCCAGTTGAATCTCTTGCGTACATTATAAAAACTCTATGGTTTGAGATGCCTGATCTCTGGTTCGGCAATGCCAGTTCACATACTTTCAGGGGTGTGACATTGCGCCAATTGCGCCATTTTGATAGAAACCCAATTTTCTGCTCCTAGCTGCGCCAAAAACGCGAAATCGTCGAAATTGCGCCACACTGCGCCAAAGTAACGCAAAAACTAAAAAAAAAAGTTGCGGCAACGCTAGATTTAGCGGGAAACGAGAGCTTGGTTGACAACATTCAATCTCATTCTCGTCGTAGTAAAGTACACAACACGGGCACAGGGTAGTGCAAGCAACCACCAGATTCGAAGATTTCAGCTGTAGTACCCATCTATACACAAACTCATCTCTGTTACGTCACGGCGCGGTGGTGGCGCGTCGGGCGCACCTCAGGTCTGGGGCTGTGGGCGGAAGCGGCCATGGGCACGTGCATTCTTGTGTTACTTCGGAAGAAACCGGACAAAAACTTGCCTTCTCGTCAAAACGCCGCGACTGGGGCTTTATCAAAAGAGTCGGGAAAGGTTTGAAGGTCAGTTTTCATGCGTGTTTTGCCTGCTCGGTTCGTCCGAGAACGTGAACAGGGGCCGTTAAAAAGGAAAAGCAGACGCCGTCGGACCACGATTGCTTGGGCGGAAAGCACTTTGGATTGAATTCACGGATACTTGTGATCGTCGGATTTATTTGTTTTGTTCCAACATGAACGCGGAAAAACCGTCAAGTTGCACGGACCACCTGCGGACTACGTTCAGTGCTTCATCACGTTCAAACGGCCGCCTCATCGTCCGAGCTGTCGTCTGCTCTCTCAAACATTTCTGCTTGTTGTCTGCTCGTTCAAACGACAGCGGCCCGTAGACCAAACATTGACCCGGTAATTGCGATAGGAAGTGCAGACCTCGAAAGACATTTAAGTTTGAAGGTTGCTTCGGGTAAGTAGGCTCGGTGTAAACAGTAGATAAAAGGAGATGTTGATAATTGTTACCAGTGGCCATCACCGACTTGTTATGCCTGATTCACTCGATCCGATTCTGCTTGCGATTTTCAGTATCGACGTCGACATCTCAGTTACGGTTCAGGCTTTTGCAGCCCGAGTGACGTCATGACTGAAAATAGCGGGCAGAGCCTCACCATGTGAATCAGGCATTAGCGTACATTCTGCGGTGTCCACAGGGAATGAATTGCCGCATGTTACGCCGAGGCCGCTCAAGTAGTCAGACATTGCCAGGAAGATGTAGAATCAACAATTCCAACGCGAAAATATTGCAGTGGCTTAGCTCGGCTATGCCAGGATATACGTAGCGTGAGCTTATGCGCACAAAATGAGAGGCGCTATCAAGCGGCTCCGGTGCAGCGTCAGACTTGGCTACTGCGCAACGGAGGCGCACAGCTGGGCACACGGCGGCGCCAGTGCGTCTGCCGCGGCTATGACGTCACTCCTCTGGAATGCGCAGACCGGCGAGGCGCGCGCGGTGGCAGCGGCGGCTTTGGCGCGCCAGCTGTGCGCCGTGTGACGTCACTGCTCCTCGCGCTTGCGCAGACCGGTGAGGCGCGCGCGGTGGCGGCGGAGCCCACGGCGGCAGCGGCTCCGGCGCGCCAGCTGTGCGCCGTCTGACGTCACTGCTCCTCGCGCTTGCACAGCACGGAGCACGGCTCATTATGCGAGCCACGCGAAACTGCTCAACCTCGGCCAGTGTAGCTCACGCTACAAAAGAGCGCGGAGACTTATACCGACGCCGACAACATCCCATTCCAATGGTTTGTTTATGGGCGACGGCGAGCTTGTTGCCCACACCCCCATCGCGCATGCGCAGCGCCGGTGGCGTCCGCTAGGGGCGCTCCGGTTTGTTTGTAAACATGAGTTGGTGTATACCTATGATACGTGGTCTTTTCCCGATTTTCGTACTACTCTCCCCCATCATTTGTGACTGCATGCTAACGGTGTGCTCTCACGCGGTTTCGCTGTCTGGCCGCGGGAGGTACGACGCACAGGCTATCAAGATGAGCAAACCTAAGTATTTCTTTCGTTTTGAGAGTAAACTTTTTCTTAAAAGTGCTATTGAGCGCCTCCTTTGCGTAATTGTTCATTCGTGTCCGTAATCTCGTCAAAATGGACGGCGCCGGCGCCGTGAGTACTTTCGGTTATCACACACGTGCTTCCAGAGTGTGAGCAATCAAATGAATCGGCCACAAACCTGTATTTAGCGTGCATGTGGCGCTCATAGTTTTTCTACCAATTCACTATTTACCTTTGTGACTCACTTTTGTGGGAAGTTTTTTTCTATCTGCACGTGCTTTCTACGAGCGCCCGATCAATGTCTGGTTGTAGTAAACCGTGCTTCCCCGTTCATGCTCTCGAGTCACCGCTTTAAAAAGTTTTGCACTACAATTGCGCTTTGGCACCAGTTCGTATAAGCTTGAGGTACCTGGCGCCCACCTAACTTTGCAGCAAGCCTGTTTCCTGTCCTCATCTATGCGCATGAAACCAGTGGTTTCCCCAGGAATTGAAATCAGAGGGGGTGTCTAAATTTTTTTGGGGGGGTTAAAGGGGGGGGGGGGGGGGCATTGCGAATATAGGAGTCGTTGTGAATTAAGGGGGTGCCTTTGGAAAAACGAGGGGGGGTCTAAACCCCCCCTAGGGGGGGGTCTGGGGAAATCCCTGCATGAAACTCACGTTTGCCTTTTTCGTTTTTTTTTTTTTTTCCTTTTATATTTTGTATTGGTGCTGATGACTTATTGGAACCAGGGTGGACAAAAATAATGATTAAAAAAATCTGATTTATGCGATTTATGTCAGATTTTATATGATTTAAATTGCTGATAAGCTGCTCTAACATTTTCTGCTCCTAATCTGCTTCAAACTGTAGACTTTTCTGCTTTGAAGTTGCTTCAAAATGCATAAACTGCTGCCCAAAAACGAGAATTTTGTGCTCCTAAGCTGCTCCAAAATCCAGATTTTTCTGCTCCAAAAATTGCTCCAAAACCTGTTTCACCTTTCTCACCCCCACACTTTCCAAACCCCCTTTCTCCGCTCCCTGTAGGAGGTAAATAGGCGTGGGAAAGAAGGAACATCCGGTTCAACAGGGCTCGCACGTGCGCAGCTTGTTCATTAAGGCCCGTTCACACTCTTGCGACCGAGTACGACTGAGAGAGACGAGATCTCTTAAAACTTCTTAAATTTTTTTTAGAACGAGGGAACACACTGGCATTGTGGCGCCATCTATGCGGTGACTCTGGAACTGCATTTCACAAGAGCGAAGGTTTTGCGGGATTTCCGAGGTCAAATGTGCGTAATACCCATAGAAAGGCTCGTTTATAACATTGACAAAAGTTTTTCGAGCCAAGAAAGAAAGGATAATGCGCGAGAGAAATAAAAAAATATGCCGGACCGCCGAGTTTACACTGCTGCCCAATAGATGGCGCCAGTGTGTCCTCTGGTTTAAGACGTTTTAAGGAACCCAGGTTTAAGAGGTCGCAAGAGTGTGAATGGGCCTTTAGAAGTAGCTTTGGGAACACCCACCAGATGTGATCGGTTTATTCATTTAAAAAATGTTTTGGTGCCTTTTTGAACAAAGAAACTGGTGTCTGTGGTGTGGCCAGAACGTGGTTGACATTTAGACAACAGAGCTTATATGTATCATGAGGATGCTCCTTTTCCCCAGCGTCAAGTTCCCCTCGTATCAATTCCTCGCCCATTTTGCCTATTGGAAATGCCGTTCCAACACTTGTACTTAGTGGCAGCGAGCAGATGCTTTGGTACACTGCAGGACAAGCCATCACAAAGAACGTTATTTGATTTTACCTGCCAGAGCTTGCACCAAATGTCCCGCGAGAACTGACATCTTATCTTTAATTTCCATCAATAGCACCTTGTCTCCTACTCTTTTTTCCTCTCTCGTCTTCTCCCTGCACTGTGCCATCAACTGACTGCATGCTTCGTAGCAAAATCAAACCCTGCTAAAGACGCCGATAGAACTGGCAGTATATTTAAATACACGGACCACTTTGTTGCGATCTGGCTGCAGCCGCCCAGAAGATGTGGAGGAACCTGACATTCTTCGTGGCCTTCCCCGCGATCGGCCTGTGCGCCCTCAACGCCTACCTGGCCGAGAAGGAACACCACAAGCACTTCCACCGACCAGAGTTCAAGAAGTATGAATACCTCTACATCCGGACCAAGGTGGGACCTCCTCTCGTGGCCTTCTGCGACGAAGCTCCGCTATAGGGGATATTTACTGAGCACCACATCTGTGGGCGCTGTTTAGAGCGCATGCTCAGAACGAGCTCACATTAATAGGCTGCCAAAACCGGCAATCTTGGTGGTGTGCAATGCACGTCGCAAAAGAACTGTGGAAGCTTGCCATCAGCACGCGTTCAGCAGTCGCACACACAGCTATGGCCGCCACTGAATACTCCCTATACTCTTTTTGCCTTGTTTGCATTTGCTTACAACCGAGTTATTGTGATCTCTTGCAATGAGAGTCTGGCACCACTTATAAGGTGACCCTGGAACTGAATACCGCTAGAGCGAAGGTTTTGCATTATTTCCGAGATCAAATGTATGTACTATATATCTATGAAACAAGGTCATTTATAACTAGGGTTCGGAGTTTTCGGTTTAAACCGATAAAAGTACGCCGAATCCATTTTTGGAAATTCGGTTTTAACTGAAAAAGGTCACTTTGTAGGTTCGGCGTTTTCGGTTTAAACCGATAAAAGTATGTCTAATCTGTTTTCTTAAATTCGGTTTTAACCGAAAAAGGTCAGTTTTTTAGGGCCGCGTCGAGGTGGGTGGGAGAGGGGGGGGGGGGGGGAGAAAGAGAGGGCTTTGCAAGGTTCGACATTGTGTGACGCCTTCGTAATTGCCCTCTTCCAAGGTTCAACATGCAACAAAAAAGGTCTTGGATTGGCCTTCGCGGGACATCTGTGTCCTTTCTGGGATCAGGCTTAGTGTGTCAAGTTCCCGGTCCTAAAAAAAAATTTCGGATGTGGGCTAGTATAAGGTTTTTCGCTTCATGCACTTCAGAGGACATCGAGGAAAGCCATTAATACCTTCCTTAACACCCTCTCTCAAACTTCCCTGTGGTTAACAACATATATGCAATAGATTTTTTTTTTTTTTTTGCCATTTCGCTGGTTCCTGTACAGTCATCACCTCAGACGGTCACGTCGCCCGAATAGGAGGGAAAAAGAATCGCGCTGAAGATTTTGCCCGGAATTCCGCGATTTTGAGGTGTGTCCTGACGGAAGTTGTAGCGAAGACGACGCATGTATATGTGTCGTTATTCTTTGAGTGATCACAAATATCACAGCTACAAGGATCATCTGATCCGGTGTTCGATTGTGTTTCTTTCATATTCACACACAAAAAAAAAACTGCAAACTTTTTTCGGAATAAATATACACCGAAAAAAACCGAAAATAGAATTTTAAAATAAACACAGAAAAAAGTACGCCGAATTTTGAAAAAATAAAAACCGAAAATGCGGAACCCTATTTATAACATAGTCAAAAGTTTTTTGAACCAATAAGGAAACAAAGATAAAAATAAAAAATATAAGGGGAATCATTTCATGGCTGCCTAATAGATGGTGCCAGTGTCTCAAAAGAGACTGCAAGAGGTCGTAAGGTGGGCATAAGCAGTCGCTAGTGTGTGAACCAGCCTCCGACTATGTGATGGGAGCTACATGTTCGCCGGCCCAGTCAACCGCCTTTATTGTGCGACCTCGCTCTCTGCACATGGATATGGGCGAGAGTGTGATCATGTGGGGAAAGAGACGTATGACTTGTCCAACGAGAATGTAGCTTCCGCCGTACCGCCAGCTTAGTGGTGAGTAGAGTACGGGGTCTGTTCAAAGAGTGTCGGGACCAATTTTTTTGCTAGCGATAGGGAAGCAGTGCAAGGTGGCTTCCCTAGGCAGGGACATTAGTGGGGGATTCTAGGTATACATACATTGCACCCGGAGTGAGCAGTTGTTTTGTTGTGTTCCGAGGAACTGCGATGCAGCGTACAATTGAACGGCGGTATGCAATCAAGTTTTGTGAGAAACTGGAACGAATCTGGTGTCGAGACTCTTGCCACAATCCGGGAAGCTTAGGGGGAGGATGCAGTGCCAAAACACGTTTGAGTGGCGCAAGAAATTGAAGGAAGAAATCACGTCAAGGACGAGAAATGTGCAGGACGTCCGTCAACGAGCCGAAATATGGCTAAAGTAAAGAACTACTCTGATCTACGTGCGAGAATGATTGTGGAAAAGTTGAATTTACAAAAATCCAGCTTGCATTTAATTGTGTCGGATGATTTGCGGCTGAGGGAAGTGTGTGCCAAATTAGCCAAATGCGCCGTGTCGCTACGTGCGAGGGAGTTTCTGGCGAAGCACGACGTGGCAACGCTGCCTCAGCCTCCCTAGTCCAGACCTGGCCCTGCCAGACTGCTTTTAGGGGCGAAGCTTCTTAGGGGCTAGTCATGTCCGTCCGCCGTCCGCCGTAGGCCGGCGTCGGGTGCTCGTGCTTCTGCTCGTGTAGGGCAAAAAAACAGTTGGAAAAAAAAGATAAAAAAAATTATGAAAAAAGAAAAAAAAGAGTAGGGGGTTCTGAGATGCCATCCCATCTGTCTGCTTAAAAAAAGAAAAAGAAGAAAACCACACATTCTCCTACTGACATGAATGAAAAGGCTCGGCATGCTGCGGCTCGGCGTCTACGCAGACAAGACCAGAGCTTCGCCCCAAGCAACATCATTCACCACGTGGAGATGCGGTCAATTTTTTCTTCCCTTGGATGACGTCATTATGGGACGGCGGAAAGTGTGAAAGCGGCTTAGACGCAGTGCCTAAAGGTAATTCCGGTTGCAGACTTTCAGGGGGCGTACCATGCGCGGCAGAAGCGCTGGCAACAGTATGTTAATGCAGAGGGATGTTATGTAAGTATGAGGTATGAGGAAATGGATATGCACTGTGCCGTGTGCCAAGGGGAAGACGAGACAATAGAACATGTGGTGTTGAGGTGCACAGGGCTTGCTCCCACCCTCCCGGAGGGGGTGATGGATTTAGCCGGAGCGCTGCTTGCAGACGAGAGTGGAAGATGCATGATAAGTACATTTCAATAACAAAGAGGAGATTGGAAGACTGGCGGAAATTATCTAGGGAGAATTGAATGACGTGCAACTAACTGACAAAGCTGGGGACAGGCGGGACAGAGGAAAATTGGGACTCCCTCTCGCGTGGCTCTGGCCCAAAGTCTCAACCCCGTCTCCCAGTGGGCCCGGTGCCAGGGTAACCCCGACTAGGTTAGACTAGAGGAAAATTGGCGACTCTCTCGCCGGGGGGAAGAGGCAGGGCGATATGTTTTTAGGTTTTTTTGCCCGATCCCTCAAAGGTCATTCTGGCGATGTCCCACACAGCCTGTTGATAGTTACGCAATTGCAGAGGGTAAGCAAATTGGCAAAAAAAGAAATCATAATATTGGTTCTTAATTTTTAGGCTAGGTGGCGCAAGCTATTGCCCATTACAAATGGTACAGCCGTTAGCGTCCATCATGTTATTTTGCGGGATTTTAACACTATGTATATCTGCAATCATTTTCTTTTTTTATGGATGTGTTTTGTTATTTTTTGGACCAACCCTCCAGAGTGACATGGTTTGAAGCAGCACGTACGGCTCAGCTTGCAGTTAATGGCACCACCTCCGATATGACTCGGTCTTAGTGCGACATGAGAGCCAAGGCAATGTAAATGATAAACGGTCTAGACGTCTCCCAGCTGCCTCTGCAGTGTTCGTTTCAGCCTCCCTCCGGAGCACAAACTGTTATTGCAAGGGGGATGTTGGGTTGGTCTGGTTCATAGGGAAAGAACAAGGGAAACCCAACTAAAAAGGGCAAACAGTGCGCAAAGAAAGAAGACGTTGAATAAGGAACCAAACACGACAAGTGCCAACCCAACTAAACATACCTCCGATATGACTCAGTCTTAGTGCGACATGAGAGCCAAGGCTGGGTAATGTAAATGATAAACGGTCTAGACGTCTCCCAGCTGCCTCTGCAGTGTTCGTTTCAGCCTCCCTCCGGAGCACAAACTGTTATTGCAAGGGGGATGTTGGGTTGGTCTGGTTCATAGGGAAAGAACAAGGGAAACCCAACTAAAAAGGGCAAACAGTGCGCAAAGAAAGAAGACGTTGAATAAGGAACCAAACACGACAAGTGCCAACCCAACTAAACATACCTCCGATATGACTCAGTCTTAGTGCGACATGAGAGCCAAGGCTGGGTAATGTAAATGATAAACGGTCTAGACGTCTCCCAGCTGCCTCTGCAGTGTTCGTTTCAGCCTCCCTCCGGAGCACAAACTGTTATTGCAAGGGGGATGTTGGGTTGGTCTGGTTCATAGGGAAAGAACAAGGGAAACCCAACTAAAAAGGGCAAACAGTGCGCAAAGAAAGAAGACGTTGAATAAGGAACCAAACACGACAAGTGCCAACCCAACTAAACATACCTCCGATATGACTCAGTCTTAGTGCGACATGAGAGCCAAGGCTGGGTAATGTAAATGATAAACGGTCTAGACGTCTCCCAGCTGCCTCTGCAGTGTTCGTTTCAGCCTCCCTCCGGAGCACAAACTGTTATTGCAAGGGGGATGTTGGGTTGGTCTGGTTCATAGGGAAAGAACAAGGGAAACCCAACTAAAAAGGGCAAACAGTGCGCAAAGAAAGAAGACGTTGAATAAGGAACCAAACACGACAAGTGCCAACCCAACTAAACATACCTCCGATATGACTCGGTCTTAGTGCGACATGAGAGCCAAGGCTGGTAATGTAAATGATAAACGGTCTAGACGTCTCCCAGCTGCCTCTGCAGTGTTCGTTTCAGCCTCCCTCCGGAGCACAAACTGTTATTGCAAGGGGGATGTTGGGTTGGTCTGGTTCATAGGGAAAGAACAAGGGAAACCCAACTAAAAAGGGCAAACAGTGCGCAAAGAAAGAAGACGTTGAATAAGGAACCAAACACGACAAGTGCCAACCCAACTAAACATACCTCCGATATGACTCGGTCTTAGTGCGACATGAGAGCCAAGGCAATGTAAATGATAAACGGTCTAGACGTCTCCCAGCTGCCTCTGCAGTGTTCGTTTCAGCCTCCCTCCGGAGCACAAACTGTTATTGCAAGGGGGATGTTGGGTTGGTCTGGTTCATAGGGAAAGAACAAGGGAAACCCAACTAAAAAGGGCAAACAGTGCGCAAAGAAAGAAGACGTTGAATAAGGAACCAAACACGACAAGTGCCAACCCAACTAAACATACCTCCGATATGACTCGGTCTTAGTGCGACATGAGAGCCAAGGCTGTAATGTAAATGATAAACGGTCTAGACGTCTCCCAGCTGCCTCTGCAGTGTTCGTTTCAGCCTCCCTCCGGAGCACAAACTGTTATTGCAAGGGGGATGTTGGGTTGGTCTGGTTCATAGGGAAAGAACAAGGGAAACCCAACTAAAAAGGGCAAACAGTGCGCAAAGAAAGAAGACGTTGAATAAGGAACCAAACACGACAAGTGCCAACCCAACTAAACATACCTCCGATATGACTCGGTCTTAGTGCGACATGAGAGCCAAGGCTGGGTAATGTAAATGATAAATGGTCTAGACGTCTCCCAGCTGCCTCTGCAGTGTTCGTTTCAGCCTCCCTCCGGAGCACAAACTGTTATTGCAAGGGGGATGTTGGGTTGGTCTGGTTCATAGGGAAAGAACAAGGGAAACCCAACTAAAAAGGGCAAACAGTGCGCAAAGAAAGAAGACGTTGAATAAGGAACCAAACACGACAAGTGCCAACCCAACTAAACATACCTCCGATATGACTCAGTCTTAGTGCGACATGAGAGCCAAGGCTGGGTAATGTAAATGATAAACGGTCTAGACGTCTCCCAGCTGCCTCTGCAGTGTTCGTTTCAGCCTCCCTCCGGAGCACAAACTGTTATTGCAAGGGGGATGTTGGGTTGGTCTGGTTCATAGGGAAAGAACAAGGGAAACCCAACTAAAAAGGGCAAACAGTGCGCAAAGAAAGAAGACGTTGAATAAGGAACCAAACACGACAAGTGCCAACCCAACTAAACATACCTCCGATATGACTCGGTCTTAGTGCGACATGAGAGCCAAGGCAATGTAAATGATAAACGGTCTAGACGTCTCCCAGCTGCCTCTGCAGTGTTCGTTTCAGCCTCCCTCCGGAGCACAAACTGTTATTGCAAGGGGGATGTTGGGTTGGTCTGGTTCATAGGGAAAGAACAAGGGAAACCCAACTAAAAAGGGCAAACAGTGCGCAAAGAAAGAAGACGTTGAATAAGGAACCAAACACGACAAGTGCCAACCCAACTAAACATACCTCCGATATGACTCGGTCTTAGTGCGACATGAGAGCCAAGGCAATGTAAATGATAAACGGTCTAGACGTCTCCCAGCTGCCTCTGCAGTGTTCGTTTCAGCCTCCCTCCGGAGCACAAACTGTTATTGCAAGGGGGATGTTGGGTTGGTCTGGTTCATAGGGAAAGAACAAGGGAAACCCAACTAAAAAGGGCAAACAGTGCGCAAAGAAAGAAGACGTTGAATAAGGAACCAAACACGACAAGTGCCAACCCAACTAAACATACCTCCGATATGACTCGGTCTTAGTGCGACATGAGAGCCAAGGCAATGTAAATGATAAACGGTCTAGACGTCTCCCAGCTGCCTCTGCAGTGTTCGTTTCAGCCTCCCTCCGGAGCACAAACTGTTATTGCAAGGGGGATGTTGGGTTGGTCTGGTTCATAGGGAAAGAACAAGGGAAACCCAACTAAAAAGGGCAAACAGTGCGCAAAGAAAGAAGACGTTGAATAAGGAACCAAACACGACAAGTGCCAACCCAACTAAACATACCTCCGATATGACTCGGTCTTAGTGCGACATGAGAGCCAAGGCTGGGTAAATGATAAACGGTCTAGACGTCTCCCAGCTGCCTCTGCAGTGTTCGTTTCAGCCTCCCTCCGGAGCACAAACTGTTATTGCAAGGGGGATGTTGGGTCGGTCTGGTTCATAGGGAAAGAACAAGGGAAACCCAACTAAAAAGGGCAAACAGTGCGCAAAGAAAGAAGACGTTGAATAAGGAACCAAACACGACAAGTGCCAACCCAACTAAACATACCTCCGATATGACTCGGTCTTAGTGCGACATGAGAGCCAAGGCAATGTAAATGATAAACGGTCTAGACGTCTCCCAGCTGCCTCTGCAGTGTTCGTTTCAGCCTCCCTCCGGAGCACAAACTGTTATTGCAAGGGGGATGTTGGGTTGGTCTAGTTCATAGGGAAAGAACAAGGGAAACCCAACTAAAAAGGGCAAACAGTGCGCAAAGAAAGAAGACGTTGAATAAGGAACCAAACACGACAAGTGCCAACCCAACTAAACATACCTCCGATATGACTCGGTCTTAGTGCGACATGAGAGCCAAGGCAATGTAAATGATAAACGGTCTAGACGTCTCCCAGCTGCCTCTGCAGTGTTCGTTTCAGCCTCCCTCCGGAGCACAAACTGTTATTGCAAGGGGGATGTTGGGTTGGTCTGGTTCATAGGGAAAGAACAAGGGAAACCCAACTAAAAAGGGCAAACAGTGCGCAAAGAAAGAAGACGTTGAATAAGGAACCAAACACGACAAGTGCCAACCCAACTAAACATACCTCCGATATGACTCGGTCTTAGTGCGACATGAGAGCCAAGGCAATGTAAATGATAAACGGTCTAGACGTCTCCCAGCTGCCTCTGCAGTGTTCGTTTCAGCCTCCCTCCGGAGCACAAACTGTTATTGCAAGGGGGATGTTGGGTTGGTCTGGTTCATAGGGAAAGAACAAGGGAAACCCAACTAAAAAGGGCAAACAGTGCGCAAAGAAAGAAGACGTTGAATAAGGAACCAAACACGACAAGTGCCAACCCAACTAAACATACCTCCGATATGACTCGGTCTTAGTGCGACATGAGAGCCAAGGCAATGTAAATGATAAACGGTCTAGACGTCTCCCAGCTGCCTCTGCAGTGTTCGTTTCAGCCTCCCTCCGGAGCACAAACTGTTATTGCAAGGGGGATGTTGGGTTGGTCTAGGTTCATAGGGAAAGAACAAGGGAAACCCAACTAAAAAGGGCAAACAGTGCGCAAAGAAAGAAGACGTTGAATAAGGAACCAAACACGACAAGTGCCAACCCAACTAAACATACCTCCGATATGACTCGGTCTTAGTGCGACATGAGAGCCAAGGCAATGTAAATGATAAACGGTCTAGACGTCTCCCAGCTGCCTCTGCAGTGTTCGTTTCAGCCTCCCTCCGGAGCACAAACTGTTATTGCAAGGGGGATGTTGGGTTGGTCTGGTTCATAGGGAAAGAACAAGGGAAACCCAACTAAAAAGGGCAAACAGTGCGCAAAGAAAGAAGACGTTGAATAAGGAACCAAACACGACAAGTGCCAACCCAACTAAACATACCTCCGATATGACTCGGTCTTAGTGCGACATGAGAGCCAAGGCTGGGTAATGTAAATGATAAATGGTCTAGACGTCTCCCAGCTGCCTCTGCAGTGTTCGTTTCAGCCTCCCTCCGGAGCACAAACTGTTATTGCAAGGGGGATGTTGGGTTGGTCTGGTTCATAGGGAAAGAACAAGGGAAACCCAACTAAAAAGGGCAAACAGTGCGCAAAGAAAGAAGACGTTGAATAAGGAACCAAACACGACAAGTGCCAACCCAACTAAACATACCTCCGATATGACTCGGTCTTAGTGCGACATGAGAGCCAAGGCAATGTAAATGATAAACGGTCTAGACGTCTCCCAGCTGCCTCTGCAGTGTTCGTTTCAGCCTCCCTCCGGAGCACAAACTGTTATTGCAAGGGGGATGTTGGGTTGGTCTGGTTCATAGGGAAAGAACAAGGGAAACCCAACTAAAAAGGGCAAACAGTGCGCAAAGAAAGAAGACGTTGAATAAGGAACCAAACACGACAAGTGCCAACCCAACTAAACATACCTCCGATATGACTCGGTCTTAGTGCGACATGAGAGCCAAGGCATGGTAAATGATAAACGGTCTAGACGTCTCCCAGCTGCCTCTGCAGTGTTCGTTTCAGCCTCCCTCCGGAGCACAAACTGTTATTGCAAGGGGGATGTTGGGTTGGTCTGGTTCATAGGGAAAGAACAAGGGAAACCCAACTAAAAAGGGCAAACAGTGCGCAAAGAAAGAAGACGTTGAATAAGGAACCAAACACGACAAGTGCCAACCCAACTAAACATACCTCCGATATGACTCGGTCTTAGTGCGACATGAGAGCCAAGGCAATGTAAATGAATAAACGGTCTAGACGTCTCCCAGCTGCCTCTGCAGTGTTCGTTTCAGCCTCCCTCCGGAGCACAAACTGTTATTGCAAGGGGGATGTTGGGTCGGTCTGGTTCATAGGGAAAGAACAAGGGAAACCCAACTAAAAAGGGCAAACAGTGCGCAAAGAAAGAAGACGTTGAATAAGGAACCAAACACGACAAGTGCCAACCCAACTAAACATACCTCCGATATGACTCGGTCTTAGTGCGACATGAGAGCCAAGGCATGGTAAATGATAAACTAAACGGTCTAGACGTCTCCCAGCTGCCTCTGCAGTGTTCGTTTCAGCCTCCCTCCGGAGCACAAACTGTTATTGCAAGGGGGATGTTGGGTTGGTCTGGTTCATAGGGAAAGAACAAGGGAAACCCAACTAAAAAGGGCAAACAGTGCGCAAAGAAAGAAGACGTTGAATAAGGAACCAAACACGACAAGTGCCAACCCAACTAAACATACCTCCGATATGACTCGGTCTTAGTGCGACATGAGAGCCAAGGCAATGTAAATGATAAACGGTCTAGACGTCTCCCAGCTGCCTCTGCAGTGTTCGTTTCAGCCTCCCTCCGGAGCACAAACTGTTATTGCAAGGGGGATGTTGGGTTGGTCTAGTTCATAGGGAAAGAACAAGGGAAACCCAACTAAAAAGGGCAAACAGTGCGCAAAGAAAGAAGACGTTGAATAAGGAACCAAACACGACAAGTGCCAACCCAACTAACAAGTTCAGTCATGGCCAGTCATCAAGCGTCCAAAACAGCTACCTCTTTGCTATGCAGATTGGCCTAGGTTTGGTCGATAGAGTAATCTCCCCTTCTTCATATCATATGAGCCTCTGTAACTCCCTTGCCGTTTGACTCCAAGCTGAAACGGAACTGGACTAATTGCACGCTCGGCATTTGCTCTTTCCCTTGCAGAGATTTCCTTGGGGAGACGGCAACCATGGCCTGTTCCACAACCCCAAGGTGAACGCCCTGCCGGAAGGCTACGAGGACGAACTGTAGCGCCACCACCGTCCACAGAAGAGGGAACACTAGGAAAGCTAGAAACTAGCATTACACGAATAAAGGAAGTCACCAGTTGTGCGCTTCTTTCGTCCATTAATTTGCCATATCGGCGTTGAGGCAGTAGCGACTTCTTCGGCGCAACATAACTGTTGGGCAGGCATCGTCCAAAGCTGTTGGTAGCGTAGAGCAGCCATCTTTGCACTCTAAAAACAGTGAGAGGGGTAGATCCGTTTTGTTGTGTGGAGAAGGTGACCTTAGAAAGTTTTTTCAAACCTGCAAAACGTGGAAGTGACCAGCCTCACCTGACAGAGGTGTTTGCAGTGTGCATCCTTGCTCTGTGCTAATTCCAGTCCTCCAGCAAGGCATAACTTAAACCTCAGGGGCACAGGTGGAGAACAGGATACTGCCGTACTGCACAGGTGGTTTTTAAATGTGTCCTATGGAAACTAGTGTGTTTATGTTTGAAAATTTGCAAAGTGGAGGACCAGGCACTGTGGTTTCAAACAAACCTCGTTTTGGACGATCGGATTTTGTGGCTCGAGCCTGTTATCAGATTCAAGGCAATGTATGTCCACCACCGATATGAAACTACCATCAGGAATGCTGCGGAATGTTATTTTTTTAAGAGGGGCTGAATATTGGTGTATTCCTGCGGGGGTCCATTTAATTATTCAACCAGAGAACATGTTTTCAGTGACGGTAATAATGTCTGCTTATTTAGGAACCAAACACGACAAGTGCCAACCCAACTAAACATACCTCCGATATGACTCGGTCTTAGTGCGACATGAGAGCCAAGGCTGGGTAAATGATAAACGGTCTAGACGTCTCCCAGCTGCCTCTGCAGTGTTCGTTTCAGCCTCCCTCCGGAGCACAACTGTTATTGCAAGGGGGATGTTGGGTTGGTCTGGTTCATAGGGAAAGAACAAGGGAAACCCAACTAAAAAGGGCAAACAGTGCGCAAAGAAAGAAGACGTTGAATAAGGAACCAAACACGACAAGTGCCAACCCAACTAAACATACCTCCGATATGACTCGGTCTTAGTGCGACATGAGAGCCAAGGCTGGGTAAATGATAAACGGTCTAGACGTCTCCCAGCTGCCTCTGCAGTGTTCGTTTCAGCCTCCCTCCGGAGCACAAACTGTTATTGCAAGGGGGATGTTGGGTTGGTCTGGTTCATAGGGAAAGAACAAGGGAAACCCAACTAAAAAGGGCAAACAGTGCGCAAAGAAAGAAGACGTTGAATAAGGAACCAAACACGACAAGTGCCAACCCAACTAAACATTTAGTGAGAAAACATACAGCAACAATCAGTTCAGTCATGGCCAGTCATCAAGCGTCCAAAACAGCTACCTCTTTGCTATGCAGATTGGCCTAGGTTTGGTCGATAGAGTAATCTCCCCTTCTTCATATCATATGAGCCTCTGTAACTCCCTTGCCGTTTGACTCCAAGCTGAAACGGAACTGGACTAATTGCACGCTCGGCATTTGCTCTTTCCCTTGCAGAGATTTCCTTGGGGAGACTGGCAACCATGGCCTGTTCCACAACCCCAAGGTGAACGCCCTGCCGGAAGGCTACGAGGACGAACTGTAGCGCCACCACCGTCCACAGAAGAGGGAACACTAGGAAAGCTAGAAACTAGCATTACACGAATAAAGGAAGTCACCAGTTGTGCGCTTCTTTCGTCCATTAATTTGCCATATCGGCGTTGAGGCAGTAGCGATTTCTTCGGCGCAACATAACCGTTGGGCAGGCAACGTCCAAAGCTGTTGGTAGCGTCCAGCAGCCTTCTTTGCACTCTGAAAACAGTGAGAGGGGTAGATCTGTTTTGTTGTGTGGCGAAGGTGACCTATGCAAGTTCTTTCGAACCTGCAGAACGGGGAAGTGACCAGCCTCACCTGACAGAGGGGTTTGCAGTGTGTAGCCTTGCTCTGTGCTAATTCCAGTCCTCCAGCAAGGCATAAACTTGAACCTCAAGGGCACAAGCGGAGAACAGGATACTGCCGTACTGCACAGGTGGTTTTTAAACATGTCCTATGGAAACTTGTGTGTTTATATTTGAAAATTTGCGAAGTGGAGGACTAGGCACTGTGGTTTCGAACAAACTTCGTTTTGGACGATCGGATTTTGTGGCTCGAGCCTGTTATCAGGTTCAAGGCAATGTATGTCCACCACCGATATGAAACTACCATCAGGAACGCTGCGGAATGTTATTTTTTAAGAGGGGCTGAATATTGGTGTATTCCTGCGGGGGTCCATTTAATTATTCAACCAGAGAACATGTTTTCAGTGACTGTAATAATTTCTGCTTATTTCATGGCACAAACTAAACATGGCCTAGAAACTTGCTCAAGAAATGTGCTCTTCCGACTTTACTGACCATACTGGAGATTTAACTCCTCCAATGAACTCCTTTTATTGCAACTGGTTACAAGAAACCATGCAATGAAAATAAGAGTATTGCATAGACTCATTATTGGTAGGGTGCCCCGATCCCTACATGCATCTCATCCCAAATTTGGCATCCTAAATTGGCAAAAGACAAACTTTGGGATGTAAGCTTTATTTTTCCGACTCGGTTCAACGTTGCGCTGCAACCCCAACTTTTAACTGTGTGACCAAGCAAAACCTAGCAGAAGAGGAATGTCTGCTCTAGTTCTGCATGTGCTGCTTGATGAAAGAACAACAATACTGATCACCCACATCTTTTTTCCCCCGTGCACAAAAAAAAAAAAAAAATTTGAGGCAGTTTCTGAAGTTTGTGTTAATGCTATCTTGTCAGTAGCACCCATAAACAAGCGGCTCCAACCGTTTGTTCGGCATAACCAGTAGGGCCACCCACGAGATGCTCAAGTTGTATATAAGGTAATTATTAAAAATGCCCGAAAAATGCATCCGATTTTGTTTGGCAAGCACTGGGCTGCATCGTTGGGCTCATTCTTCAGGAAAAAGACCGAATAAACTCCATATCAGAAACCAACATGATTGCTATTTTTGCCTTCAAGGTTCTAAGCCTTCCAGTAAGCCAAAACAATATGCCTGCGGGACTTGCGCTATATTTAGCTTCCAAGAAAACTTGCCACATGTAATGGTGATGGCTGTACCATCATAGTTAACAGCACAGCTTTCATAATGCACCGTCATATTTGTCTTTTGTCCTGGCTTTGCTGCAGCAAGGACTGCAAGAATTGAACTTCTGCAGGGAACTTGTTGAGCTGGAGCGATCAGCTGTGATGGTGCATGTGCCAACCTGCTAAATGAAAACGGGCATTACAGTACACGACCAAAAAATGGATGCTTTGCTTTACCGATCATTTGTGTTTACAGGAACGAGTCTACGGCCAGACGTTTTATGACAAAGCCGAGGGCTTGACAACCACTACTGACAGCAGGACCACTGGACAACTTTGAGTTACCCGACACATAGTCTGGCATAGTACTTCTAATGTACATTTCTGAGGAGATGGCCAACAAAAAAACTCCTTTCAGAGTATAGAAAAAAAAGAAAGCTGTGCTGATGGGCATTACGTGAACATGTTTACCATAAAAAATAGTGCTGCTTTAGTCTAGGCCACGACCTCGTATATAAGCTAACTGAGTGGCAGCTGTTGAGGCACGACGGACTAGACCAAAGTACTTTGGGTCAAATTTTTGTACTCATTTAGAATTTGGAAACTTGATGGTTCATAAAATGGCTTTCAAGAAACAGAAATTTGTCTGAAAGATCCAAATGTATAGTAGTACTATACACTTTCTGCAAGTGCCATTTCACTTTTCGTTTACATTTTGTACGACTAAATATGAACTGGGACGTCGCCTCACATGCAGTGACCTTTGCAAGTGCACCTCAATCTAGCTTGTATGGCAGCACTATGTTCGCACATTGCAATCAGTATTACAAGGTGAATATCTATTTACTGGGGACCGTAAATAAGTTTCTTGAGGCTCCCTGTCCTAACTGAGTAGTGGTACACATGTCTGGAAAAATTACAAATTTAAAATTGCATAATTATATTTGTAAACAGTAACAAATACTCTTTTTTTTTTACTGACACTTCAGTATATTTGATGCCAAAGTTTTAAAGAAGAGATAAAAAGCACTGATAGCAGTTTCTTTACTAAAAGAAAAAAAAGGTATTGTTACCCTTATTTTGACAAAACCCAAATTATGTGGTTTGGCCAAAATGAATGCTGTAGCAGTTGACAACACTGCTTTTATTTTCTTCGAAGTAAATAAATGAGCAGGACCCCTATCCATGGGAAAATGCTTTAATTTTCTACTCAAGGTTCATGTAATTCCAGGCACTGAACAGTCATAAACATCTGCTCGCCACCTAACTAATGCATCTTTACTCAAAACTGAAACCTCCTAAATCAAGAAGCTGATAAATTTGTACTTTAATATATATGCCAAAAATAACTATGATAGCCCTCAAACCATCTCAAAAGCCCATTGCTACCTCCAGCACAGTATGTGCTACTCAGCCTATTTATAGTCGGAAATAGGTCTAACTTCTTGCAAACAGAGCCCACACTTCTGCTTTTGCGTGCATATTCGCGCAACTCAATGGCTGGGACTTACGAAAGGAGCCCAGCAAACTACGAGACTAGACGGGTCACGTTTTGATTCGAAAATGCAACCTGCTCTGGATCATATGGGGCACGACACTTGCGCATCTACAATCTCAATGCAATCTCATTTATGAGCCCCAAAACTTGTAGGGGCTTTGTCAATCTCTGTAAATCACCTGAATCGTTCTCGAGAGAGTTGCCTCTGGGAACACTTTTAACCCAAACAAGATCGCTTCTCAAACGAGCGCGCAGCTCGCATAACATTTTAGAAACGACGAAAGTAAGGACCATCTCCCGTCGTGGTTGTTGCAGACAGTTCCAGTCGAGCTAGCTGCATGACCGGAGCAGTCTCTTCATGGTGCTGATGGAAGAGCTGCGGTAGCCGCCTCCAAAGTGATTCCTGCACAATTGACAATCTCGCTCTAAAGCTGGCACATGGCTATCCTCTGTTCTGAGAAATTCTCATTCGCAGAAACAATAGGTTGTTTCAAGTAGACTGACATTTATGCGAGTAACACTGCGTCAAAAGTTCCCAGTTTGTATAAAAAAATTAAGATATTTCAGCTTGTATGTTGTGGCCCTTTACTTTTCTTACATTTGTTTTTATTTTACTCAGCTAAAAAAAAAAAAACACTCCAAAAGGTTTGTTTCATTTCTAAAACTTAAAAAAATCAACCATATACAGCCAGGATTCGTCATATCGAGAATATCTGTTTAAGGGTTTAAAAAAATAATCTATCGAAACAAGCGAGCGGAACTTGGTGTATTTATTGTTACTGCATTTAATAATATTTCTTTCACAAGACCTTTTTCACAAAATGTGCAAAAGGAATGTCCAATAATGACAGCTCCCTAAGTTTGTCTAATCTACAAAAAAAGCCACATGGCATATTAGGCATACATTCAAGACGTCTGCCATGGGGCCCCAATCTAAAGGTAACATATGATGCAAAGTTTTTATAGAATAATTCTCAAGACGGTCAACACTCAGTGAAGACATAAGTCATTCTACAGGCAAGGCCACTATAAGGTATGCCTTTGTAAACAAAAAGAAATTGGTGCAAGGACCAGAGTGGGTGGCAGGCAGAGATGTTTGAAATGGAAGATTGATGAGCCAAAGTTGAAAGCTGGGCTAGTTGGTGTAGGCTAAACATAATGTAGGTAAAACAGCACAGAACGACAAAGACTAGAAGGAAGGAACAAACAGGACGGGACAGGCGCATTCCTATGAAATGTGCCGCCATTATTACCCAACATCATATGCAGGCTTTACGGGACTTTAAAGTTTTTATATGTTATAACTTTTAGAAACTAAATACCCAATAACTTACAATAAAATTCCAGTACCTTTAGCTTGAACTTAGTTACACTTCAGAAGTAAGTCACTCAATTGCTCAATTACACTTACTTTAACAAATTATGGCAAAAAATATCTAAAACAAATTAGACGTTTACAACTTCCTGTAACGCCGAATTAGAGCGCAGCTCTTGAGGAAAAGGAGGAGGGGAGGGTATGCCCCTCCTCCTCACCCATACCCTCTCCTCCCTCCTTATTTCATCCTCTTCCCTCCTCTCCTCCTCCTCCCCACGCATTGCATCATGGGATATGTTCCATAATGCACCGCGCAGGACCCTCGTGACGTCACTCGTGGCGTCACGAGTCCTGCGCGTTGCATTATGGGACATTTCCCATAATGCACCACGCGGTTACGTTTACGGCGATGCTGACGGAAACGGGCACCTAAGAGCTGCGCTCTAAAATGCATCACTGGGAAAATTCAAGACAAAGCAAAAAGATGTTGCAGGTTCACAACATTCAAACTTTAGAATATTAGCTGAGATGAACTGCAATATTCATATTTTCAAAGTGTTGATTGCACCAGGTCAGAGCCATGTATAGAGAGAGTTTGGCCATTCATTGGGAAGTATAAGAGGCAAATGAGGGGGCACCATAGGCCAA
This sequence comes from Ixodes persulcatus, assembly GCA_013358835.2. Lineage (NCBI taxonomy): Eukaryota > Metazoa > Arthropoda > Arachnida > Ixodida > Ixodidae > Ixodes > Ixodes persulcatus. The sequence continues at coordinate 36,675 of JABSTQ010009395.1, read as the reverse complement.
AAGTGGGCTGGGCGTGTTCTAGGGCGTCTTCACAAATTCGAATGCAGCCAACCAGAAGCCGGAAATAATACCCTGGCGGTGGTCAAGAGAAACAAAATTAATAAGTGCGTCGGAGTAACTCTCGGTGAGTGAAAATATGGTGCACGTGATGTTTCGATCACGGTCATCCCAAATCACGGTGAAAGAGCGCGACTAGCGGAACGATTGACATAATCCGTACGCCAGGCGCCGAGGGCCGGGAATCTGCCATCGGAGCGGTCACACACTGTACGAGCAAAACAGAGTTTGAGCGGCACATTCGTTTCTTACATCTTTCTGCATGATCACAATTGAAACATCATATGCCTGTGATTAGCTACCTTCACATGAGTGTAACCATCACTATAACTGGGCATTTTCATCGTCTTTTTGTCTTGGCTTTGTAATAATTGTTCCCTTCAATTAGTACAGTTCATGTGCATATTTTCTATCATAACTGTAACTAGACAGAGTCATGCGCTTAATTACATTTAAATTTCAGTAACTGTAGCTATTATAAATTGACTACAAAACTGTCAAGAAATAACCTTTCGCAGCTCCAAAAGCCAGATGTTTTGTGTCATTTGCCGATACAGACTTCTTTCACTCCCGGGGGGACCATTCGTGGGGCAGAGTAAAGGCAGGACTAAATAGGCAGTGCCACGTCCTGGCGACCCACCAGTGGTTGAGGTAGTGGAACAGCTGGTAGAGGTCGAGCCGCTTCTCGAAGCCGGGGGCCTTGGGAATGACCTTGAAGTAGGCCGAGTAGAAGGCAGCGTCAAAGCCCCCAAACAGCTTGGCAATGGACAGGTCAAATTCCGCGTGGCCATAGAAGGCTGCTGGGTCGTAGATGACTGCGGGAATCGGGAAAGCGGTACCGTTGGTACAAAGGAAACCTCAAAAATCAGGTAGAAACTTCATATGGCCAAGTAAAACTGCGCAAAAATGTTTAATTTCCTCGTCTCTTCCAAGTAGGCTTCTCATAAGGGGATCCACTATATAGAACAGCTCACGCACTGTCCCTCAGTATTCCACTTATTGAGGTTCCCGTATTCGGATAGTCTGTTCACGATACCGACGTGCTGAAAATGTCGACTATAAGCCAGGCTCCAGCAAAACCTGGATAGTCCCCAATTTGCCTAGAAATTGGATCGAGAGATTAATGTAGACATCTGAACTAGGGATCCAAATTGAGGACAAGTTTCAAATATGGTCCGAGAGGCCCTACTGGCAACACTGAAAACATCAGATATGTCGTACAATGGCGCATTACGGCTTGCTCCCAACAGGTTACAAGAACTTTGACGGTGTGAAATAAATTCTGGTGAAGTTTATGCCAGCAAAACGAAAAAAACATGCTTAAAATACTGTCTTTTCAAGACTGCCTGCTTGACTTATACGACGTCACTCACGTTCTGGTTGCACATTCTGTGAGCAATATATATTTACAAACCAGACACTATTTTATGAACAATCAAGTCATTTGTGCGTCCCCCCAGCCTATGAGATATTTTTTGCATTGTAGTACTTTTCAAGAAACAGCACTATGCAGTGGCACTTGAACCTCGCACCTCGATGTCACTCTTTTGAGCGGCCTTAATCTGCCTTTGTTTATTCGGAAGTATAAGTTCCTTGTTTTCGCAGTCATTGAATACCGAGTTCATGAGTAATTTCTAGAGCTCAATGTTTACCATGAAGCGCGAGGTTGAACGACATATCTTCGTCATTCTGTAACAACGAAGCAGCATACCGAAACAGAAGCTGCCTGGACAAAAAAAAAGAATTGCATCCCATCAAAAAGTGACATTGCAGTAAAAAACACTTCTTCATTGTTTACTCATACATACCGCCGCACATAAAAAAATATTACAGTGAAACCTCGTTATAACAAAATGGGATATAACAAACTAATGGATATAGCAAAGCAATCATAATTCCCCTTGCTTGCTAATAGTGGGAAAAAATGGACAGTGGCTATAACAAAGTAATGGTTATAACGAAATAATTACAACCGCTCCTTCAACTTTGTTATAACGAGGTTTTACTGTACAGCCAAGTTGGGAGGGGCAGGGAGCGAACCGAAAGGAATGCACACTCGGGTGTGGGACTCAAAGGAAAGCGGCAGAGCGGACGGTGGGGCACGCACTGGGGCCGCCGGCGTGCTCGGCGACATTTCCACCCCACAGGTCCCCGTGGACGAGGGAGGGGGCGACGTCGAGGTCCTGGAAGAGCCCGGGCACCTTGTGTACCAGCTGGGCCCAGAGTTCGGCCGCCTCCCGGTCCCGGTACTTTTCCTGGGCCACTCGGATCTGGTGGTCAATGCGCTGCCGGCAAAAGAACTCCTGCGGGAAGCACGCGGACAGGCGGCGTCACTCTCGCGATAAGGGGACGCCTTCGTTTTGGCACCTGTTGAGAGGGGCCCGAATGGATACCACTTGGGCCGACAGCAACATGAAAGAAGAGAGTTGTGCGAACGGCGCCACCTCGCCACGGAGGAAGTGCGTCGAAGCTTTGCTCCGGTTTCTGACAAACTTCCCGAGATGGTTCAGCATGGCTGGAGCTCGAAAAACGGTCACACATTTTCAAGGCTGCGAGGCGCGTGGAGCCCCAACCCAACAGTGCCCCTGCCGGGAGGTGCGCGAAGCCCGAGTAGAATTCGGACCTCCTTTCTGGCCCTGTTCTAACACCTCTCCCTTCTTCCATTGTGGCCCCAAGGAATGTACATCACAGTCTGGAGAGTGTGCAAGTTCCCATAATTTTGTTTCTTTACGATCTAATTCCTTTGCATCTACAAACAAAATTATTGGCCAGTCTTATCAAATTATGAGGGTAGTCGAAGCTGGTAGGAGAGACCTTTAAAAGGTCTTTCCTTTTGGTTTAGAAATGGCAGCTGATGTTTCAATCACAGGATTAGTAAAATCTTTAATGTTGGCTGTCACTCGGAGGCTTCAAGAAATTTTCTTTAAAGTTATTCGGCAGAGAAGATTCAAAACGCTTAACGGGCAATATGCTCCTCGCAATTGGTGTCGGCATGCTGCAACAAACTCGTTTTTGTTGATGCAGGCCACCAAGGTGAAGCATTTGTGACAGCACCACCTAGGGTGAAGTCGTAAACCAGTTTGTTTGTCCATAGGTGTTGTTATTATTTAAAAACATGGAGAGGTCTTTAATTATCGTCTATTAGCCTTGAGCAGGACCAATTGGAGTAATGCGACTGCTTGATGGTGACAAGTGACAAGGATCACGTGACGAGGCCAGGTATTTTCTCCACATTGCTTTGCTTTGGTTGTGTGCTTTAGCGCGTAGCAGAAGTAATTACTGTTCGTGAAGTGTATTTTGTTTTTGCTATCACGCAAGGCGTGCGAAGGATGAAACATAAAAACAAATCCCTACAACAAGCGAAACGATCAGAAGTTCTGTGCTCGGATACTTCGGCGTTAAACCAACGAGCATATTTCTATGTGCTTTACGCGCGCTTCCCGATTTCATAGCAGCAAATAAAAAGAAATACCTACTCAAACTACAATTTTTGGTGAAGGCTGCTCGATTCACAGGTTCTGAAAGCAACGACCACAATCCCAACGACTTCAGCGGCAGCTCAAGTTGGTGGGAAGGCCTAGCAAGGTGCTCGTCACTCGTTGCCTAAGACCAGCAGCCACGTTAAATGGATATGTTCGTGCGACCCCTTATTTTTTTAAGTGGACTCATTTCGTAGGAATAGCTTGAACCTTGACCTAGATCTTCCGGTTGGAAGGTGAATCTCATCTCTTCATCATCCCCTTGTCCTTTTCGGAGTGTTGTGCGGTGGTGGCGGATGCTCTTGTCGAAGTGACACACTCATCAATTCTATTAGTTGCTTTCTTTGATGCGAGTCTCAAATAGCACGCTATAGATTACCCTCGCATCAGGTGGTACATATACTTTACTTTGTGTGTCTCTCTCTAAAACAGCACGAGCAAACTGCAAAAAAAAAAAACGGCAGTTGAAATGCCAAGTTCAATGCCTGCTCGGCCATCGTCGCAATTGGTTTCTGTTTTCTCTGCCTGCCTTTTTCGACAGGCCAAAGAAAAAAGGAAAAAAAGAAATAAAACTTTAGAAGCCTCCGAAGACACAACGACGACCGATTTGGTCGCGGTCAATACGATAACACGAAACTGGGTCACTGGGTCCTGTTCCGTGGTCGTGACGCCACTGTTGTAGCGCTGCCTGAGCTTAATTTTGACGAGAAGTACAACGAAAGAATTAAGTCACACCCAACCCCAGACTCTCGTTCAAATTAACGAATCAAACATGAATTGTGAGCAATACGTCTCAACCTCCATGCTACCAATGACGCGCAGAAGCGGTCACATGATACTTGGTACTACATCTCGACGAGGAGCTGCCAGGTAGTGCTACCCCATCTTCTCGGGGCTAATACGTAAGCTGCATAGGCTAATGTGGGGATTTATGTTCGTTTGTGAGAACTGTGACTAAACTAAATAAATGACTATTATGACAAAAAAAAAAAAAAATTTGGTTGATAGAACGAACATGGTCTGCACATACACACTCATACTCTGAGAATTTTTAGAGCGCAGCTCTTAGGCACTCTTTCCAGGCTTGAACGGCATTGCCGTCGGCGTCGGCGTAACAGCACGCGTTGCATTATGGGAATAATGCAAGCGGGGTTAACCGCACGGTGAATTATGTGAAAATTTCCCAGCTAAATTTAGCGCAAAACGTTCCCCGCTCAATTTAGCGGAAAAAATTCCCCACTAAATTTAGTGCAAAAATTTCCTCGCTAAGTTTAGCGCGAAACCTTCCCGCTAAATTTAGCGGAAATCTTTCCCTGTTTAGCAAAAAAATTTCTCTGCTGATTTTAGTGGAAAAATTTCCCCGCTATATTTAGCGGGAAAATATCCCCACTAAATTTAGAGGGGAAATGTTACAGCTAAATTTAGAGGAAAATTTTCCTGCTAAAATTAAAGAAAAATTTTCCCGCTAAATTTAACGATAATTTTCCGCTAAATGGGAGGGGAGCAGGAGAGGAGGAGGATCGGGTACAGAGGGGGAAAAGGGGCATACCCTCCCCTCCCCCTCTTCAGGAGTTGCACTCCAATTCAGCATTACAGAGAATTGTAAATGTCTTTCATTTTTTCATTCCAGGCCATTTGAACCGGTGCATAATTCGTGCACAAGCAGACAGGCTTCCTTTGCTGACAACACTCGAGGTACAGAATTCAAGAGAACTAAGGGTGTCTGGAATGCATCTTTGACTGGTGTGTGCCTCCTTGACCCAGTTATGGCTAGTGAGAGTCAAGTAACATATGGTAAATTGCCGCAAGCCTAGCACAGTGATGTGATTGGCCTAAGCCGTTTTGGAGCACCTTTTGGAGCAGCCAAACCAATGTTTTGGAGCAGCAAAAGTGGCCTTTGGAGCAGCCAGAACAGTGTTTTGGACCAGCAAAAGTGGCTTTTGGAGCAGCTAAAACAGTGTTTCGAGTAGCAAAAGTGGCTTTTGGAGCAGATATTCTTAGAAAAATAAAAAAAAAAAAAATATTTGTTTCAAGTGCTGGACAAACGAAGGACACTTTACTTGCCGCAATAAACAAATTATAGTCAAGTTAGACCACCTGGGAGTCTTTCAACACGTAACTGAAATGCCAAAGACACGACACATTTTGCAACGCTCCACTTAAATGATACGTATACATATATATACCCGCTATAGGTAAATAAGAACCAAAGTGCACCATATTAACATTTATTTGAAAATGACCAGCTCAGTATAAATAGCACAGTATTAGTTTGACTAGTGATAAAATAAATGAAAGCAGTACCCAACTGATGAAGCACGTAACTACTACAGCGCAATGCGAAATTGTCGTGCGATCGGAGATGGCTGTTCGATCAAAACCATGCCACTCCGCTCCGTCGCCATTTGGTTCCCCAAAATGGTAAGCCAAATGTAACTGTCCAGCATACGACAAAAAACAGTCCAGCGCCACGTGCTTGCCAGGCCGGCAAGCGAGGTATAAGCTAAACACACAGAAAAAAAGGAAAGAAAAGAACCTGAGCACATCGATGCAAGACATCACGAACCAGGGTTAAGAAGTTCTTGGAGCGCTTCGTGCAACGACTGAATTCGAGACAAACAAGCGCGCTGTGCGAGTTCAACGTGCAGACATTGCCTTCATTGTTTTAACTCACTTCCCTTCAACTTTCTTTCGCGGCAGATTTTTCAATAAAAGGGTTTACTCTCTCTCTCTCTCACGTACCGGGGTCTCTCCCGAAAGAAAGCCCACCGAGAAAAACCTAGGTAACCAATACTTCGACAGAGAAGTCTTTGAGCTAAAGAGGGATTTTTGTAGTAGCGTATTAAAGGGATACTACAACAAAATTTCGGCGCTCATTTTTTGGTCTATATCTGTTCAAAAGAGCAGTATTACATGGAACATACCAATACCTTGTTAAAAAAGTCTCGAAAAGGAATTTTAAAACGAATAAAACGATTAGCAAAGAGCACCTGGTGGATGTCGCTAACGCCTCGTTTGTAATGCTCGTCTAGGAACCTTGACAGCTAGTGACGGAGGTTGTCTCGCCTCCGGCCACGACGAGAGAAGGGGGGAAGGAGGAACTCCCTCTTCCCGAGAATCCCTTTTGTGTGTCGCAGAAGTCGCTATTGTCCCCCTACAAGATTATAGAAGATTAACCTGTCACTCAAAATTCGTACAAAAGCAGCCGCTTCGGTGGCTGGAACGACTAGGCCATCCTCTCGACGTCAGCCTCGCCGTAGCATGCTCGTCTCGAGACGATCTACGTCACGATTGCGTTGGATGTCACGTGCTCTAAGCTGGGCCTTCTCCGAGCGCTTGCCAGAGTGGGCCATTTATAACGAAAAATACAGCCACCAGGATCAAAATACAAACGTGCGAGTGTCATTTACGAATATTGTGGATCATATTCAACCTATTTTTGAACACGACGGGAATATTTCAAATTTCGTTGAATTCATGTTCATCAACAGGAATGTTGATGAACATGCGGCGGTATTTATTTTCATTTTAGAAAGCTCCATATCTGCAGCGACGTGGGGACGGCAACACCCGACGTCGCGCTACCCCGGTGACTGGCAGGCAAGGACCAAAAATAGTTTTCTTACGGCCATTGCTTTCAGCAGCGAGTGCTTCAGCTCACAAAGGAACTCCCGCCGCGCAGAAATGTGGTTTCGTTTCATAGCATGACGGCATGGCTGGTACCCCAGCACGTTAGCGTCGGAGCGCCGCACACGCCCGCGTCTATCGTAAAAAAAAAAAAATAAATAATAAAAAAAAAAAGAAAAAAAAAAAACGCGAGACGATGAGGACGCGGAACGAGACATGACGGGAAAACCATGCGAGACCGGATGAACGATTGATGCAGTGTACTTTGTGTCGGGCGGCCGTTTGCGCCACCTAGCTCACCACATGCTCAATTACGGTACTCAGTTTAGTTTCGGCTTAGAAAGGCGACCAAACTTGGTCCTTTGGCGCAGGCTTGGCGCAGATTACCCATATCTTGGAAAAATGTAGCAGGATGTAGCAGGGTTAGCCCCTTGGCGCAGCAATCACATCACTGCTAGCAACAGTACAGCATACACTTTTGATGCTGTCCACCAACCAATACATAGAAACTCCATGAGTTAGGACGCCACGACACAAGCAATGTTTGCATCCACCTGTCTTCTTCGCCAGTGCTTGTACAACCAGCCGTCGGGACTGCAACATCTCACCCGGTGGCTCCTGTGACATATCTCGTTACCATTTCAAGAATGCTCTGAGGAACGGGAGGTGCAGGATGCAAAACACGCCACTTGGAGACACTTTCCAGGCACCGAAAGCATACACGACACACACACCACAGCGGGGTGCCATCCCACTCACCACCCAGTCGCCGTTCCAGCTGTTGTCCAGGGGCAGGTAGCCGCAGCAGGTGGTGGTGTGGAAGCCAAACTGCTCCACAAAGTCCTCCCGCTGGTTGTGGACCGAGCCTCCTTGGCTGCGCTCGCGCACCCGCTCATTGTGCAGGTGCATGCTGTAAGTGGCATCCTTTGCTTTACACATCCCGAAACTCGCCGCTCCAAGTTGCGCGAGTTAAATGAAACCAATATTGCATTTCATGCGAGACTAGGCTATGAAGGGAAAATTTGTCGTCCCCCTGACATAGCGGCTCCCATCTTTAGAATTATGCGAATATTCAAATTTTCAAATACTGGTTTCGAATAATCCGCTATTCAATATTTGCTTCGAGATCAACTGCGATATTCATTATTTTCTAAGTGTTGATTGCGGCAGGTTAGCCCCCTTGAGTGCACTTCTTACCGAGCGCCGGTGCGCTGTGGAGAAGAAACACTCGTGGAGCTCACTTTTGCGGGTGTTGCTTCTCCGCAGTGCATCAGTGCTCAGTAAGAAGCGCACTCAACGTGGCTAACCAGCCGCGATCAACACTTCGAAAAGTATGTTCGAAAAGTATGAATATTGCGCGGTTGTGTGCTTCGGAGAAAAACACACTTTAAAAGCAGGATGGTGCATGCACATGCCTGACGTATTCAAAAATAAATGGGAACTTCGTTAATATTGATGCTACACTGCAGTAAGATTTTCAAAACAAAATTGTGGTTTTTATGCAAGACTATATGTTAGGCAGAGATGTCCTGACAGCCTGCATTCATCATTCATGATTACCTCTGTTTTTTTCCTTTTTAATTCGAGAGCGAAGATAGAAGTTTACGTACAACAAGAAGATTTATGAATCCCCTCGATTAGGTGTAGCTGGGCACCTCTATAGCTTAACTTTTTGTGACAAATCTGTCGCTTACTTGCCACCCCAATGCAGGTATTGGACTTTCTGAGGTCACAGTTCATAGATATTGATGGATTAATATTAACTTCTATTAGAGGTGGACAAGTGGAAGCTTGAAGACAACCTTCACGAGTTCAGCTGGGTGCATGGTGCAACAATTATGAAAGGCTTTGAGAACCCATTTGATATTCGATTAGAAAATACTTGGCCAAAACCATGATTCGCTTTGAATTCACTTTAGACTAAAAATCCACACGATTCATACATGCCTACCATTTTTTTAACAGAGGAATTAAAGTGGAAATGAAAACTGAAACTACAAATATACTACAATTAAAGCTTTCTGTAATAAGCTCCATGAGACTATCAGAAACATATATTCATTGTCCGGAACACTGCAATGTGAGAGTTAAGTGCAAAACATTGCGCGTGCAAAAAAGAATGCAAACAATTGTGTAGTGATGCGGTTGCACAACATACAATGCCACTTGAGGGCAGTAATTTATGTGAAACTGACTAGTCGCTCGTAATACCAAATTGTCTACACCTAGCAGGGCCATGTGTCATTAAAAAAGAATTGGTTGCAGTGGTCACAATAACATATTGAACAGAGAGTTCCTTGAAGCTTGCAAACATCAGCTGGGGCCATAAATGCTTCAACGCCAGCCCATTCACACAGAAATTGAAGCCACCAATATAATAGTTTGTTTTTTTTCTAACTCGCCCCAGCACGCACAAGTTCTAAAATTCAGAGAAAACCTTATGTGTCGAGACAATGGACTTTTTTCGAGTAAGCTTCTGCGCATGCACACACCTTCTCCCCTGGCCTTGCTTCCCGCTGTCTCCATTTTCGCGGGGCACCATCCAGCACGACCAACATTGTCAGCGCCTATCCTTCCACATATTTCGTCATTTTTGACGATTCTTTTTTGGGTATCGGTAGCATGGGGCATAAAAAGCAACGAAAACTGATACAACGGCACAATGTCCATGTGTCTTGATGAGCAGAGTCCTGTTGGGCTGTTCTTCATGTGTAGTTCGCGGACAAACTGCCACACTGTGCTCGTTACTCAAAAAAAGTCTCTCGTTTAAGTTGGGTCACGAAAACACCGGCTCCCATGCACCCTGGAAACGTGCTTCGAGGCGAAGAGCGTTGGCTCTTCGTGTCGTGCCTTCCCTCCCCACCTCCGAAATTAATTATCTGGCACTTTGCGCAGTGACACCTCAATTTGTTAGAGAGACCGGCCCGTGACCGGAGGCAGCGTTAATTCGGGAGAGTGGGTCGGGCACCTGGCCAACTGCTCTCCGAGCTGTGCAGAGTGCTTGCTCAGGTGCCGCATCTCCACGTATTCCATGGCCAACGCAGCTCCGCCTTCAGGGTTGTCCACAATCTGCAGCGTGTTTGGGAGAGGATACGTATGTCTGGGAGACTGGCTTTTTTTATCTCTCCGCATTGCTCCACTGTCAACCCGGGTGTTTTTTTTGTTTTTTTATTTACATTGTACCTACATCGCCCTGTGGGCATTATTGTAGGGGCGTTTTAGATAACACTATGACAAGTGGAAAAAGAAAACGTCATTATCATCAATGGACACAATATCTTCTGGGAGGTCGTTCCACTCTCACGGTTTTGACAAAGAATGAATTAGCAAAACTATCAGTCCTGTAAGTGGGTACAGCAACCTTTTTAGAATGATCATAGGATGGCTCCATAAGATAGGTGGCTTTATCAATTCCTGTTTTGTTGTGAAAAACATGGTGGAAGAAGTTTTGTCTTAGTTTTTTTTCCTTTTACGTTCGAGTGCTTCCCATCTCAGCATAGCTTTCATATCTGCTAGATAAGATGCCAAAACTTCACAAAACAAGTTAGCATTATCGAAAATTCAAAAGTTTCAATGCAAAAACCGTGGCCAATGGAGCCCGCAAATAATGAAGATGATTAGCATCTGCCACTGGGAACAGGTTACATTTTTTCGTTAAAAATTCCCAAAAACTGCTAGAAATGTTTAAATGTATAATGGAAGCATTGGATCACAGCCTTAGCGGTACATTCAGGTGCAAACTGAGCGTTTGTTGATGCATAGTGGATTTCTTTTTTTTTTTTTTCAGTGAGACAATAATGGTTAGAATATTATCTCAAATACACTGCACTGCTTATTATGCCTATGGCTAAGCAATTGATCGATTAATGCTAACAAAACGTTTTTGAACTGATTATCATGTAGGTTTTGAGCTGAGAAAGTGTGGGCAAACAAAGACCACGTATGAATGCCTACTTTAATAATTACTATACACTCGTCCATTTTAGGAGGCAGGACTGTTGTTTATTTTTCTAAGCTATTTTAGCATTTCATATCATTTCATTCAGATATAAGTAATATAAAACATGTAAGTTTTCTCCGCATTAAAAAGTAACTTGCATAAGTTCCTGGAGGTTTGCAATAGTTGCTGGATAAAAAATGTTCCCCACATTTACTTTCTTTTTGGTAGTATAACATCAAGCTTCAAGTGTGATTGTACATTGTGCCATTTATGACAGTAAAAAAGGTAGTCAAGAAAACGTTTGTAGTTTCGCTCCTTTTATTATAGTTGTTTTTTGTTTATCTGGAAATGAATTAAATTGATTAGTTGACAAATATTGTATTGAAGATTGGAAATCAATCACATTGAAGAACTTTAATGTGGCATCCAGCCCAATGTACAACAGCGGCATTAGAAACTTTTTTACCACCATATTATGAATTTTTTTGACTAGGCAACGGCAAAAGTATGAGATGCTCTACTCCATCAGTAGTATTCCTGTTGATGTACTTGAGCCATTATGGACTACAGCAATAGGTTTACATAAAATTCCTACAAGTTAGTGAAAAGTGAGTACCGCAATATCCAGAGACATAGCCCACCAAAGGTCGAGAGCAAATCGGGTGAAAATAAGGAGTGGGATAACTTTCAATGTGCAATCAAGAAAAGTAAAAAAAAAGCCACTTTTTCGTCACGTGTCCTTGCTAAACATGTAAATGCAACAAGGGGCAATGAATCAAAATGACTTCCCAGTCAGCAATGTTCGCTCACATTTAGGCCGTATACTTTCCGGTTTTAACCGAAAAGCATCAATAAACTTCAGCCACTGTCGAAAATAAAAAAAATGGATGAAAACCGAAAAATACCGCTTTTTGGATATTTTCGTACTAGCTGCGGTTGTTGTTTCTTTCACCAAAAAAGTCTTATGTAAACGGTCGTCACACTTGTTCTTCCTCTTTTTCTCTTTTACATTCGTCTCTTTGGGTTTTCCGTCAGCATAGGTCTCCCAAGGTCTCTTAGTAATCGAGATGCGTTTTTTCTGTCAGTGCTGGTTACTTTGACCCTCAGTTTATGTCTCCAAAAGCTTGGCCTCATTGTGACCTTTCGTAGATTGCCCCGTAGAAGGTTGCCCTCCTTCTTTGTGGACCCTAGTTTGGCGGTTTAAAGTGTTTTTCGCATTGTTTGGGCTCAAGCGTGTCCAGGGATGAGATCGGTGTTTATACTTTGCTTCACCTTATGTCCAGACGCAGCCGATGCTACGAGGAAATTGGACCAATCAATTAAGCAGCACCAAAAGAGCAAGTCACTGGGCATTTTCTGTTTACGAATGGTTCAGCGAAGATGGAACACGTAGAGAAACATGACAAACACCATGGTAGTGAGCCTTGGAATGTATGCGTGCATATATCACAATATTGAAGTCTGAAGAACATTGTGTATCAGATGTAAATAGAAGCTGAACCATTTGTCGTCTTGATTGGTCGTTTCTATTCACGATTTTTTCCGTCGATAAAAGTTGTTTTAAGCATCTGCCCGAGGCAATTCACCGAAATGCACCGGTATTTCGGAAATACATAAACCCAGGAAACATCCGCCGATTTTTGACACAAATAAACACGGAAAGTATACGGCCTACTTATATTCTTCATAGCTAACTAGCCGCATTTATGCCGAGGCCATTAATCCAAACATTACGACTACTAAAAGTGGGTTATCTTTTGGTGTTTAAAAATAAATAGCAAATCAAGTCAAAAACAGGGGGCGGGTTACCTCTCGGAGGTGGGTCATCTTTCGGGATATTACGGTAGGCCAATTGTTTGGGAAAAGATATCCATTGAGGATGACTGTCAAAAGGCATTAGAGCACTTATTGTCACTAGGGGTGCGCAAATATTCAAGTTTCGAGTTGGAATCGAGTAACGATTGCCCGAATACTTCGATTAGACTTTTGGATTCCTAGTATTCGAGTGTTCAAATTATTCGATACTATCGAAAATCACTACTGCTGGCAAAAATTCAGGTTGATCAGTAATGCTGTTCATATGGTGAAGTTATTTAACAAACTATCTATAGACCATTCCAGAAAAGCGCTTCTGGTCTGTGCCATTTTCAGCGTTTGTGCGTGTGGCACATACTTTGCTCACCTTCCAAAGCGATGAACATGCGCGTGCTGGGCTGTGACCTAACACATGTAGACTGTGACTTTCGCAAACAATGACATGTATAGAATGGAATGAACTGCATTCGTGTAGGCCAGATAGAAGGTTACTGTTTATGAAGATCATGTTAAAATGACAATTAAAAGAACTCCACAATCACCAAGCCAAATATCAAGGTGCAATGAACGGCGTATAAAATATACAAAGACACAATTTATCTTTAAATAAAGAATATTTGCTCGAAGATACAATAGTGCGTAAAGTACAGAAATGCATCGTACAATTTTTAATTCAAAACAAAAGTTGCTCAAAGAAAAATTTGTACCCATACTTCTCCTTTTTTTGACTGTCGGTGTAGATTGCAACGCGTTCAAACACGCATCCATGAGTGTGCATGAGAGGGAGGTAATTCTATACAAGATTTTTTAAATTAAGTTTTGGTTTTGCACAGTTTACAACAGCTGTAAATTTACATGCCTCCCCTCAACGACATTAATATTTTCATGGTTTTAAAAACTTTTCAGTCCCATGTAACATTTCTCCGCAATAGAATGGAATAAATAAATTTTCACCTCCTCTTCTGCCAGAGAATATTGCGTGCCAACCATTTGACAAACCAGGCAACGGCTCTATCGGATATTAATGGAGCTCCAACACCTGCTTCATAAACTTCTGTAATACCAGACAGGAATAGCAATATGTCGAAAGTCATGTCTAAACTCAGAATTGTAGTTTGTTTAGACGTTTCACTTGTCGTCTTCAACAGATCGGCCACGTGAGTGGAACTTCGAGAGTAGCCCAAGCTGGATTCAATGTCCAAAATAAATATAATGTTTATGAAAAAAAAAAAAAAAAAAGAAGCGTGACTGCATCAAATGTTGACAATAGTGCTAGAATGTGCACTATTTTTCTCGATATTATTAGTGCTCCTCTTTGGACGGATGTCGTAGTAGTCACAGCCGGCTTGAGTCAGCGCTTGCCGCTCTTGAAACGGTTCCAGCTGCAGAAGGATACTCAACTCGCAGCACGCGGCTATAAATTATTCCAAGCATAAATGAGCATGTTTCAAGTGACACTAGTTCTCTCAGCACACAGTTTGCGCAAAAGCACCTTGACGTGCCTGGCCTCTAATGCTGCCGGGGAGAGCATTTGCGTTTTCTCCCAAGAGAACAAGGGTATAAAAGAAGCTTTTCCCAGCACTGTTCCTACAATCTATTGCAGAGCACAGATTGCTACCCATTGCAAGCTCTTTCAACCTTGAAGCTGTGAAAAAATAATCTCGATCGCTGGCGCCCAGAAAGCCACTTTGCGACTGCCCAGGTCACTTGTCCGCCTGCCCTCCAGTGACATACGCGGGTAGTTAAAAGTAAGAATTTTTCATTGCTGCCAGTAGTCGCCTCCTGGAACCCTCGCGGCCAGCCTAACTTAAAGATTCAATAACTTCGAGGAAAAATTTAATTTTTATCAAAAAATGTTGGCTATCAGTTGAGCAGTGGTTATTGATGCAGTCTGCCAATTTCCAGCCAAATCAAAGGTGATCAATAAAAAATTCGGCGGAGTTCCCCATTAATGCTATATGTGCGCTGCAACTAGGGATGTCGCAAACCGGTTGAGATTCGAGTTCGACTTTTGGAACTTTTATTGGAAAGGTCGGGAAAGTTTGACTAAGGTTTGACTGTTATTCGCATGCGCAGTTGGCTTTGGATGGGATGGTGATGACCAAATGATCAAGTCAAACATTCTACTTTTAGTGGGGGCAAGCAAGGAGATTATAAGTACTAGGAGGGGGCACGTTGCAATATTGGTGAAGCCTAGTCATAAAAAGTTTAAACGATGTTGTGGCCAACGTGACCGTAGATCTCTCTGGCAATTGGTGCGCGTGACATGTCACGTGTGAGGTTTACAGCACCAGTCGAACCTTGAGGTTCGACGTAAAAATCCGGTTCGAGAAAAGGTTGTGACATCCCTTGCTGCAACATATCTGCAAGAAAAGCTCCGCCTCCAAACCCCGTAGCAAAATGGCGCTACTATATAAATGCACACTTTTTCTAGCGTCACAGAATCGGACAGCGAGAAACGTGCGCTTCTAGAACCACATGCATTTGCTTGGAAATAGCAAACACGACGTAGGTGTAACAGCGCACAACAACGGAGACTAGGGAAAGGAACGAACAACACAGGCCATATTTTTACAGCTTTCTGTGTTGTCCGTTCCTCTCTTAAGCTTTCCTTGGTTTTGCGCTATTTCATTTACGTTCTGTTTGACTTTCACCAACTGGCCCAGCTCACAATTTTATTACTTTATTCTGCTTAGCAGCATTTTACTAGGGGAGGGCTATAGTTCTGCTCCTTCCTTCAGTGTGGGCGAAGACTAGTGTGCATGTATTTGGTTGAAAAAAGAACTATAGCGACGAGAAGGTGCGAATGGTTCTTCCAGCACCCAGTGAGAACTTTCTGAGGGTGGTTTACAAATGCTGCCGAACAACAAAGTAGCAATGTTTATTTTTATTATATAGAATGCGATAATCCCCGAGTAGTGAGGTAACATTTGCGCTTGGGTATAAACTAAGTAATCTAATTAGATGTAGTAAACGAGTGTTGGAGCTAGACACGTGTGCAACTTTTGACCAATTAGAAGTATACTAAGACGTTTTTGAGTTGTTGGTATTGTGAATGTCTTGTTATTGGATATCCGGGACTACTTTAAACCGTTTATTATAAAACGGCTGTCTAGCACTTCAATAAAACAAATTACTGAAGAAACCGAAAAAAAAAAAGTTTTTTAGAAATGTGTAACCAGTAATTGAAACCATAAAAATGAAAATCGTAAAAAACCATAAAAAAAAAAAAAAACCGATATCAACAGGAAACGGTAACCGTAACCAAAACGTTATATTTTTCGGTTTGAGTCCCTGGTTTTCGCAAGCGTCATGTGGGGAAGTGTAAAATTTACGACACTTTTCTGCCTTTTGTTTGGTCGTCTTTTTTTTTTTTTAAAGTACAGTTTTTAGGCAGGGAAAATGACGTAAAATGACTTGGTGTCACGTCACCTATGAATAAATCCAGCTTCTCTGCTAGATTTAGCGGGAAAATTGACGTCAATTGACCTCAACACCAATTCAAATCCCCACTAAATTTAGCGAGAAAATTAACGTCATGTGACCTGATCACCAATTCAGTTTCTCTGCCAAATTTAATGGGGAAAATGATGTCACATGACTTGGCGTCATGTCACCTATGAACAAAATCAGTTTCTCCACTGGACTTAGCGGGATAATTGATGTCACGTGACCTCAACAGCAATTCAATTCCCCGCTAAATTTAGCGGGGAATAGAATTGTTGTTGAGGTCACGTGACGTCACTTTTTCAGCCAAATTTAGCAGAGAAATTGAGAGGAAAGGAGGGTATGAAGGAGGAAGAGGGGAGGGTACGGAGGAGCAAGATGGGGAGGTATGAAAGAGAAGGAGGAGGAGGGGAGGAGGAAGGTAGGGAGGAGGAAAGAAGGGGAGGGTAGGACGGGAGGAGGAGCATACCCTCCCCTCCTTCTCCTCAAGAGGTGCACTCTAATTTCGCATTAAAGAGATTTCTAAACGTCTTTAATTTTTCTCGGTGTAATGTTGCGTATTGTCTGCTCGAGTCAGTGGTGTAGTCAGGAATTTTTTCGAGGGGGGCTGCGGTGGGTGGAGTGCCCATGACTTGGGGTGCTGGGGAGGGGAGGAGGCAGGGGGGGAAGGGGGTGGTTGAAGCCCCATAAGCTCTTCCCTGGCTACGCCACTGGCTTGAGCCGGTCTTTTTTCTTTTGCATTGTTTGCGCCGCCGTCGTCTTGGTTGCTCAGGGCTCGTGCTATTTGATCCGAGTGGTGCCGGCATGATGCCGCAGTGGCGATGAGCAAAGTTTGTAGCAGGGTAGTGGAACACGACGAAAACAAAAACAAAATATTTTTAGTTGAAACGAAAACATAATCAAACATTATTTAAAATTTTGTTCCAGAATAAAACCAAAAATATTTTCTTAGCAGTTTTTGGCTCAAGAGGAAAGTTCAAGTATTCCAGTATCTTCTGGTCCCCAGGGAGAAGCAGGAGATTCCCTCGAAGTGTTCCTCAAGAAAAAAAGAAGCTGAGGCTGGTGCGCCCGCATTTGAGAAATGAGCTAGGCTTATTGGACATGGCTCAAAATGCTGGATAAGGAGCCATGCCTTCGAAGGACCATGATTGTATTGAAATTTTGGCAAAAACGAATGGAGCACCAGTTGGAGCTGTACACTTTCGCGCAATTATACCCTGGTATACTGTCCACACAGGTCAGCGTGAAGCGGACATTCTCGGCGCTCAAGTTTATTTTATTGGAACAGAGGTCTCGCATCTCCTTGGGTACACTTGAGGACGTGTTGCTTCTGAGATAGGGCTCAGTGCCTGGGGCCGTTCTTCCTCGCGGTGCCTTTTACCCCGATTTTTGCATTTTCGAAAGAGCCATCTTGAATTCAAGCACCTTGTCACCTGCAGTCAGCTCAGCGCACTGATAAACCTATTCTCGTTTGTTACGTCTATAAAATGAAAAATCATTATCAAAATACAAATAACGGCGATAGCTGAACCAATTTCTTCCGCTAACTCTTCGCTCCCAGAAGAAGGCGCCATTTAATCGAGATTTCAATTGCACGTCAAAAGATCCCCAGGTGATCGAAATTGAACCTCACTCCTCCGCTTCGGTGTACCAGACGCCTGCTCTTAGTTTTGCACATAAAACCTCTCACTTTGACCTCTAACATTGCTTTTATTCTGGCTAGCCTTTCTTCATTCCACGTGCCCTGCTAAAAAACCGACCCATTAGACTTTTTTTTTTTCTTTTCTGATGTTAGCATTTTATTTTTTAGTCTTCTTAACATTGGGAAACATGTTTTTGGCAGTTGTATTTAATTTGACATTAGACTTTTCGGCCGCTATTCAACACTATTCGATTCTACTTTGATCCAAGTTGAAGTTAGAATATTCCCATAGTTGTCAACATTATAGGGCAGCTTTTTTTTCTTTTTGGATAGTGCTTTGAAACAAAGCACTGAAGAAAGCTTTCAACAAGAATGTTACCTTCTTGTGCACATTGTGACAGCACAATCAGTGACCAAGAGCAAAACACTTGATTCCAATCAGTAGTACTTGGCCTGTGCCACTACAAACTCATTTCAGTTGTAAGCAGCAGGCACTAAAACAAACCTAACAAAGTTCTGGTTTTCTGCATTTGTCTGTGACAAGATTATGGCAGAGGGCAACAACAGATAATGGCGAGTGTCTCAGTATGAAAAATAAAATATGTGGCTTCTCCTGTTTGGTCGCTGCACGAAGCCCAGTACAGATCACACACTTGGAGCTACGTAAAGTGTACTATGACTCATGTTCACATTAATTCAACTTGTGCGGTTTTGACGAAACATATTGAGAAGAAAAAGCTTTTATATTGAGCACCAGTGTCTATGCCACTGCTAGACTGCCATATGGATACTTAATATATATACAGCGTGCTCCCCCCCCCCCCAAAAAGACAAATTATAGTATTTTTTATTGCAAAAATAAACTATGCATTGCCAAGTGCTCATTCTTTGCCCAAATGTATTTCTAGCTGTTCGAACCAGATGCCAAAATTTCAGAACAAACTGTTATCTCATTAAAAAGTTATAAGTGACTTTCTGAAAACTCCAATGGGAAAAAAGGGGCTTGTTTTCCCCGTTTTCGGAAACTGATGCCATTAAGACGAATAATTTTTCAATGATCAACGACAAACTAAATTTGAATTCAAAGTTATACGCTCAACCCTGAACCTCAAAACAATTGGGTCGATTAAATCACAGCAGAACTGCCCAAACTTACAAAAGTCAAATAGACACCTATAGGCAATCCTTTTTTGTGAAGACCACTGAGGCTCGGAATTTGCTGCCGAATGAGATTGTAAATATGGAAACAATGTCCTCCTTCGAGCATTCCATCACTGCACCGTTAAATGAATAATAACGCAAACTGCTCCTTTTTATTTGATACAGCAAGGTGGTGAGTCCGGTGAGTTGGCGAGATATATGTGATGATAGATTGTTTTCAATTTGTTTCACCGTGTTTTTTGTTGCTGCGTGTTTGAAAATATATATTTAGCGTTGTTTCTGCTTTTCAATTTTTACGAGCCCTGTCTGTCGTAGACTTTGCAGTTTTCTTGCATTTTTTAGTCACTCAAACCCCCCCTGTAATGGCCCTCAAAAGAGGCCTAACAGTATTTTCAAATAAATAGAGTCAGATCCACGTATTCGACAGCTCCGTCAACCACCATTTTTCCATTACAATTTCAGAAAATCACTTTTCTTTTTAAGCCACGACGATTAGTTCTGGGACGGTATCTGGTTTGGACCACTGGCTCTGCATTCGGGCGGAGAATGAGCGTTCGGGAATGCATAGTTCATATTTGCAATAAACTACTAACGTCACTAGGTCAGCCATGATGGGATTAAAGGGCGCATGAAATGGTAGCTTCCGCTGCGTTAATGCAACACCTCCTAGACAGGAAAGCCCAAGTGCTTTTGCGCATCACTAAAGAAGGCAGGCCAGAGATTGCACACGGCCTCGGCGTTCAGCTAGCACTGATTGGACACGAGTACCAGCCGAATGCTGACGCACAATCTGTGGTCTACGCTAGCCTTCTTTAGTGACACAGGAAAGCACTTTGGCTTTCTTGACAAGGAGGTATTGGTTAATGAGACGCCCACCAGAAAGAGGGGCAGACTGGCGTCACGTCAAAAATATACATATGTTTGTGTCGTTGATTTTTGTTTTCGTTTCAATGTGGCAAAGGCAGTTTGTGCAAATAGTGTGGTTATAAACAAGATAGAGAAAGAAAGTCGAAAGCCCCATTTAAATTTGTCTAGAGAATAGATCATTTCAATTTTTGTCACATTCCCACTGTTACTGGCATTAGATACGATATAAAAGTTATTATTACTGACAATAATGTCAATGACAATTGACATTATTGTCAGTAATAATGACAATAAAGTCATTATTACTGACAATAATGTTTTATATATATAAAACATTATTGTCAGTCCTTTCTAGGTACTCTGTAGTACTCACGGCGATTGGCGTCGGCACTCGAACCGTGTTCGTCTTCAGGATTTCCGTCAACGCCGCGAACTCGCCGTCGAACATTTGCCTCGCCTTAAAACAAACCAACAAGAATATTAATTCGCGCGTAAGATTATATACCGATTAATGAATAAATAACCGAGCCTTTGCTGCTCTCTCACCCTATCCTTGGAGTTGCGCTTGATGAAAACGTGCCCGGAGTCTGTCTCGAAACATTCGCCCTGGTTGATGCAGCCGCTGCCTCCGCGGCCCGTCGCCCGCAGCTTGGTCGTTCCGAGCGCCTCTTTGAGCAGCGCGTCCATGACCGCGCCGACGAAACCGAGCTTGCAAACGAGTCCAAAACCAAGCGCGAATCTTCAGTCCGGACTCCGCGCGGGAACCTCTCCCCCGAGCACCTGCGGACTAAGAAAACGAAAGCATTCCTAGTTCCATTTTGGACACTCCGATGATAATCGAACATAAGTTAGATAACCACGCGTTTTGAGAGCGAGTTCACGCCAACCCGTTGTTGACATCAGCGAGGCCGTTTAAAAAAAGAAACTCCAAACCAAATGAAAACAAAGCGCAAAAACAATGGTTTCGTGTTACCTTGAATGCCGACTGCTGCGACCTCGAAAGGGACCCCCACCGTCGATACGTGATGACGGCGGCCGGGATGCTTAGGAGGCTTGGCGGCTAGCCGACGTTCGACGATTCGCTTCGAAAAAGTGTCCCGAAGATAGCGCGATCGGGCGTAGCCGCTAATTTGATTAGAGCAGCGGCACAGCTGCAAAACCAGAACCAGTGCAACCCGCGGATGGCAGCATCCATGTTTAGATTCGGCAGGTGGTGATCAGACTGCCGCAAATGCGACGAGTTTTAATATCAAATAACCGAAAGAATAACACAGATAGGACGAAACACAGATGAGTACACCATGTACTCGTCTGTGTTTCGTCCTCTTTATGTTTTATTCTTCTTGTTATCTAGCATACTTTACCAACACGCGTGTTAGGAATATAATTTGGAAATCACCCGCACCACCGGTTTTGCGGTTTAGCCGCAGCGCCGCAGTGCTATCGACGTTAGTTTCAAAGATGGCGTACGCGAATGTGTTGGGTCATTCTCAATTCAACATGAACGCATTTAATTGTCCTGATCTGAGTGATGTTGTTCCAGACTTTTTAAAAGAGGAGCACAGTACTGGAGTAAGTATGTCTTTGTGCTTTATATGAAGTGCCGTCTTGTAACAAAAGCCAGGGGAGACAAGTGTATGCTAGTCTATTGCATCGTTTCATCGTCATGCCGCTTTCTTTATGGCGACTTTTCCCCGTTCTTCTTTCTGTCCATTTCGTCTGGGGAGTAGATGCGTGATCTAAGGAATTCTTTCATTTCCAGACGTCTACCATAGCCGTGGAGTTTGACGGCGGTGTTGTACTTGGTGCTGACTCACGTACGACCACCGGGTACGTTTTTCAACTTGCATTCTTCGCCGTCAGTATTAATAGGGAGTTTTAGCGAGTTGTTTCTTGAGCATACGGTTCCGAAATCACGAACGGTGCAGCTGGTCCGTTCCGTGAAACCGTACGTGAAATTTTACATATTTTAGCGAACCGTGAAACTGGCGCGATCGTATAAACGATGATGATGATGATTTGTTTGACCGGTGGCGCCATCTTCTAGTAAACAATTGAAACATTCTGCAACAGGTAAATCCGTGGCGGCTCGTGTTTCCGGCATACGACAAGACGGCCGACGTAACATTTGCCGGTCGGAATTTCAAGAACTGCGAAGCTAGATATAGTAAAAAGTATCTGAACGACCGTAAAGGTGTGTGGTGTGTCTCCGTCACCTTGAACTTGAACGATCGTTCACGTTGTGTGCCGTCGAACCAAATAATTTCGTCTGCTCGCGGTCGCCATGGCAGCTAGTCTGCAAGCAGATCGCAAAACTTTACTAGCATGCGCAGTTTACAGCATCCACAATTGCTTACCGTTGTGAGAAGTCCTCGAAATGATTTGGTTCAACCTCTCAAATGAAGCAGACTAACAGGATGGCAAATCGCCTCTCGCTGTCCTAAGCCTAATGCTCGGCTGGGTTGGCTATGGGGTTGGCGAAGTCACTCGCCGAACCGACCGCCATCTTTTTTTTTCCCCCGAGTTGTGAACGGTGCTGGCTGTGTTGCGGTGACGACTCCAGCGGCCAGAATGGGAGAAACAAACGAGAAGAGCCTCCCAACGACTCGCGCGTGCATGCGCAGTGGCATCGCCAATGCAATCGAGGGCTAACCGTTCGTGTGGAAACGACCTGCTAAAACTCCCTAATATACTAGAGTAAAGCTATACGCATGAGCTTGACGCAGAGAGCTCTTACCATTTGGTTCACCCTTTTCGGACGGTGCATGTGTCACTGGGAAGCGTGTTACAAAACTATTAACCTACTTGGGCCCCCGTACACGCCGCTTCGCGGCCTCCAGCCGGCAACCTAAGCTCCGCTGTCCCCCCATTGCACCTTAGGAAAGGAAGTCCCATACCATTTAGTTCAGCGAAGTTTTGTCCACAATATTCATTTTTTTTTTTCAGTGTTAATTGTAAAAAAAAAAAAAAAGAAACATTGTAAATATTGCGAAATGCAAAAAAAAAAGTCTGAAAAAAAAAAATAAAAAAAAAGTATGCCCACCTTGTGGGTTGAACCGGGGTCTGCTGGGTAAGAAGCAGACACCCTACCACTGAGCTACGCTACCGCTTCGGAAACTCGTAACCATTCGTTTTTTTTGCGAGTTTCGCGTCGTGCGTATACATGGCTTGCATTGACGTCGCATCAGCCGCCATTGCTTCGTACCAGGCTCCTGTTTCCGTACCTTCCGCAGCATGTATTTGGCACCATCGAATTTGTCCTCTTGGCAAGGCTTGCCAAAAAAAAACAGATTCAATGGTGCAAAATGTATGCTGCACAAGGTACGGAAACAGGAGCATGGTATGGAGCAATGGCGGCTGGTACGGTACCATTCAACGTCACGTTCAAGGCATGTATAGCCATTTCCGGTTGAGGTGCATGAGCTCGTGTGTATACTTTACTCATTAAAGGGAAACTGAAGCGATTCTGTATTTGCGATAAAACACTTCAATGGGCTTCATTTGGCCTCCAGGATCACGAATATTGAGATTATTTTTCAACTGGGTGCACGGAGGCTGCATAAATTAATTTTTAAAGTACCGCCGAAGCCGCTCCTTCTCGGGGCGTGACGTCACACTAGGAGTTTTCGGAATCTCTGCTCTCGCGCATCTTCAGCGCCTGTCAAAGCTATGCACGCGCACTCTTGCTATTTTCAAAAAAGTCCGAAAGAGACGTCACGGCTGGGGTCAGTGGAGAAAAATATACCTGTCAAGCTTGCAATTGCACGCGCTGCCCACACATGCGGCACGCGCTTAGCGGCCCAAAGGTCCTAGTATGACGTCACGACTGGTCGAAGGTTTTTCGTGTTTCCTCGCGTTTAGTTGCATGTTCGGGGAAAATAAACGTGATATTCAGATTCACGGGATAAAAATACGCCAGAATTCACCTCTAACTCGTTTTTTTGAAGAAGTGTTTCAACTTCCCTTTAAGGTATCTGTTTCCAACAAGCGTTTGGTTTGATCATTGTACATCTCCGATAACAATGACGACTCCGCTAGTGTTTCTAAAAAAATAATGAAGAAAGCTAGACTAAATCCATGGTTTTACTAATTGTTTCGGATTCAGCTTGGTCAAAAAGGCAGCGTTTGAAGCAGTCTCTTTGATACATTACTACAAAAAACGTAACTTAAACGTGATTCGTTTTCGTGCTCCCCAAATGGGGTATGATATCGTCAAGAGGTGATTTTGCATTAGCTGCAGAACAGAAAGCTTGAAAGACAATTCTCTTTTATTTGATGTTTTTAAACTTTTTTTGTTTAGTTTACCCGATTGTTTTGATTTTACACACCATTATTAATCACTCACCCAGTAGTGTCTGTAAATGAAGCTAGTAGATATAAATAGTTCCACTTTCCCCAGTGGATGAGGCCCACAGTTTCTCCCGAGATGGCAATGTGTCGATAGAAGATTGCTTCAAGTACTGCCTTACTGCAGAATAATCCCACCCACACAAAAGTTTGCCATCACCACAGTCCATTCTTGAAGGGGCGGTGCAACGATTTTCGGACTTCGACCAATTAGCTGCGGGAATTTATTTGCGTGACTCGTAAAACAAAAGACAGAAAATCTTTTCTTTTTTTTTTTTGTCACGCGCTAGTTTTTATTTTAAGAAATGAAACAAATTGAAGGTAAAGTACCCAGTCTTTAAAGTGACAGTCACTGGGGACCACCTGGTTTCCTGTTGGGTTCCGTCTTCAGAGCCCCCAGCCACTCCCTCCACTATAGTCGATTTTGCGAGGATTAGCATCTCCGAAGGTCGCGGCAAGCGATCGAGACAAGAGACGGTTCGCCACGGGGCCGACGGCGAGTGTAGCAGCAGAGGGGGACTTGGTTTTGTTGACTTCTGTGCACCGCCGCCGACGCGACACCATAGTTCCCATAACCGCCACACGCGGCTGCAGATTGCAAATAATTTGTTGTTTCTCTTCCGATTACACGGCAAAATGGCACTTTTTGGGGGGAAGGTGGCATAGTTTTTCCTCACTTGTGCCTAGATAAACGATATACAAAATACAAGCTGCGAATTCTTTCGACGTTATTATCATTGCACTGCCCCTTTAAGGCCGGCTCACACAATTACAACTGCTTACAACCGTATGCCTTAAAGGCCCCTAAAATCTCTTAAAACGAGAGAACATACCGACGCCATCTATCGGGTAGTGGTGGAACACTCTCAGTGTCCGTATATTGTATTTTTTTCGTTTGCGCGTCATTCTTTCTTTTTTTGCTCGAAAAGCTTTTGGCAATTGTTTCTATGTAACACTTGATCTTGCAAGTACTGCAAAACTTTCTCTCAAGAGAAATGCAGTTCCAAGGTGGGCTCACAATGGCAGCGGCGTGTTCGTGAAAGAAGAGCTCGGTCCTAAGGAAATGCATGCGTGCAAAGGAGCCTTTAGTGCAGTCCCCCTCTTACTGGACGTATGAAGAAAGCAGTTTGTGCGTGGCGTGCAGCCCGGTTGCGTGAACCGTCCCTCTGCTCCTTGTTCAGGGCTTATGTGGCCAACCGGGTCTCGGACAAGCTGACCCGCGTGACGGACCGCATCTACTGCTGCCGGGCGGGGTCTTCGGCCGACACCCAGGCCATCACCGACATCGTGGCTTACCACCTCGGCTTCTACGAGTGAGTGCCTTGCGGTCCTCTGCTCCGCGCCGTCACCGAGAGAGGGTCGGGGGGCCTTCGTCTTGCCGGTGCTCGAGCGTGCCGCATTACCGCAGTGCCTGGAACGCTTCTCCGTGGCCGGTGACGACGCAACGCTTCTGTTGCGTCGTCGGGCCGAAACCGAGGGACCACTTTTTTAACACGGTAAACGGATTGTTTGCGGCCACCTTCCGGGCGCCATAACATCGCTCTTGCTCGAGGTGCCTCCATGTTTTTTTGTTTTTTTTTAATCTGCTTCCTTGTTTGCCGTCTCAAGTGGACGTGCCTCTCCTTGCTTCGAGTGCTCCCGTTGTGGGCCAAAACAGGTGCAGATAAACTGGGCTTGCCGGCAACTGCAAAGTGGTAAAGGCTCTACAGCAGTGGGCGGGTGTGCTTTGCACGAACGAGAACCCGTAGAGGAGCGAACTGCCAGACGTGTCCCCAAGTCGGACTTTTGACTCGTCGTCGAGATTTTTAATTACTTTGCCGAGCGCAATCGTCGTCTTTCCAGGATGGAGCTCGGCGAGCCAGCACAGGTGGAGACGGCGGCCAGCGTGTTCCGAGAGCTGTGCTACAACTACCGCGACCAGCTCCTGGCAGGGATCATCTGCGCGGGCTGGGACCGCAAGAAGGGCGGACAGGTTCGTCCCGTCTCTTGCGTCTTCCACGCGCCTGGCCGACCGCTTATGTTCTGCGGTCGTGGGGGACAGTAAATGGAAACAGTCTTTTTTTGCCGCGAAAATGAACCGTGCGCCGCCAATTGCTCGGGCTCTTCCGGAACGTTGCCACTGGGACGAGATGACGAAGGTTCAAACCTTACCGTTGAAATGCTGCTTGCAAAAAACTGATTTTGTCTATGACGTTGGCTGGGGCTGTTGTTGTGTAGCAGAAACTGACGGAATACCCCCGTTTTTCGCCGTACCTTCCGGGCGGCGCCATAGCCGACGACGAGCAGACGTGAGTGCAGAAACAAATGACGTCTGCCTCCATTCTGATGGCTGCGTGGTACCGCTCGACGTTGACAGTCGCGCCACCCGAGCGACGTGCCACCCGAGCGACGCAGCGGGAAAGTGGGGTTACTCCATCCGCTTCTGCCATCCGACTACGAACCCCAGTAGGTGAAAACAGTTATTCTCCTACCGTGGGCTCGAAGCATTGGCATCTGATCCCGACCGCTAGCGCCACATTCTGGCACGGTTTGAGCTCTTCGAGAGTGCAGTTTATTCTTGTGGTGCAAATATTTCCTTGAACAACAGCTTATGAGAAGCTATGTCAGCAGATTCCCTGGCGTTGTGCAGGTGTACGTGATCCCGCTGGGTGGCATGATGCTTAGGCAGCCCTTGGCCATGGGTGGCTCCGGCAGCACCTACGTGTATGGCTACGCAGACGCCCACTTTAAAAAGGGCATGACTAAGGAAGAGTGCCTGGAGTTCGTCACTAACAGTGAGTGCATCCGTCTTTTCACTGGAGCCCCTTTCCCAGCTGTGGGGGTTCAATGTCTCGAGTAGGTTCTTTGTGCTGTTGGCAGATTTTGGGGACGCTAGAACACCAATGTCGTCTTTTTTCTTGATTTTTTTGTATTGCTTATATATTTTTTGGCTTGCGACGTGACATTTGCATGTGGTATTTCGGTTCAAAACCTCCAAAGTCTGCTGAGTTTTTATGTTACACAAAAATCAAGGTATTAATGCGAAAGCATTAACTGTCCCATGGAGCGAAGCCGGCATTGTCTGTAACCATCTGTAGCAGAAAAAATGACCTCATCTCCACGTGGTGAATGATGTTGATTGGGGCGAAGCTCTGGTGGTGCTGATGATACTGATTTTATTGCTCATAGGTAGTGCTGATGGTGCCGATTTTTTTTTATTGCTCATAGCTAGTGCTGAGTTCCGGTTTGCGTTTCGACTTCATTATTACTGCTTTATGGTCGGTGAAACGCAGAGCCATGCATGCAAAGTTTAACGCGATTATATACGCATTTGACTGCAGCACCCTCTCCTGTATAGACGTTGAGTGGCTACACGCAACATTTCATCCATGACATTCCCAGCTCTTGAGTTACTACCACATCTCAGAGCCCCCTACTCGTCCCGCAGCCGTGGCCGAGTGGTCAAGGCGATAGACTAGAAATCCATTGGGGTCTCGCCGCACAGGTTCGAATCCTGTTGACTGCACAAACATTTTTTTTCTTGTGAGCACGGGCGCCGGACAAGGCTAGACCCTAAGGAGCTTCGCCCCTAAAACGGCACGTAAATTCCCATTGACTGCGAAGCATCATGTGGCTCCATAGCAACGGCGTCATCGTTGCTAAGGGCCCAGCCGAACTGCTGGCGGCGCAGCGGGAAGGGGGGACTTGGGTATGCGCTGGCCTGACGTTAGGCATAACGTTAGGCCCATCGTTGCGTTTTCAGGTCTAGCGTCGTCAACCAGTCTGCGCAGCTGTTTGACGTGAGGGGGGGGACGCGAGCATGCGCTGGCCTGACATTAGGCCTAATGTTACGCTGTGAGGTCTAACGTCGTCAGCCGGTACCCGCAGTTACGGCGATGATGATGATGAGAGGACACATGATTTTGGCACGCGTCGCGCTGAGCTTCACACTCCCGCCACTGCCTCACCCAGCAGCGCAGCAGTCACCAGAGAGCCAGGGCGGTCTGCACAACACACCACTCCGCTTCCTGCCGGTGCTGCGGCCACTTCTGCTCCTCTCGGCACCAAGAGTGCTTTCGCATTCACAACTCGTAGAAAGTGCTTAGCTGTCCTCGGAATTTTTTTTTACTTGTATCTGTTTTGGTGCATTTGGTTAAATAAGCTAGATCTTTGTACCTTCTTTGTAATGAGTAGCTGGCATAGTCTCAACATTGTAAGGCACTGGAGGACTTCTGTTTTTCTACTCTTGACCACTTAACTGTTAAGTTCTGTAGCCAAACCTCTTCACGGTAAGGACCGATGTATGTATCGAAGATGTGGGTGTAGTGAAGCAAAGTTGAAGTGCACTCTTATGATAGTTTGTTGTTTTTGTGCACTGGTGACAATACTCGTTACTGCGCAGACACCATCATGCATGCACCGCACTGTGGTGGGTTTTGTGTAGACTACCTTTCCCAGGGCTACCATTTGTAGTATAGGGAATGGGATTGTCTTTACTTGACTGACTGCCTATTATGTTTCGCTAGCTTTTATTTTCACAGTGGTTTTCCCAAAACTGTCTCGCAACACTATTTTATGACACAAGCTATATATTTGTTGCTCCTCCGGGGAGATCACTTTTGTTTGTCTTTTTATGACCGAAAAAAACTGACCTTCCCTTTCTACAGCATACTTGTAATGCAAAATGCACTCCATCTGCTTATCAGTAAAAATACTTCGAGCGTGGCCGGGTAAATGTAGATATCGTGCAAGAGGTCAAGCGAGACAGCACGAGGTAGCTTGAGCAAGTGGGGTTGCTCGTAGCCCTGGGCTTTCTTAAATCCCGCTTCACTTTCGGCAGTTCTTTTGTAGGTTATGGCAGTCTCTCTATGGTCACATACAAGCTTAAAATGCACCGGAGGTTCCTTCCATGCCCTCATTACCACCGGACGCCATTCCTCCGCAATGCACAAATAGTCCGGTATTGAAGCACGCATTGCGCCGACATTGCATAACTCGTAGCGGCTACTGCCTTTCTCGGTAGGTCCGCTTAGCGATCCAATGTGATGGGTGTGTGATAGCGGTTGTTTGTAGTCTACGTTACATTTTTGCTGAATCATTGTCCCGCAGCGCTGGGTCTGGCCATGTACCGGGACGGATCGAGCGGCGGAGTGATCCGGCTGGCCGTGATCACGAAGGACGGCGTGGAGCGCAAGGTGCTCACGGGAGACGAGATACCAAAGTTCTACCAGGAGTGAAGGCCACGTCACAAGAGCACCACCGAGCCTATAAATAAACTTGAGGTCTTTGCCTGCCTTTCCGAGTGCCGGTCGTATCCTCATGGTGCCGACACAGGCCACTTAACACTCATCCCAGGTCGATGCGGGAGAAACGTTATAACCACGGTTATTCTCAACGGAAACATTGCTGCTTTGTGGGAGTTTCTTTGTGTTTATTAACGTTGAACTTTCACGTTTGACTGCTATGGTACTAGGGACAAAACACGTTCCAGCACGTTGGCAATGCTTTTAGGGTCGAAACTTAACCGATTTGGTGTGTACCTTTGCATAGAGACTGAAACAGTGACGCAGAGAAGTGAATGAAGTGGGGACGAAACAAATGCTATCTGTTTAAACTTTGTCCTTTCTCTTTTTTGATGCTGCTTATTTTATATTTGAAGGTTATCTTTTGGCTGGACAACATAAGTTTCCTGCAATGATATCGCTACAAAATTGTTGTTGGTTCGGTGTACTTTTATTTTTTTTAAACTCTCGGGGAAGTCTTCTGGAAGCTCTTTTGCCTGTGCATTTTCTTAGGAACCAGCTGTTCCACAAAGTGTTCCCAAGTGCTTGTCAGTTGTAAAATAACTATTAAGCCAATGAACAGACGGCAATGACAATTTCTGCAAAAATGTCTAGGCGACGCATTTGTCAGACTCGTAGGTGTAGGTTTGTGGTCAAAAAAAAAAATTTAAGGAACGATAAACTTGTTATAAAGTGAGAGAAGAGCAAACAAACTACCTGGGTGGCACTGCCCCTCATGGATGGTACCTCATGCACTCTGCTAAACCTGCTTTTGGGCGTTGGTCTAAAAAAACTTGAAGTTTTAGTTCTATAGGGTACCATGTGCAAGTAGCAATGTCAGCCAAACAGTTTGTTTCTCTCCCTGTGCATACAAATAGCAGTGTATTGACCACCAAAACAGCGCCCACAAAGAAGACGACGAGGCAACACACACAAAGAGACGATACGCGCACATTACGCGAGGCATGGCATGAGAGAACGATCAGTGGCATCTGTCAACGGCACACACCTCTGCAAGCGACGCCATCGCAACTACTACAAGAACATTCTCGGATGGCAAGGAAGCTATAGTAGAGTTGTAAATATTGTAAATAAATTATGAAGGGTTAGCCCCTTCATCAGGTCTTTTAGCATTTTTTTCCAGAAACAAATTTTCGTACGATAAGTGCACTGCCTAAAAACACCATTGTGAAAAGTTTCACTGCACTTTTCATTGGCTTATTTATAATACTGCCGAGGAACAGCTTATAGGAACGTTGTACAAGCCAAGTTGGGATCCTTGGATACGTGCAGGCGGGACATATTGCCGACGAAGCAATTGGGAAAAGAATGCCATTTGGTACACAAACTTTTATTGAACTCAACAACAGGAAGCAGACGACTTTTATGAGCAGAAGCCCTTTGGCATGACAACAATATTCTTCCTGCAATGAAAAGAAATGCAAAGTTAGTGGACATTGGAGCACACATTGCTGCAGCGAAATAAGCAAGTATTGGGATCTGGTTAGGCCCTCGAAGTGTTTGCCATAAGGCTATTTGGCAGCGTTGAGCTATGCTTCACTTTTAATTTTTTTTTTTTTTTTTAAATATGTATCGTAGATGGAATCTACTTTGACCTGAGCCTTATTTTTAAAAGGAAGGCTCGGTGTTCTTTTTGTGTCCTATCTAAATTCTTATTACAAATTATAATGAGTAATATGCTTCAGGATTAAAAGGAAACTGAAGTGGTTTGTATTTGAGGAAAAATCACCTAAATCATCCCCATATTACCTGCAGGATCACAAATATTGAGACTATTTTTCGATTTGTGCGCGGAGGACTGCAGAAAATCATGTTCAAAGTGCCGCTGAAGCCCCTCCTTCCCGGAGCGTGACATCATACCCAGAGTTTTCGGAATCTCCGCTTTCGCGCATCTCAAGCGCCCACCAAATAACGAGAGTGCATGTGCACTCTCGCTATTTTCAGAAAGGTCCGAAAAAGACGTCGTGACTGGTGTCGGTGCAGGTGAATATACCTGGCAAGCTTGTAATTGCACGCGCTGCCCACACGAGCGACATGCGCTTGGCGGTCGAAAAATCTGGGTATGACGTTACGACTAATTGGGGTTTTTTTGTGTTTTCTCTGGTTTGATAGTTACATCATCAGGGAAAAGGAAGGCGATATTCAGATTCATGGGATGAAAATACTCTAGAATTCACATTAACCTAGTTTTCTTAACAAACTTCTTTAGCTCCACTTTAAAGAGAAACCATCACTTTCAAGTAATGAGCTAGCACATGTTGGCATCTGCTCCCAAAGCATCAGTGGCTGCTCCGAGCCAATATTTTGCCTGCTACAAAACCTGCCACAAAAGGTCAAATGCCGCTTCCATCACTGTAATTGGCAGTTGCCGCAAAAAAGCGGCGCCAAACCCAAAAGTACAAATTCAGGGAATGCTTGCACGAATCTGTAGAATATCAATAAGATGGTCACATCTGTTTGTGCTTCACCCTTCTAGTAAGCTATACTTAATTGTTAGAACCATACGACTGGTTTTCTACATTTCCCGAATAAAAGGTTAAAAAGCGCAAACAAACGAGGACGATGAAGGAACACGGACGACAGGACAGGCGCCTGTCCTGTCGTCCGCGTTAGTTCATTGTCCCCGTTTGTTTGCGCTTTTTAACCTTTTATTCAGTATGGACTAACTAGCCCAAACCCAAGTTTTAATACACTTGCTGCGTTGCGAGGTAACACTTTCCACTACCCAACACGACCTCATCTTATCCACAGATGTGCGCTCCGTTAGAAAGTTACCAAAAACCGGTAAGCATAAGCTAGTGTCATTTCTAAGGTCCTAGCACACCATGGCACCGGCATGCAAACCTACTCGCCATGCTACTAAGCCCATCCTTGCTGGATTTGTAGGCTGCCGGTTGGAATGCAGACAAAGAGGACTCTTCATTGCAAACGTTAAAGCTGCAGTCACTGTTCCTACATCATTCAAAAGTGAAGCCTGGATATAAGCGTGGCCGCGAGGCTCGACACTGATTGGTTGACGAGTGGGAGAAGAGGAGTGAGGTGCTCGGCGTGATATCAGTTGATGGGGAGGTCGTGACCAGAGGAGGAGCTCGACCACCTGTGCGCACTAAACTACTATCTGATGAAGAGCGCCGTGAACTTAGGCATTTGTCGTCTGGAAACTCGGAGTGTCGCTAAATGTTTGTGATGCAAGAACGTTCCATGTATGCAACACAGTTGCCTAGCAATTAGCCATAGACTGTGGCTTAAGTCCACCCTCCTAACACCTTTATGAAACGGGGCAAGGCAGAGGAATGTATCTGTAACAACTCTAGACTGTGTCAAATTGACACAAAGGTTTTGTTTTAGAGCCCTCGGGCATTCACTACGTCGTGCCGAAGCTAAGGAGGGTAAAGTCCACGCCCAGTGTACCCGCAGTTGGCCTCCTGCATGCGGCAGTGGTTGAGGTACCGCTGTCCGTCCGAGCCGCACACGGGGTCCAGGATGGGCAGGCACCGCTTGGGGCACTTGGATGCCGACACGCAGCGCCCCAGAGGCACCAGGGTCGTGCTGCGCCTGCAGGAGGAGTGTCGAGTTTGGGGTCAGCGAGCCTAATCATAATTGTGTTGTGTGTACGTTTATACAGCCGGAAGTTAGTCAGCCCTAATGGGCGTCTGGTGTCTCAGCTGTAGGTGAGATTTAGCCAGTGCAGTACAACCGCTAACCTGGGGTCTTTTAACGTGCACCACGCAGTAGTGGTACACGACTGCACTCCGGTACGATGCTCATCCAGATCAAAACGGGCAGGGGTGGGGATTGAACCCAGGATCCCTGGGTTCTGCAGCGCAAACTTTCACTCTACGTGCTTCGAGCTGGTGTGTGCTAGCCCACTTGGGCACCGATCCTCCTGGTCAGTGAACCTCGCGATTGCCTGCCTCCCTTGAGACTGACTGAGAAGGCACACCTCGGTGCATCTTGCGTGCCTCCCGGGGAAGTGTAACAACTGTGCTCGTGGACCTGCCTGTTGCAGGTCCGCAACCATCAGATACTGTTGGTGTACAGTGCTAATCACACTTGTCTCTAACACGGGAGTGCACAGCTTTCTCTGGCGAGTACTCGACTGGAAACATTCGCGGCAACTAATTTAGGACGTGGGGCAACATGGAACAAACCGCTTGAGGAGTGTCCTGCCTGCTCT
Source organism: Ixodes persulcatus (assembly GCA_013358835.2). NCBI lineage: Eukaryota > Metazoa > Arthropoda > Arachnida > Ixodida > Ixodidae > Ixodes > Ixodes persulcatus. The sequence continues at coordinate 2,834 of JABSTQ010009395.1, read as the reverse complement.
AACGGGGGCATCGAACGCAGGACACTGCTATCACTCTTCGCTAACATCATAAAGCCCTTTCAATAGAAAACAAAAATAAAGCCCGAGGGATTATTAATAAAAATATTAATAATAATAGACTTCATTTAGACAAATGCCTAGGAGTGGGGAGCAAAAGGCGATTTGAATCGCCTGACGAGACTCCAGCTCCCTGTACAGTCCAGCAGCAGAATATTCAGTGAAAAGAAATAGAACAATCATAGCTCCATTACACACAGAAACGGTGGATGAAAAAAAAGAACGCAGTCTGGGTAACACACGGAAAAAAAAACAAGGTGCATTAGAAAAATAATGTATTTATGGTGTACCAAAAAGGTACCTTTTCAAGGTGATTTTAAACATATATAATGTGAGAGTTAGTAATTATTGACAGTCTATCAAGGTGGTTGTTAAATAGCTGTGCAATTTGATTAAGTATCCTTTGTTTACCATAGTTTGTGTGTATTCTTGAAGGGAGGTAATGTGCGTGGAGATGTAATTTTCACGCACAGACTGACGGTACAGTTATATTTTGTGGAACACGTAATTTGCCAATTTTTGAATTAGTAATTATTCTAGAGTAGGAAGGGAGTAATTGGTAAAATATGAGCCGCTATGTTCCTGATTAGAGACATTAGCAATTGATCGCACTGCTCTTTTCTGTAGGATAAACAGCTGGGATCAGCAAGTCTTTGAGCATGTGCCCAACACCAAATTACAATAACTTTAACAAGAGTGAAGTACAACTCTTGTTTTAACCAAACTGGAAGGATATATTTCAGCCTATTTATAGTTCCTATTGCCCGGGAGATGTTTTGCCGGATCGGATCAATATGATAGGACCAATTTAGGTTTTCTTGAAAGTACTCCCAAGAACATGTGGGTCATTACATCACCAATTTCATTCTGCCTTAATCGTGGGTTTAGCTCTCGATTGATGCTTGCATTTTTAGCTCTAAATATTGTATACTTTGTTTTTTCAGTTTAGTTCTAGTTCATTACATCCCCCCTAACCACATAGTCAATTCTATTAACCAATCGTTTGCTAGTTTTTCCAGCTCTTTATGTTCACACCAGAAAAAAATACATTTGTGTCGTCAGCAGAGTACAATATGAGGTGTGTGGGGCATGTTCAGGCACGTATCCAGGGGGGAGGCCCATGGGCCCCGGGCCCCCCCCCGAAATCTTTCATTTTGCTGGGACCTCCTCTTCCCACTCCCCCTCATACAGCATTTTGTCATGGGCGGGACCCGCCCCCGAAACAAAATACTGGCTACGTGCCTGGGCATGTTAACAACTCACGGTTCGCTTTCCGGTTCACCAAGTAAAGAAACGATGAAAGTAGTGGTATTTCACTGTAGGCACTATAGATTCAAGGCTATCAATCGCCACCCTTGTTCGACAATATTGTTTTCGATGGTACCATGACAATGATACTTGCAAAAACGGGGGGTTGGCATCTCGCCTTTATTTCATAATCACAAAAGCAGTAAAAAACGATTGAGGTACACCTAAGCACTTGTTATGAGTTGCTTCATGGCGCTGCGTGTCTGGCGAATGGGAGCCTGGTCAATGCGCGCTAGCCAATGGGATCGAAGCGGTGTAAAAGGTGATGTGGCTATTTGGCGAATGGGAGCTAGCTTGACTTGGAGAAGGATTTAAGAGCCGTTTGGCGCGGTTTCAAAGCTGATGACGTCGGCTCGCTTCATGAGACAGTTAATGCTTTCGCATTAATAACGAGGCTGACAGCCGGCCAACCTTTTCTCGACGGCGAGAGAAAACTGCTTGTCGTCAGTGCGTAGGGCAAATCAACACGCGGCAGCGAACGCACGTGTCCGTCAACGGCTCACGGGCTCCGAGGGAGCGTTCTAAGAGCACAAGGCGCGGCACACTTCGTCGAGAGGGTTGCTCTCGAGCATGGCCACGATGTTGTCCATCTTGTCTGTGACGGGCGCCTTGAAGGAGGCGGACCCGTCCGCAGTCAGGCGACTTCGCACCGGGTGCAGAGAGAAGTCCTCGTACCAGAGCTCGAGCACGAGGCGGCCGCGCTCGCCCATGATCTCCAGGCACAGGTCGACCAGGACGTAGTTGCACGCACCGGCCGCCTCGATCCTGCCGTCCGCAAGGAACTCTTTGCAGTCCCTGATGGCGCCGTCCAGCTGAAGACGCCGCAGCGCGTACGCCTTGATCCGCTTTGTGTGGACGATCAGGGCCTCCGAAAGCGACGAACGTTTGATGTCCCGCAGCAGCGACCAGTGCAGGGGCAAGGGCATGTTTTCGCTGCCGCTGATCACGGCGAAGTTGCTGCCGTCCCGTCCGTCCACAACCCAGGTGTACGGGGCGCCGGAGGCCTCGAGCTCGAAGCTCAGTCGGCCACCCGGCAGTGACTCCATTTTCAGGCCGTTATCGAGGACCTGCACGTTGCGCGGACGGTCTTTCCTGGTCGGCGTTTCGGCTGGCAGTGTTGTTGCTGCGCTCTCGCTGGCCTGGCGTTTCGTCCGTCTCGGCTTCTGAGCGGAGTCTTCCTTCCTCGTTGACCTCGACATGGCGACGCCGCACCGGCTTCGTGAACGCTGTCGAGCAGGTTCTCGCCGGTTTGTGCGGCGAGCTGCTTCGCTCTATCGACGGCGCTGATAGTACTCGTACTACTCGTACTGTGCGACGTTCACGACATTTTTTGTTTCTCAGAAAGTAATGCCTGGTAATGCCAATAATGCAGTGACGCGGTGACGCCGTTCACGTTGTTCACTGCCGCTAATTTCAAAGGCGGCGGTACGGATTGGCTTGTGTTGGCTGGTTCCGCGGATAACTGGATA